>JARQOD010000005.1:68089715-68226717 GCA_033576555.1 Oophaga sylvatica
ACCCTGATGGGAAAATTACTCCCTTATATAAGACCAATCAGTAACACCTGATTCCCAGTCCTCACAATCCTCACTAGTACCGCTTGTAACCACCAGAGGGAGCCTCTGCTCAGAACTCATCTCAAACCCATTCACAACAGTACCCCCCCTTGAGGAGGGGTCACCGAACCCTCATTTGAGCAACCAGGTCGGTCAGGATGAGTTCTATGATACGCACGGATAAGTCTCCTAGCATGGATGTCCGAAGCAAACACCCAAGAATTGTCTTCCTGACCATAACTCTCTCATTTAACCAAATACTGGAGTCTTCGTCTAGAAAAACGAGAATCCAATATTTTCTCAACCACATACTCCAGATTCCCCTCAACCAAAACAGGGTCAGGAGGCACAGCAGCAGGAACCACTGGCTCAACAAACCTCTTCAACAAGGACTTGTGGAACACGTTATGGATCTTAAATGTCCCTGGAAGAAGCAAACGAAAAGAAACAGGATTAATAATCTCCATGATCTTATAAGGTCCAATGAACCTAGGCTTAAATTTAGGAGATGCTACTCTCATAGGAATATTCTTTGAGGACAACCAGACCAAGTCCCCCACTTTAAACCGAGGACCATCAGTCCTATGCCGGTTAGCAAACCGCTGGGCCTTCTCCTGAGAGAGGGACAACCTCTCCACTACCTGGTCCCAAATCTGCTGCATACGCTCAACAACAGAGTCAACACCTGGACAGACAGAAGCCTCCGTCTGTCCTGAAGAAAATCGAGGGTGAAACCCAGAATTACAGAAAAACGGAGACATCAAAGTGGCAGAGCTAGCCCTATTATTAAGAGCAAACTCAGCCAAAGGCAAAAAAGAGACCCAGTCATCCTGATCAGCAGACACAAAGCATCTTAGATAAGTCTCCAATGTCTGGTTTGTTCTCTCAGTTTGACCATTGGTCTGAGGATGAAATGCCGAGGAGAAAGACAATTGAACACCCAGTTTAGAACAAAAAGTCCTCCAAAATCTGGAAACAAACTGGACTCCTCTGTCAGACACAATGTTCTCAGGAATGCCGTGTAAACGAACCACGTGCTGAAGGAACAACGGCACCAATTCAGAGGAGGAAGGCAACTTAGGTAATGGCACAAGATGTATCATTTTGGAAAACCTATCACAAATTACCCAGATGGTGGTCATTCTCTGAGAAACAGGAAGATCGGAAATGAAATCCATAGAGATATGGGTCCATGGTCTCTTGGGCACAGGCAATGGCATCAACAAACCACTAGAGCGAGAGCAAGGCTTGGAGCGAGAGCAAATCCCGCAGGACTGCACAAATTCCCTGACATCGCGAGACAAGGTAGGCAACCAAAAGGACCGACTAACCAAGTCTCTGGTACCAAAAATTCCGGGATGCCCAGCCAATGCGGAACAATGAATCTCAGACATCACACTCTTTTTCCATTGGTCCGGGACAAACAATTTTCCAACAGGGCAGCGCTCGGGCCTATCCTCCTGACACCCCTCCAGAGCAAGTCTCAAATTGGGCGAGATGGCGGAAAGAACTACACCCTCCTTCAAAATAACAGAGGGATCAGATAGCTCAGGAGAGTCCGCAAGGAAACTCCTCGAGAGGGCATCCGCCTTAACATTCTTAGTGCCAGGAAGAAAGGAAACCACAAAATTAAAACGTGTGAAAAACAAGGCCCACCTGGCCTGTCTAGGATTGAGTCGCTTGGCAGATTCCAGATAGACCAGATTCTTATGGTCCGTAAGGACCACCACCTGATGTTTGGCTCCCTCCAGCCAATGTCTCCACTCTTCAAAAGCCCACTTCATGGCCAATAACTCCCGATTACCCACGTCATAATTACGTTCAGTAGGAGAAAATTTTCGAGAGAAAAAGGCACAAGGGTTACTTTTAGAGGTCTCTGGATCTTTTTGGGACAAAACGGCACCTGCCCCAATTTCAGAGGCATCAACCTCCACCTGAAATGGCAGAGAAACATCAGGCTGCCGTAGAACAGGAGCAGAAGTGAATCTCTGCTTAAGTTCCTGAAACGCAGAGACTGCCTCAGGAGGCCAATTCACCACATCAGAACCCTTTCTGGTCAAATCAGTTAATGGTTTAACAATAACAGAGAAATTACCAATAAATTTACGATAAAAATTGGCAAAACCCAAAAATCTCTGAAGAGCCTTTAATGAAGTAGGTTGGACCCAATCACAGATGGCCTGAACCTTGACCGGGTCCATTTCAATAACAGATGGGGACAAAATGAATCCCAGAAATGAGATCTTCTGTACGCCAAAAAGACACTTTGATCCCTTCACATACAGAGAATTCTCTCTCAAAATCTGTAATACAGTTCGAACATGCTTCACATGAGAGTCCCAGTCATTAGAAAAAATCAAGATATCATCCAAATAAACAATCAGAAACTTGTCCACAAAATCCCTGAAAATGTCATTCATGAAGGACTGGAAGACGGAAGGAGCATTAGTGAGCCCAAAGGGCATCACAAGGTACTCAAAATGCCCTTCAGGGGTGTTAAATGCCGTCTTCCATTCATCCCCGTGCTTAATGCGAATAAGGTTATACGCCCCCCTGAGGTCAAGCTTGGTAAACCAAGTAGCGTTTTTCACCCTGGAAAACAGGTCAGAAATCAAGGGTAACGGGTATTGATATTTCACAGTAATATTGTTCAAGAGACGATAATCAATACACGGCCTTAATGAACCATCTTTTTTGGCCACAAAGAAAAAACCGGCACCTAAGGGTGAAGAGGATGGTCTGATATGACCCTTCTCCAATGATTCCTTGATATAAGACCGCATAGCGTCATGTTCAGGTACAGACAAGTTAAAAAGGCGACCTTTAGGGAATTTACTACCCGGCACTAATTCAATAGCGCAGTCATAGCTCCTATGGGGAGGTAAGGATGCAGATTTACTTTCACTAAACACATCAGAAAAATCAAACAAAAAGTCAGGAACATCCTCAGCCTGGGGGGAGGCAGAAAAAACAGGAGTGTTGGTATTAACACATTGGCAGCCCCAACTGGTTACAGACACAGATTTCCAATCCAAAACAGGATTATGAGACTGTAACCAAGGGAAACCCAGCACGATAATGTCATGCAGATTATATAGAACCAAAAATTTGCAGCACTCCTGGTGATCAGGTTCAACCCTCATTATCACCTGAGTAGAAAACTGGGGTTTATTCTCAGCCAAAGGGGTAGAATTGATCCCCAGTAAAGGAATAGACTTCTGTAGGGGTATCAAGGGAAACCCACAACGTTTAGCAAAATCATAATCCATCAGGTTAATAGCTGCTCCAGAATCAACGAAAGCCTGAGCAGAAAATGAGGACAGAGAGCATATCAGAGTGACAGTTAATAAAAACTTAGTCTGAACACTACCCAAGACAACTGAGCGTGCAAAATGTCTTCCCCGCTTAGGGCAGACTGAAATAGCATGAGAGGCATCACCACAGTAGAAACATAACCCATTGCGCTTTCGAAACTCATGACGCTGTGCCCCAGACACCACTCCATCACACTGCATGGGCTCAGCAGCTGGCTCACAAGGCAACACCACTCCACGCATACTTCTCCGCTCACGCAAACGTCTGTCAATTTGAATCGCTAATGACATGGAATCATTGAGACCAGAGGGGACAGGGAATCCCACCATAACATCCTTTACATTATCTGACAGTCCCTTCCGGAAAAGGGCCGCCAAAGCGTCGTCATTCCATTTGGTCAGGACTGCCCACCTACGGAATCTCTGACAGTATAACTCAGCGTCATCAAGCCCCTGATTTAATGCCAACAAGGCTTTTTCAGCTTGATCAGTGACATTAGGCTCATCGTACAATAACCCCAAAGCCTGAAAAAATGCATCAACATCACTCAAAACAGGATCCCCAGGTATCAGAGAAAAAGCCCAATCCTGAGGATCGCCGCGCAGGAGAGAGATGATAATTTGAACCTGCTGCGCTGCGTTCCCTGAGGACTTAGATTTTAAGGCAAGAAACAATTTACAATTATTTTTGAAATTCTGAAACTTAGCTCGATCCCCTAAAAACAAATCTGGCATGGGGATCCTAGGTTCCACAACAGGCAACCTAGCAAGATATGCAGCGATACTCCGAACCTCAGTGGCAAGCTGATCCACACGGCCAGACAACTGTGCAAACTCCATTGGGAGAAAAGATCCTCCCAGCACCCAGAGATACAGAGGGAGAAAAAAAAAAAAATGCAACAAACAGAAAAATATCTCTGACAACTTTTCTTCCTTCAAAATATTTTTTCCCTTCTGTGAGTACCATACAATTTTTATGGCCGGTGATACTGTTATGTTACGGTAGCTGAGGAGTGCAGGCAAAAAAGGAAATACACCAGAGCAGTTGGAATCTATGAGATTGCAGTACCCTGACTAACCACCGCAACTAGAGGCAGCCGTGGAGCGTTCCTACGTTGGTCCTAGACGCCTCGTCACAGCCTGAGAAACTAACTACACCTAAAGATAGAAATAAGAAAGCTATCTGCCCCGTAGCAGAACCCCAAAGATAATAGAAAGCCCCAAACATGTAATGGCGGTTAGACAAGAGGAAATACTGACACAGAAAGAAAATAGTATGAGCAAACGCTGGGGCCCAAACTAACTAAATAGAAAAGGACAGGAAGGGTACTTACTGCAATCCCAGAAAACCCTGAAAAAACACCAACTCTACTAATTTCAAAATCACCTGAGATCACACGACCTCTACCACCTAAATTAGTTCTCTGGTGTAACAAAAACAGCAGCCACTGAAAAAACTGGAAAAAGCAAAAGTACAAAACACAGTGGCTGGACTAAACTGAGAGGGCAAAAGCCCCGGAGGGGACCCAGAAGGCCCCCACAGAAGTGCAGGACCAAATGCAAAAATACAACAAAAACACAAAATAAGAAATTGTCTTATCTGATAGCAGGAGATGCAGACACGACACAGCAGGCTACAAGGAAAACTGGAAAGAAGGATTCAGACCAGAACAATTGATCACCGGCAACCCTGATGGGAAAATTACTCCCTTATATAAGACCAATCAGTAACACCTGATTCCCAGTCCTCACAATCCTCACTAGTACCGCTTGTAACCACCAGAGGGAGCCTCTGCTCAGAACTCATCTCAAACCCATTCGCAACATGCCGGCTTTTGTGAAAATGCAGAACCCGACATGAAATGACACTTGGTGTACATAGGGTTAACCATGTCTTTTCATGTCCTTTGCTATCTAATTTGCACAAACAATTAAATCAGTCTATGTGTGCAAAATTTCACACCTGTAGGGGTTAATTAAAGGTGTAAATTCGTAGCAAAAAAGTCCGTTTTTTTTACAACGAATTTACACCTTTAATTAACCCCTACAGGTGTGAAATTTTGCACACATAGACTGATTTAATTGTTTGTGCAAATTAGATAGCAAAGGACATGAAAAGACATGGTTAACCCTATGTACACCAAGTGTCATTTCATGTCGGGTGACCCGACATGAAATGACACTTGGTGTACATAGGGTTAACCATGTCTTTTCATGTCCTTTGCTATCTAATTTGCACAAACAATTAAATCAGTCTTTGTGTGCAAAATTTCACACCTGTAGGGGTTAATTAAAGGTGTAAATTCGTAGCAAAAAAGTCCGTTTTTTTTACAACGAATTTACACCTTTAATTAACCCCTACAGGTGTGAAATTTTGCACACATAGACTGATTTAATTGTTTGTGCAAATCAGATAGCAAACGACATGAAAAGACATGGTTAACCCTATGTACACCAAGTGTCATTTCATGTCGGGTGCTTCTGTCTTTTCACAGAAGCCGGCTTTACCCGGCAATTGAATCAGAGGATATTTTACTATGTAGAAGTGTATAAACTATACATATATGTATATATATATGTCACAATGACATGTATATATATATATATGTATTCTATGTGTGTATATTTAGTGTTTACAAGGAAAGAATGGGGTTTTTTTAGTTACGATATTTTGTTCCCATAGACTTACATGGGACTTCCGGTATCGGTATCGGGTATCGCCGATATTTTAATGGTATCGGCGATACCATTCCGATTCCGATACTTTTGGATATCGGAAAGTATCGCTCAACTCTAGTTGCGATATTTTGTTCCCATAGACTTACATGGGACTTCCGGTATCGGAATCGGATATCGACGATATTTAGTGATATCGGCGATACCATTCCGATCCGATATTTTTAGATATCGAGCAGTATCGCTCAACACTAATTACAACATTAGACGGCAGAGAGTTCCATAGTCTCACTGCTCTTACAGTAAAGAATCTGCGTCTGTGATTATGACTAAACCTTCTTTCCTCCAGACGTAGAGGATGCCCCCTTGTCCCCGTCACAAGTCTAAGAGTAAAAAGATCATTAGAAAGGTCTTTGTACTGTCCCCTCATATATTTATACATTGTAATAAGATCACCCCTAAGCCTTTTTTTTTTTCCAAACTAAATAACCACAAGTGTATAAACCTGTCCTGGTATTGCAGATCCCCAGTTCTCTAATAACCTTGGTCGCTCTTTTCTGCACCTTCTACAGTTCAGCTTTGTCCTTCTTATACATCGGAGACCAGAACTGTACACAGTATTCTAAGTGTGGTCGCACCAGTGACTTGTATAGAGGTAAAATTATGTTCTCCTCATGAGCATCTATGCCTCTTTTAATGCATCCCATTATTTTATTTGCCTTTGCAGCAGCTGCCTGACACTGGCCACTAAATGTGAGTTTGTCATCCACCCATACACCCAGGTGTTGTGAATACCATGGAGGCGACTTCTGAGCTGGGGCTCCTCCGGTGGTTGCTGAGGGTAATGAACTAATTACTAAATGGCCTTCAGCTGGCTCTGAATTGTATGATAAAAGTGACCTGAGTTCCCAGCAGCCTTGCCGGTAATCAATTGTTCCTCCTGCTCTTGCTTGGAGCACATCTTGCTTTCCTGCTCTCATTCAGATAAGTGTTTTGCTTTTTTTTTCCTCTGTTGGATTTTCACTGCTGGTTTGCTGCTTGCAGTGGACTGCAGCCTGGTCCCCTTTTGGGGTCTTGCGCTGCAATCGTGCTCATTGTGTGTTTGCATTTTTGCTTTGTTCCTTTGTCACTTTTTATTTGCTGTGCTGCTGTGTGTTACACCAGAGATCTGATGTAGGTGGTAGAGATCGTGTGATCTCAGGTTTTTTGTTAATCAGAAGTGTTGGTATTTTTGTCAGGGTTTTTTTGGGTTGCAGTCAGAATTCTTTCCTATACTTTTCTATCTAGACAGATAGGGACCCAGTGTTTGCTCATTCTATTTTCTGTCTGTGTCCGTGTTTTCTTCTTGTCTAACCGCCATTTCATGTTCGGGGACTTCCTATTTCTTTGGGGATTCTGCTCCGGGGCAGATAGCATTCATCTTTCTGCCTTTAGGTGTAGCTATCTCTCCGGCTCTGACGAGGCGTCTAGGATCACCGTAGGTACGCTCCATGGCTACTTCTAGTGTGGCGGTTAGTTTAGGTTACTGCAATCCAATAGTTTCCAGCCTCTCTGGTGAATTGCTACTTTGGCTATTTTTTGGAGTTTCTCCTCAGCTGCCGAAACATAACACCCAGGTCTTTTTCAGTGACAGTTTTGCCCAGTGTTTTACAATTAAGCACATAATTATACATTTTGTTTGTTCTACCCAAGTGCATGACCTTACATTTATCCCCATTAAAGCCCATTTGCCATTTATCAGCCCAAGATTCTAGTTTACATAAATCCTCCTGTATTATAAAATTGTCCTCCTCTGTATTGATTACCCTGCAGAGTTTAGTGTCATCTGCAAATATTGAAATATACTCTGTATGCCCCCTACAAGGTCATTAATAAATATGTTAAAGAGAAGCGACCCCAATACTGACCCCTGTGGTACCCCACTGCTAACCGTGACCCAGTCCGAGTATGCTCCATTAATAACCACCCTTTGTTTCCTATCCATGAGCCAGTTCTTAACCCACTTGCACATATTTTCCCCTATCCCCATTGTTCTCATTTTATGTATCAACCTTTTCTGTGGCACTGTATCAAAAGCTTTTGAGAAGTCCATGTACACCACGTCCACTGCGTTCCCTTGGTCCAGTCCAGAACTTACCCCTTCATAAAAGCTTATCAGATTAGTCTGACAAGAACGGTCCCTCGTAAACCCATGCTGATACTGTGTCATGAGGTTATTCAGCTTCAGATACTCCAATATAGTATCCCTTAAAAAACCCTCCAGGATTTTACCCACAGTAGATGTTAAGCTCACTGGCCTATAATTTCCAGGTTCAGTTTTTGTCCCCTCTTTGAATATTGGCACCACATTTGCTATATGCCAGTCCTGTGGTACAGACCCAGTTATTATGGAATCTTTAAAGATTAAAAATAATGGTCTATCTATGACTGTACTTAATTCCTGCAGTACTCGGGGTGTATCCCATCCGGGCCCGGGGATTTGTAAATTTTAGTGATTTTTAGACGCTGCCGTACTTCCTGCTGGGTTAAGCAGGTGACATTTAATGGAGAAATTTTTTAATCACTGATTATGTTACCTGTCATGGGATTTTCTTGTGTAAATACTGTTGAAAAAAAGTCATTTAGCATATTGGCTTTTTCCTCATCCTCATCCACCATTTCACCCAGACTATTTTTAAGAGGACCAACCCTATCATTATTTAGTTTCTTACTATTTATGTAGTTAAAGAATATTTTGGGATTATTTTTACTCTCTCTGGCAATGAGTCTCTCTGTCTCAATCTTTGCTGCCTTGATTTGCTTTTTACAGAATTTATTCAATCTTCTGTATTTATTTAATGCCTCATCGCTACCTACTTGCTTTAATTCCCTAAACGCTTTCTATTTGTCATTTATTGCGCCCCTTACAGCTCTATTTAGCCACAGTGGTTTCCTCCTATTTCTAGCATGTTTCTTCCCATAGGGTATATTGTTGTGTTTTGGTAGCTGAGGAGAGCAGGCAAAAACGGCAATACACCAGAGAGGTTGGAATCTACTGGATTGCAGTACCCTGACTAGCCACCACAACCAAAGGCAGCGTGGAGCGTTCCTACGTTGGTCCCAGACGCCTTGTCACAGCCTGAGAGGCTAACTACACCTAAAGATAGAAAGAGGAAAGCTATCTGCCCCGGAGCAGATCCCCAAAGAACATAGGAAGCCCCCAAACATGTAATGGCGGTTAGACAAGAGGAAATACAGACAAAGACAGAAAATAGTATGAGCAAACGCTGGGGCCCAATCTGACTTAGACAGAAAAGGATAGGAAGGATACTTACTGCAATCCAAAAAATACCCAAAAAAACCAACGCCACTAATTGCAAAAACACCTGAGATCACACGACCTCTACCACCTAAATTAGTTCTCTGGTGTAACAAAACTAAGCCGCAGCCACAGAAAAAAACTGGAAAAGGCAAATGAACAAACAACAATGGCTCCAGAGGAACCGAGAGGAGACCAAGCCCCCGGGGAGGGGAACCTGGTCAACCTCACAAAAATGCAGAGAAATATACAAATGGCAAGCACAAAAACAAAAAACAGAAAATATCTTATCTGAGAGCAGGAGAAGAGGCAAGACTCAGCAAGCTTCCAAGTGAACCAGGAAACAACGTTGAGACAAGAACAATTGATCACCGGCAACCATGATGGGGGGAAACCTCCCTTATATCCAGCCAATCTGTGATCCCTGATTGCCAATCCTCATTGAAATTGAATGGTTCAGTACTGTCTGCAACCACCAGAGGGAGCTTCTGCTCAGAATTCATTTCTAAAACATTCATAACAGTAACCACCCCTTGAGGAGGGGTCACCGAACCCTCATTTGTGCAACCAGGTCGGTCAGGATGAGCTCTGTGATACGCACGGATCAGTCTCCTAGCATGGATGTCCGAAGCAAACACCCAAGAATTGTCCTCCTGACCATAACCTCTCCATTTAACCAAATACTGAAGTTTCCGTCTAGAAAAACGAGAATCCAATATTTTCTCAACCACATACTCCAGATTGCCCTCAACCAAAACAGGGTCAGGGGGCGCAGCCATAGGAACCACTGGCTCGACAAACCTCTTCAATAAGGATTTGTGGAACACGTTATGGATCTTAAATGTCCCTGGAAGAAGTAAACGAAAGGAAACAGGATTAAGAATCTCCATGATCTTGTAAGGTCCAATGAACCTAGGCTTAAACTTAGGAGATGCAACTCTCATAGGGATATTTCTTGAGGACAACCAGACCAAGTCCCCCACTTTAAACCGAGGACCATCAGTCCTATGCCGGTTGGCAAACCGCTGGGCCTTCTCCTGAGAGAGGGACAACCTCTCCACTACCTGGTCCCAAATCTGCTGCATACGCTCCACAACAGAGTCAACACCCAGACAGACAGAAGCCTCCGTCTGTCCCGAAGAAAATTGAGGGTGAAACCCAAAATTGCAGAAAAATGGAGACATCAAAGTGGCAGAGCTTGCCCTATTATTAAGAGCAAACTCAGCCAAAGGCAAAAAAGAGGCCCAGTCATCTTGATCAGCAGACACAAAGCATCTCAGATAAGTCTCCAATGTCTGGTTTGTTCTCTCAGTTTGTCCATTGGTCTGAGGATGAAAAGCAGAGGATAAAGACAATTGAACACCAAGTTTAGAGCAAAAAGTCCTCCAAAATCTGGAAACAAACTGGACTCCTCTGTCAGACACAATGTTCTCAGGAATGCCGTGTAACCGAACCACGTGCTGAAGGAACAAAGGCACCAATTCAGACGAGTAAGGCAACTTAGGTAATGGCACAAGATGTATCATCTTGGAAAACCTATCACAAATCACCCAGATAACGGTCATTCTCTGAGAAACAGGGAGGTCGGAAATAAAATCCATAGAGATATGGGTCCATGGTCTCTCGGGCACAGGCAATGGCATCAATAAACCACTAGAGCGAGAGCAAGGCTTGGAGCGAGAGCAAGTCCCACAGAAGTGCACAAACTCCCTGACATCACGAGACAAAGTAGGCCACCAAAAGGACCGACTCACCAAGTTTCTGGTACCAAAAATTCCGGGATGACCGGCCAACGCGGAACAATGAATCTCAGACATCACACTCTTCTTCCACTGGTCTGGGACAAACAATTTCCCAACAGGGCAGCGCTCGGGTTTATCCTCCTGACACCCTCCAGAGCCAGTCTCAAATTGGGCAAGATGGCGGAAAGAACTACACCCTCTTTCAAAATAACAGCAGGATCAGATAACTCAGGAGAGTCCGCAAGGAAACTCCTCGAGAGGGCATCCGCCTTAATATTCTTAGTGCCAGGAAGAAAGGAAACCACAAAATTAAAACGTGTGAAAAACAAGGCCCACCTGGCCTGTCTAGGATTAAGTCGCTTGGCTGATTCCAGATAAACCAGATTCTTATGGTCCGTGAGGACCACCACCTGATGTTTGGCTCCCTCCAGCCAATGTCTCCACTCTTCAAAAGCCCACTTCATGGCCAATAACTCCCGATTACCCACGTCATAATTACGTTCAGTTGGAGAAAATTTTCAAGAGAAAAAAGCACAAGGGTTACTTTTAGAGGTCTCAGGATCTCTTTGGGACAAAACGGCACCTGCCCCAATTTCAGAGGCATCAACCTCCACCTGAAATGGCAGAGAAACATCAGGCTGCCGTAGAACAGGAGCAGAAGTGAATCTCCGCTTAAGCTCCTGAAACGCAGAGACTGCCTCAGGAGGCCAGTTCACCACATCAGAACCCTTTTTGGTCAAATCAGTCAATGGTTTAACAATAACAGAGAAATTACCAATAAATTTATGATAAAAATTGGCAAAACCCAAGAATCTCTGAAGAGCCTTTAATGAAGTAGGTTGGACCCAATCACAGATAGCCTGAACCTTGACCGGGTCCATTTCAATAACAGATGGAGACAAAATAAACCCAGAAATGAGATCCTCTGTACACCAAAAAGACACTTTGATCCCTTCACATACAGAGCATTCTCTCTCAAAATCTGGAACACAGTCCGAACATGTTTTACATGAGAGTCCCAGTCATTAGAAAAAATCAAGATATCATCCAAATAAACAATCAGAAATTTATCCACAAAATCCCTGAAAATGTCATTCATGAAGGACTGGAAGACGGAAGGAGCATTAGTGAGCCCAAAGGGCATCACTAGGTACTCAAAATGCCCCTCTGGGGTATTAAACGCCGTCTTCCATTCATCGCCGTGCTTAATGCGAATAAGGTTATACGCCCCCCTGAGGTCAAGCTTGGTAAACCAAGTAGCACTTTTCACCCTGGAAAACAGGTCAGAAGTCAATGGTAACGGATATTGATATTTCACAGTGATATTGTTCAAGAGACGATAATCAATACATGGCCTTAATGAACCATCCTTTTTGGCCACAAAGAAAAAACCGGCACCCAAGGGTGAAGAGGATGGTCTGATATGACCCTTCTCCAATGACTCCTTGATATAAGACCGCATGTTCAGGTACAGACAAGTTAAAAAGGCGACCTTTAGGGAATTTACTACCAGGCACTAATTCAATAGCGCAGTCATAGCTCCTATGGGGGGGCAAGGATGCAGATTTACTTTCGCTAAACACATCAGAAAAATCAGTCAAAAAGTCAGGCACATCTTGAACCTGGGGAGAGGCAGAAAAAATAGGAGTGTTGGCATTAACACATTGGCAGCCCCAACTGGTTACAGACACAGATTTCCAATCCAAAACAGGATTATGAGACTGCAACCAAGGGAAACCTAGTACAATAATGTCATGCAGATTATACAGCACCAAAAATTTGCAACTCTCCTGATGATCAGGTTCAACCCTCATTATCACCTGAGTAGAGAACTGGGGTTTATTCTCAGCCAAAGGGGTAGAATCAATCCCCAGTAGGGGAATAGACTTCCGTAGGAGTATCAAGGGAAACCCACAACGTTTAGCAAAATCAAAATCCATCAGGTTAATAGCTGCTCCCGAATCAACAAAAGCCTGAGCAGAAAATGTGGACAGGGAGCAAATCAGGGTAACAGTCAACAGAAATTTAGTCTGAACACTACCCAAGACAACTGAGTGTGCAAAACGTCTTCCCCGCTTTGGGCAGACTGAAATAGCATGAGAGGCATCACCACAGTAGAAACATCACCCATTGCATTTTCGAAACTCATGACGCTGTGCCCCAGAAGCCACTCTATCACACTGCATGGATTCAGAAGCTGGTTCATAAGGCAACACCATTCCACGCATACCTCTACGCTCACGCAAACGTCTGTCAATTTGAATCGCCGATGACATAGAATCATTGAGACCAGAGGGAGCAGGGAAACCCACCATAACATCTTTTACATTCTCTGACAGACCCTTCCGAAAAAGAGCTGCCAAAGCATCATCATTCCATTTGGTCAGTACTGCCCACTTTCGGAATTTCTGACAGTACAACTCAGCATCCTCAAGCCCCTGATTTAATGCCAACAAGGTTTTTTCAGCTTGATCAGTGACATTAGGTTCATCGTACAATATCCCCAGAGCCAGAAAAAATGCATCAACATTACTCAAAACAGGGTCCTCAGGGAAAAAGCCCAATCCTGAGGATCGCCGCGCAGGAGAGAGATGACAATTTGAACCTGCTGTACTGCGTTCCCTGAGGACTTAGGTTTTAAGGCAAAAAACAACTTACAGTTATTTTTGAAATTCAGAAATTTAGCTCGATCCCCTAAAAACAAATCTGGCATGTGGATCCTAGGTTCCACAACCGTCAACCCTGCAAGATACGCAGCAATACTCCGAACTTCAGTGGCAAGCTGATCCACACGGCCAGACAACTGTGCAAACTCCATTGAGAAAAAAAAAATCCTCCTCAGCACCCAGAGAAAAAGAGGGAAAAAAAATGCAACAAACAGAAAAAAAATAAAAAATCTCTGACAACTCTGACAACTTTTTTTTTTTCCCACACTATTTTTCCCTTCTGTGAGTACCATGCAATTTTCAGTTTGGCCGGTGATACTGTTGTGTTTTGGTAGCTGAGGAGAGCAGGCAAAAACGGCAATACACCAGAGAGGTTGGAATCTACTGGATTGCAGTACCCTGACTAACCACCACAACCAAAGGCAGCCGTGGAGCGTTCCTACGTTGGTCCCAGACGCCTCGTCACAGCCTGAGAGGCTAACTACACCTAAAGATAGAAAGAGGAAAGCTATTTGCCCCGGAGCAGATCCCCAAAGAACATAGGAAGCCCCCAAACATGTAATGGCGGTTAGACAAGAGGAAATACAGACACAGACAGAAAATAGTATGAGCAAACGCTGGGGCCCAATCTGACTTAGACAGAAAAGGATAGGAAGGATACTTACTGAAATCCAAAAAAAAAACAACGCCACTAATTGCAAAAACACCTGAGATCACACGACCTCTACCACCTAAATTAGTTCTCTGGTGTAACAAAACTAAGCCGTAGCCACAGAAAAAAACTGGAAAAGGCAAATGAACAAACAACAATGGCTCCAGAGGAACCGAGAGGAGACCAAGCCCCCCGGGGAGGGGAACCTGGCCAACCTCACAAAAATGCAGAGAAATATACAAATGGCAAGCACAAAAACAAAAAACAGAAAATATCTTATCTGAGAGCAGGAGAAGAGGCAAGACTCAGCAAGCTTCCAAGTGAACCACGTTGAGACAAGAACAATTGATCACCGGCAACCATGATGGGGGGAAACCTCTCTTATATCCAGCCAATCTGTGATCCCTGATTGCCAATCCTCATTGAAATTGAATGGTTCAGTACTGTCTGCAACCACCAGAGGGAGCTTCTGCTCAGAATTCATTTCTAAAACATTCATAACAGTATATATTGTGCACAGGTCCTATTCAGGATGCTAATAAACGTCTCCCATTTTCTTTGTGTATTTTTATGTCTCAGGATATCGTCCCAGTTTATTGCACTAAGATAATCTCTCATCTGTTGGAAATTCGCCTTCCTGAAGTTTAGAGACCTTGTAACCCCTCAACTACACATCTTATTAAAGGATACATAAAAAGTTACTATTTTGTGATCACTATTACCTAAGTGACCCCCAACCCTTATATTTGACATGCGGTCTGGCCTGTTGGTTAATATTAGGTCTAGCAGTGCCCCCCTCTTGTTGGGTCCTGAACTAGTTGTGGAAGGTAATTGTCTCTCATAGTTGTCAAAAACCTATTACCTTTGCTGGAACTGCAGGTTTCTTTTCCCCAATGTATTTCAGGGTAGTTGAAGTCTCCCATAATAATGACTTCTCCTTGAGTCGCTGCTTCATCTATTTGCTTTACGAGGATATTCTCTGTTGCTTCCATTATTTTAGGAGACTTATAACAAACCCCTATCAGTAATTTATTATTTTTCCCCCTTCCCCTACTCTCCACCCACAGAGACTCTACATCTTCATTAGAGTCACAGATATCACGCAGGATGGGTTTTAAGGATGATTTTACATATAAACACACACCCCCACCTCGCTTATTTTTACGGTCATTTCTAAACAGACTATAGCCCTGTAAATTAATCGCCCAGTCGTGGTTCTCATCCAGCCAAGTATCAGATATCCCCACCATGTCATAATTATGTTCCAACAAAATTAATTCTAATTCCGCCATTTTGTTGGTGAGGCTTCTGGCATTAGTATACATGCACTTTATGTATCTCTCTGAACCTCTATTCTTTCTTAAATTATTAACTGTTCTAACCCCACCCCCATGCCACCCCCACCCCCAATTTCATTATTTGTGCCCAGGACTCTATCTGCACTGTCTTCACCTCTTATAAAATGAATAACCCCCCAGTCCCTAGTTTAAAGACTCCTCCAACCTTCTTGCTATTTTCTCCCCCAGCACAGCTGCACCCTCCCCATTGAGGTGCAGCCCGTCCCTAGCATAGAACCTGTAGCCAACTGAGAAGTCAGCTCAGTTCTCCAGGAACCCAAACCCCACCTTGCTACACCAATTCTTGAGCCACTTATTAACCTCCCTAATCTCCCGTTGCCTCATTGGTGTGGCACGTGGTACAGGCAGTATTTCAGAAAATACCATGTTGGAGGTCCTTGCTTTAAGCTTGCAGCTAAATTCCCTGGAATCATCTTTAAGGACCTTCCACCTACCTCTAACTTGTCATTTGTGCCATTGTGCACCATGACCACTGGGTCCTCACCAGCCCCTCCCAGTAATCTGTCAACCCGATCAGCGATGTATCGGACTCGAGCGCCAGGTCGGCAGCACACTGTTCGACGATCCCTGTCTTGTGACAGATTGTCCTATCTGTTCCCCTAATAATTTAGTCCCCCACTACCAGCACCTGTCTGGCCTGCCCTGCTCTCCTAATTCCCCCTTACTGGAGCAGATACTCCCCCGGCTTTCAGAGGACATGCCTTGCTGCAGAAGTGCTACCCCTGTACTGACACCCCCCTCATCTGCCAACTTTGCAAACTTATTGGGGTGTGCCAGATCAGGACTAGCCTCCCTGGTGCTCTTCCCTCTACCCCGCCTTCTAACTGTCACCCAGCTTGCTGCTTCAGTGTCCTGCAGCTCCATCCTAGCATCCCCCCCCTCATCTATCCTATTGAGCGTCTGCTCAGTGAGCAGAAGACTCCTTTCCATATTGTCTATGGATCTCAGTGTTGCCAGCTGCACATTTAGATCCAGTATTTGGGCTTCCAAATGCACAACATGCTCACATCTCGCACAGCAGTAAGCACCCTCGACCGGCTGTTCATGGACAGCATACATGTGGCAAGATGTACACTGGATGGCATTGGCAATAGTGGAGCACATATCTAATGGGGATTTCACCAGACAGCAAAGATAAGTAAAAATAAATAAAAAGTATTAATAAAATATAACAGCAATTCAGTAATTCCTCCCTTATTAACTCCCTGAATCCAAAGTCACTGAATCACAAGTCACACTTACCACTGTTCGCACTTGCGCACCGGTCACGCTCAGCTCGCTCACACTCGCTAAAGCAGAAGATTTAAAGAGAGATTTTTTTTTTCCTTCAGCAGCAAACTACCCTGCTGCTCAATGCACTTCCAAAAAGAACCTGAATGGAGAAAGTGTTAGACACAAGTGACCACCTCTACTTTTAGGCCGGGATCACACATGCGACGAAAACGTCCGACGCTCGCATGTGAAATCCCAGCTCTGGCGCCGGCACTCGGGAGTGGAGCGAGCGGCTGCATATAAATACAGTGCAGGCGCCAGAGCTGGGATTTCACATGCGAGCGTCGGACGTTTTCGTCGCATGTGTGACTTATACTCCCAGTCTCACATGTTGGATTAGAAACCAGTAGATCCTCGATCTTCTCATAGCTTCCTGTGATTAATATGGGACCCCTAACTATCGAACATGTGTAACATATACATAAAATATGCAATTATTGTATGTGGTAAAAAAAAACTTTAATTAAACAAAAGGTAATAAAATTACACACAAAAAAGGTAAAAAACACAGAAATCGAGATAAGTTCATTTTTCCTATGATTTGAAGAAAATCTGGGTATAAATGGCTTGTCTCATCTTCTTTCTTCAGGTGTGCACTGTTTCTTTGGGGTGATGCACAATTGACAGTTTGGACCTGCCGCATAATCATGAAAAAAAAGAAATCCAGCAATCTCAAGAAAAAAAATATAAAAATTCACATTTTATTGAAAATAGAGATGAGCGAAACTGATCTTAAAAGTTCTGCCTTTTTACCGGACAGTTAGTATCCGATACTAAATGCCGAACACGGTCTTTCCCCGGAAGTCTGTTGCAATGTTAGGAGTTCTGGGTGAAGTTCATTGGAGAGAGTTTTTTTCTTACCTAGACCCAAAGTTTGGGTCTCCTTTGTTTTCAATTGAGTTTGGGTTCTGGTTCAAGTTCTGGTACCAGAACCGAACTTTGGAAAAAGTTTGGATCGAGCACCAAAACCCAAATCTACACAGCTCTACTCATCCCTATTTGAAAATCCTTAAAAACGTCGTAAAGAATAGAAAAAAGGAGGAAAAATAGATGAAATCACATGGATGACACATTTCAAACTAATAGTTCTTTTTATTAGAAGCTATGATTAAGAACTATTTAGTTCGAAACACATCATCCAAGTGATTTTATCTATTTTATCTACTATCCCTCTTTTCCTATTTTTTACCATGTTTTTAAGGTTTTTCAATAAAAGGTGAATATTTATATATTTTTTTCTTGGGATTGTTGGATTTCTTTCACCACCTGGGATTTCATCAGTCATGCATCCCTGAACAAATTTGTGGATCCATGTGCTACCCCAGACTGTGGGAGAGCTGACCAGTATTTGTCTTTTCTATAATGACATCACTGGTTGGAACTGTGCTCTCTCCGATGTTGCAAGCAGAGGCAGCTTTTCGTCCACAGTATCAGAGGAGCACAGGGACTGACACTGGCTGGATCCAGTAATCAGACTCTAAACCATTCCTAGTAAACCAGCCAAGTCTGATAGACAGCAGTGGTGGTTGGTGACTTAGTCGATGAGCAGTAAACTATAGAATTAACAATTCCTCTGTTCATGAGAATATTAAAAATTTTAATATGAGATAAATTGCAAAGTTTCTTGTTTTTACAAGCACTTTGCAATTTTAGCCATTTAAGAAGATGAGACCCCTTTAATAGAGCTTTTTGCATTGGTTTAATGTAGTGTTTTTCTATGAAAGATCAATATTGTATGCCGGAGTACCAGAATGCAAAGTTCAATACTTCTGTAAGTTTCTCCCTTTTATTTTATACTGTGTTGCATATTTGAATGTCTCTTTTTATTTCCATTTTATATTCTTTTATTGTAAGCACTGTACTTTTTATGTTAAAGCTTAAAACTTTAATAAGTCTGAACCTCGTATGCTCTAAAGAATCCAAAGCTTAAAAAGTGTGTGCTCCTGGTGATTGGCACATAGTAGTAATATTTCCGGGACTCATCGCCTGTGTGTTCGGTGAGTTGTGGCAGCGTGTATGAAGCGGGGTGTGTGGTCTGTGTCGGGGTGTGATTTATGCTCCCATTGCAGCATAGAACAGAGGTTGAATGCTGGACTGAGTAAGAGGAGATAGATTAACCCTTGCAGGCGCAACCCCAAACCGTGTGTTGGTTTTCGTGACATACCCTATTATTATTATTATTTATTTATATAGCGCCATTAATTCCATGGTGCTGTACATGGGAAGGTTTTACATAAAAAGTTATAGATATCATTTACAGTAAATAAATTTACAATGACAGACTGGTACAGAGGGGAGAGGACCCTGTCCTTGCGGACTTTTAATAATATCCTCTTGGATCCGCTGACCATGTATATTTTGCATATGATTTTACTCTGCTCAGTTTTCCATCAATGTACATGTCATCATAGGCAATGGGCAGACTGAAGAGTTCTTTCTCAAAGCACATGCACAGTTTGAACTACGCATAAGCAGATGCGGCCATGATGAGAACATACACATCGGCCCCAAATCATTAACCCCTTTGCCCCCAAGCCTGTTTTCACCTTCCTGACAAGGCCAATTTTTACAACTCTGACCAGTATCATTTATGACATCATAACTCTGGAAAGCTTAAATGGATGCCACTGATTATGAGACTATTTTCTCGTGACATATTGTACTTCATAATAGTAGTAACATTTCTTTGACATGACTTGTGTTTATTTGTGAAAAAAATGGAAATTTGGCAACTTTTTTGAAACCATTCTAAAAACTGTGCCCTTCTAGGTACTCAAAACCACATTCAAGAAGTTTATTAACCCTTCAGGTGCTTTACAGGAATTTTTGGAATGTGGAAGGAAAAAATAAACATTTACTTTTCTTTCACAAAAATTTTCCTTTAGATCTAATCCTTTTACGTTTACAAGGGTAACAGGAGAAAATGGACCATACAATTTGTTGGGCAATTTATCCTGAGCATGCTTATACCCATATATCGGGGAAATCTACTGTTTGGGCACATGGCAGGGCTCAGAAGGGTAGGAGTGTAATTTCATAATTTAAATGTAAAATTTGCTGGCATAATTAGGGGACGCAATGTCATGTTTGCAGAGCCCCTGATGTGCCTAAACAGTGGAAGCCCCCAACAGGTGACACCATTTTGGAAACTATTCCCCTTAAGGAATTTATCTAGATGTGTATTGAGCACCTTGAACCCACAGGTGCTTCACAAAAGTTTATTATAAAGTAGGACCATGAAAATAAAAAAAAGTCACATTTTTCCCAGATAAATTTTTTTTTAGCTCCAAACTGCTCCATACATTTTGTTGTGCAATTTCTCCTGAGTGCATCGATGCCCAATATGTGGAGAAAAACAACTGTTTGGGTGCACGGCAGGACTTGGAAGGGAATAATTCGCAGATGCCGCTGATGTGCCTAAACAGTGGAAACCCCCGAACAAGTGACACCATTTTGGAAGCTAGACCCTTTAAGGAACGTATCCAGATGTGTATTGAGCACCTTGAACCCTCAGGTGCTTCACAGAAGTTTATAACGTTAAGCCTTGAAAATGAAAAAAATCTAATTTTTCCCAGATAAATATTTTTTAGCTCCAAATTTTGCAGATTCATAACTGTAACAGGAGAAATAGCTCCATACAATTTGTTGTGCTATTACTCCTGAGTGCGTAGATACCCAATATGTGGAGGAAAATGACACTTTAGGCACATGGCAGGACTTGGAAGGGAAGGAGCGCCATTTGACTTTTTGAATACAAAATTTGCTGGAATAATTAGCGGATGCTATGTCGCGTATGGAAAGCCCCTGATGTTCTTAAACAGTGGAAACCCCCCACAATTGACATAATTTTGGAAACTAGACCACTCAGGGAATTTATCTAGATGTGTATTGAACACCTTGAACTCTCAGGTGCTTCACAGAAGTTTATAATGTTAAGCCGTTAAAATAAAAAAACATCACATTTTTCCCGCAAAAAACTTTTTAGCTCCAAATTTTGTATTTTCACAAGGGTAACAGGAGAAATTGGACCACAAAATGTGTTGTGCAATTTCTCCTGAGTTCTCCGAAAGCCCATATGTTGTCGAAATCTACTTTTGAGGCACAGCGCAAAGCTCAGAAGGGAAGGAATGCCATATTACAGTGCAGATTTTGCAGCACTTGTTTGAGTGCCATGTTAATTGGTAGAGCCCCTGAGGTGCCAACACAGCAGAACCCCCCCATAAGTGACCCCATTTTACAAATTAAACCTCTCAGTTAATTCATCTAGGGGTGCAGTGATTACATTGACACCACAGGTGTGTCACAGACTTTTATACCATTGAGCAGTGAAGATAAAATAATTTACATTTTTACCACCAAGATTGTGTGTTACACTGTTAGCCTCAAGTTTTACATTTTCATATTGGGAAATGGGTGAAAATGGCAAAAAAATTTGTCCCACAATTTCTACTGAACGTGGCATATGTTGCTGTACAGTACTACTTAGTCATACGGACAGACTCTGGAGGGACGGAGCACTGTTGACCTCCTGGAATGCAGATTTTCCTAGAATAGTTTGCGGACTCCATACAGAGCCCCTTAGTTTCTAGAAGAGCATAATCCCCCCTTAAGTGACCCAATTTTGGAAACTATAACCCTTTGTTAATTTATCTATAGATGTAGTGATGATTTTGACTCCATGGGTGTTTTCCAGAAACATGGATGTTGCTGAGTGAAAATTGCAAACTACCGTGGTAGTGACCAGTGCACTTTAGTGACCAGTACATTATGCTCAGCTCATGTTTCTGGAGACATGCACCCGTAAGTTAGTTATACAAATTAGAACAGACCGCAAATTGTATTCATGCTAAAATCACCTTCCTTGAAAATTCAAGAGGTAAAAGGTTTAAATAATTCACGTGGTACACCACTATGATAGTTTAAACAAGAACAACAAAGTGTCAATACACCACCATTGTAATAAAATATCAAAATTTATTAATATCCAAAAATAGGAATGAAATATATATGTACAGAAAACGCCTATAAGGCACAGATGAGGATTACAGACAAACACTCACATATAGTGTTGCGGTCCAATAATATAATAGTAATACAAGGTGGGGAGCAAATGCTTACAAGACATACACATATATATAACCTGCTTCAACAGTATTTTGGATTTATAAAGAATACTATTATGATTCCATAACGATCAAAAATTCAATACTATATATTAGATGGTGAAGTCACCCGACTAAGAAAAGCCGCTACCACATATATGAACAAGAAAGATCGCACAGGCTAAATGCAGGAGGCATGTTGCACAAAAGAGTATGTCTCTAATCGCATCCAAACTCACCCATAGTGCCTTGCTAAGAGTACACACGTAGCCCCAACGCGCGTTTCGCGTGGGCTTCTTCGGGGGGCCCGAAAACGCGCGTTGGGGCCCCCCGTGAGTCCTTGAGTGAGGGCTTGCTTTTTTGTGGATTGAGTCGAAGCTTTTATTAGGAACATTTTACATAACATTTATGATCACATTTATCCGGCGCTCTACGCTGACCACTTACTTTAGGGTTTCCATCTAAATCTCTGAGTGACATTATTCAGATGAAACCCCAAAGGGATCCATTCACTATAATGAGGCAGCAGGGAATCTTCCACCAGAGGTTACGTCTGAATCACGTATTTCAGAGATTTACATAGAAAACCCGATGCAAGCGCTCAGCGCAGGGCACAGGATGAATGTGCGCCGAGCCTTACTGCGATCTTTGGGAGGCAAAATGAAAAAATCAACAGCATGTGAAAAATTGGTTTATTTATTTTTTACGCCGTTCCTCATGCGGTATAAGTGATTAGGCGACTTTATTCTTCAGGTCGGTGCAATTACAGCGATACCAGATGTATATTGGGTTTTTATGTTTGTCTGCTGTTACACACATAAAATATGCTTTTTATTGCAAAAAATAGTTTTTGCATTACCATATTTTGAGAGCTATAATTTTTCCATATTTCGGCTGACAGTCATGTTATGGCTTGTTTTTTGCGGGATGAGCTGACGTTTTTATTGGTACCATTTTTGGGCAAATGACATTTTTTGATTGCTTTCTATTCCTATTTTTGTGAGACAGAATGAACAAAAACCATCAATTCAGAAATTGCTTTTTGTTTTTTTTATACCGTTCCTCGTGTAGTAAAATTGGAAAGGCAGCGTTATTCTTTGGGTCAGTACGATTACAGCAATACTAAATTTAGGTAGTTTTTTGTATGTTTTGGCACTTTTACACAATAAAAACTATTTTATAGAAAAAATAATTATTTCAGCACTGCTTTATTCTTATTTTTCCACTAATGGAGCTGTATTGTGGCTTTGTGGGACAAGATGACATTTTCAGGGGTACTATTTTTATTTACATTCATCTTTTGGCGTTTTATTGCACTTTTTGCTTGGTGGTATGATGATACAGCATTGTTTTTTGCCTTGTTTTTTAGATATTTTTTACAGTGTCCACTGAAGGGGTTAACTACTGAGACAGTTATATAGAGTGGGTTGTTACAGACGCGACAATACCAAATATGTGTACTTTTATTGTTTATTTTTGTATTTACATAACTAAATGTATTTATTGGAAAAATATTTGATTCCTTTTTTTCATTTGGGGATTTTTTCAGAAATATTTTTACACTTTCTAATATTTTTTTAAAACTTTTTTACATTGTCCCAGGATGGGACATCACTGCATTACATGAGATCGCTGATCTGATGTTCTGCAATGCATCTGCACTGCAGAACATCGGAGGAGCGACTGACAGGCAGGGAAGGAGGCGCTGAGAAGCCACCTTCCCAGAAGGACCTCACAGCCATATTGAAGCCAGGGGTCTCCGTGGAGACCATCAGGACAGCGCGATTGTATCTTGTTGTGCTGGTGGAAGCATTTAGGGAGCCCACTCCCTGTACGATGCACCTCGATGTCGCTGTCACTAGTGCTAGCACCGATCATGGGTGTTGCTGCTGTGTGTCAGCTGTCACATACAGCTGACACCTGCACACAATCGCCGCGTCACTCAGCGTGAGGCCGCGCAATCGGTGTGCCGTACCTGTATGGCACTTTGCGGGAATGCAGCTCCCGCAGAGCAATACATGTACAGTGCATGTCGGGAAGGTGTTAAAGGGATCCTGTCACCAGTTCTTTTGGATTATAAATTATGCCCATCACCTTTAAAATCATCTAAATGGGTTCTAACAACTCCTTTATGTCTTCAGAAGTGCCTTTGCATACCTCTGAAAAACTGCTTTATGCTTGTGGGAACACTGCATGTAAATTGCATGGTCTGGTCAGACGGGAAAATCCAGATTGTGATCAGCGCCGCCCTGGTCTCTTCAAACTTCAAACGTTGACTCTTCTGTTTGAATGGAAGTGGATGAATTCTGCAGAACCACTAGCCAGAATCTTTGAAAAATCCTGGAGAACACGAGAGGTCCCAAAAGATTGGAGAATGGCAAATGTTATGTTGGAGCCAGGAAATTACAGGTCAGTGAGCCTTACTTCTATATCAGGAAACATCTTTGAACAAATTATTATACAGCATGTATGTAAGTACTTGGATAAGAATACAGTAATTAACCAGAGCCAGCATGGGTTTGTAGCAAACAAGATATGCCAGACTAATCTAATTTCTTTCTATGACGGAGTCACTGACTGGGTGGATCAGGGAAATGCGGTTGATATAGTATATCTTGACTTCAGCAAAGCATGAAGCACTATACTTATTGAAAAAATGACCACTTACGTCATTGACAAGGCCACGGTTAGGTGGATTCACAACTGGCTTAGTGATCGTACTCAAAGAGTGGTAATAAATGGTTGCACATCAAATTGGAAGAGAGTTTCAAGTGGGGTAACACAAGGTTCAATCCTGACCATAGTGTTGATCAATATTGTTATAAATAATCTAGATAAGGGAACTGAAGATAAACTAATCAAATTTGCAGACGATGCAAAGCTAGGAGGGATAGCTAACACTAGAGAAGACAGAGAACAGATTCAGAAGGATCTAGATAATCTTGAACAATGGGCAGCGACTAACAGAATGGTATTTAACAGGAAGAAATGCAAGATTCTACATCAGGGCAAGAAAAACGAAAAATTACATCTATAGAATGGGAGTAATAGAACTAAGCAACAGCATGTGTGAAAAAGACGGGTATACTAATAAATCACAGACTGCACATGATTCAACACTGTGATGCAGCAGCAAAAAAGGCAAACACAGTTCTAAGATGTATTATGAGAAGCATACAGTCTAGATCACATGAAGTAATTATTCCCCTCTACTCCTCCTTGGTCAGGCTTCATCTAGAATACTGTGTCCAGTTGTGGGCAGTGGTGCACCACATTTTTAAAAAAGGCATTGAAAAACTGAAGCATGTTCAGAGAAGAGCTACCAGGATGGTGAGAGGACTGCAAAGTATGTCCTACAAGGAACGTATATAGGATCTGGGAATGTTTAGCTTGCAAAAAAGAAAACTAAGAGGAGACTTAATAGCGGTCTATGAATATCTGAAGGGATGTCACAGTGTAGAGGGATCATCATTATTCTAATTTGCACAAGGAAACACGAGAAGCTATGGAATGAAACTGAAAGGAGAAGATACAAATTAGATATTAGAAAAAAATTTTTTGACAGTGAGAGTGATCAGGGAGTGGAACAGGCTGCCATGAGATGTGGGTAGTTCTCCTTCATTAGATGTCTTCAAACAGAGACTGGACAGACATCTGTGTTAGATGTTTTAGTGAATCCTGCGCTGCATTGAGCAAGGGTTGGACACGATGACCCTTGAGGTCCCATCCAACTCTAACATTCTGTGATTCTATGATATCTACATCACCCACACAATGCTTGAAGTCATAATGAACAGGTGCTGGCTTCACTTGTACGCCACCAGTGAGGCGCGCTTGCGCAGGTCTCTGATTCCACTGCACAGGCGTGAGAGTTGGAGCACCCTGTGGGTGACGTTGAGATGTCATCCACTTCTATCCAGATAGAAGACGTGGCATTTGAAGGAATCTGGATGACGCTGATCACAATCTGGATTCATCCATCGTACCAGGCAGCGTAATTTACATGCAGTGTGGGACATATATAGAACATTTCTTCATGATTATGCAGGGTCACCTTTGATGATGTGAAAGGGTTGTAGGAACCCTATTTACATGATTTGATGGGCATAGTTTATGTGCAAAAACAGGTGACAGGTTCCCTTTAAAGCAATTACAGCAGAATACTTTTATAAATCATTTTAAAAAGTAGCACAATTTTTACGCAATGTGCAGTGGCACAAAAATCTTTCAGCTATTTGCATTTTTATGTCAGTTTCACCCAGCTCTCTGCCAAAAAAGGTGGAGCTGGAACGGGATGGGTGGGTGACACCACAGCACGTCTAATTCATGATGAGCGGTCGCCTTCCTTACACCAAAAATCTTACTTCAGTTCCTGACTAGAGTAAAATTTATGGCAAGGCATATGATGGTGAGTGACACTTAATGAATCAGGTGCATCTGGCTCCAATACACCCCTCTTCAAGAACGGAGTGAATATTGGCTGGTTGTGATGAATCAGAGTTTTATTTTGATTTCTTTATATTCAGGAAATATTGGCCCCGATTTGTCAATAACTGCGTTTTTCACTCTTGTCTCAATGAGGGGGCAGGGTGGAGAGCAAGGCGCCTGATGCATTAAGATGCCCACAATTCTTAATGAATCAGGTGAGGTGGAAATTGGCATGCACCTTTGTGTTTTCCTCGCCACAAATCTTACACCAGTGAGGGACTTAAATAAGATTTGTGGCATAAGCAACGCCACCGCTAATCATGAATTTGACATTCAGGAGTCATTATGCCCGTCATACCCTTGTCCCGCCCCAACTCTGCCTACTTTGACAGATATGGAGCGAATATGTCATGAAAAGCCTTGCATTGTATTCTACAGAAAAAATTGTGACTTTTCAATGCTTTTTACACCAGTTTTACTGGCACGAAAACGTTGATGAATCGGAGATATCATCATTTAGTAGACTATTTTTAATCAAGAAAGAAATAAACCCTAGTGACAAGGGATTAGCTCCAAAGTTACCCTCAAAATGGCTTCTCTTCTGCTCGCCCTATGAGGCCAAATATTATGTTAGACATGCAGCCTTTGCCTAGCAGAAGATTCCTCATATGCATTGTCCGCTGCTGGACAACCCTTTTTTGAATGCTGAAGTGACCCCAATAAAATAAAAATGTACATACCTCCTGGACTGGCACAGTTGCAGATGTCAGTCACTGACGGGCTGATGTACTCTCATGACATAATGTCACTTGACTGCTTGTAGTCACAGCTTTGCCATCCCTGGAATAGCACCAGTGCCAGATGTATGTCCTTTTTACTTTATTTGGGCCACTTTAAAGCTTAAAAAAGGGCTGTCCAGTAGTGGATATCCCATAGCATACTTTTCCATTTCAATTAAAACTGAGAAAAAGCATGGCTGTTTTGTTCTCCTCCCTAACTGCAAGCTAAAAACTGCTTTTGTCATGAGAGCTAGACCAATATATCCAGTGACCTTCCCTACATTCATGCTCTGTAACTTGCCACCGCTTTTTTTGAGAGACTGTTTCCTCTTTATAATCTTTCTGTCAGCATTTTGCCAGCTTTAACTGCTAGATCTTACTTTTACTTTCCAGCATGGATTGCTTCTTCCATCATTTAATGAATCCTTAGTCTTAAACTGAAAACCCACATCTCCTTCATACCTTTACGCAGTGTTACAGACAGGAGAGCAGTAGCAGGGAGACAAAGACCTGCTGTCACGTAACGTGAAAGAAAGGCTAAGTGCAACACGAAGGATAAGGGAGAGGGAACCAAACACTAGGAAGGGGGGACAGATCTTACGTCACCCTGTCTGTCCTATCATCCCTATATTGGTTCCGCGCCTATCGCCGAGCAGGATGCCTAATCCCTGCCTGACCCTGGCAATAAGCCCTGCACCGAGAAGGACAGGATGAGCACTAGTACTGTAAATTCCCACTACCTCTAAAGACAACTGGGATAGACAAACAAAACAAGGGGAACACTGAGCTTGAGTAGTCTCAAAAAGAAACACCAATGTCCTCCTAACTCCAAAGAGGACAATAGCTGACTGCTACAGATCCAAGCCTCAACAGAGAAGTGCAAATGGAAATGTCAATCGCAATGCCCAACAGCAAGTTGGGAGTTATAAACACCCAGATCCAAGTGTGACCATTAGAGCTGGGGGAGGTGGCCACTGGGTCCTAGCATCAGAAGGACCAGGCAAAAGTCAGCAAAGCAAACTGCCGACTCTGCCGAGACCTTCATCAGACAGATGCGGTGCAGCGGTCTGCAGCCTCTGACACACCTGTGACACCTGCCCAGCACTTCCTTTTATCCAGCATCTCTGCTGCTAGACACAGATCACACAGGCGGTGGCAACAAGAAAAGAAGACTCGGAAGAGAGACACCTAGTATGTGACATTTTGAAGTGATTTTATGGGGGTAGGACAACATCATTTTTAAGTAAAGTAATTTGCAAATGTCACGTTATAAAATTGGAACACATTGAATGAAAGTGCAGGGATCATTTAGGTATAACATTCTATATCAAAACATTATAATATTACATCATCCCTACACACATCTAATCCAATAACTATAAAATAGCCAAAAAATAGAATTTTAATTTAAATTTAATTCCTACACATTATCTATTTTTTAAACAACGTTCATCATTCTCCCATCACTTGCCCTCCAGAAATCAAGCTGCTGAGAGGCACATTTACAGCTGTGAATATATCAGGCGGGTGAATTATAAGGCATAGCAGAGTGTCATACTAGCAGGTGTGTGGTACAATAGGAGTAGCAGATACGAGGAGGAGGCCGGGGTTTAAATGCTGTTTAATGTTTTCCAACAGCTGCCAGTGTGTTTCCTATGTGCCAGCGGGAAATAAATCAACCCATAATTCTGCTTTTACTGTCTTTCTCTGAGAAAATTAAACAAGCGCGGATACCATAAAACAGTTTATGTAGCTGTAGTCACAGCATTTGGAGTTTGGGGGGTAAAAGCAATCATATTTTCATCAGAATAGTTCTATGCGGTGGATCTATATCGATATTACTTCCTGCACCATAAATGTGAGCAGTAACTGTGAAATAATGCCTTGGGTTGCACGGTGCTTAATGTTTCTTCCCAGATATCCTACTTACCTTTCTCTAGGTCCTTTACTTGGCTCTTTGTATTGGTATTTTATTGCATACTTCTCTGTTGAAATTAAAAAAGAGGTTTATTATTCAGGATCAACAATAGATATTAAATGGAATACATTTTGTAACTAAATATAATGAAAAAGAGAGAAACATTTCAATTGTTGTGCACCTATGATTATGGATTTTTGATCAGCACAGAATGTCAAAAATTCTCTGCTGATAAATTTCATGATATCCTGGGGGACCCCAGCAGGTATGGACTGGGGCAAAAATTCAGCCCTGGCATTTGAAATCACACAGTCCTATGCTGTCCCTGTCCCCAAGCACCAGATGGGATATATTACTACTAATATTACCCTGGAAGGAGGAAAGCAAGAGACCAATATTTCTAATGATACCTGTGGCCTGCTGGGTAAGTGACGGAGTCAGCGACTTTGTGTTCCGACACAACTCTTAACAGTATCGGTGTCTTGATAACACCGATTCTGCTAACAATGTAACAATGTAGCAGACAAGGTAGCTCACAACCAGACAGGCCCTTCTGGCATTTTCCAGAGTTGCCAGATGGCCAGTCCGGCTCTGGGCCCCAGTATGGAGCCCAAGAGCAGCATGTCACACTTCTTACCCCTTTTCATGGGGCAGTTTAATTTTTATGACACATGCATACTCAGGATACAGATGAAGTTGAATACACTGATGGAATGTGGAGCCATCAGCTTCTATACCACAAATCTGCCTGTGTATCTGAGCTCTAAGTCTCACACAATGATATCACTACATTGTGCCTGCGGTGCGGAGCCTTAGTCTGCACACTACACTCGCTAGAGCAGCACATCAAGGGAAAGGGGGTGAGGTAAGCAGTATTTTTGTTTTTTTTCTTATTTTGTGGAGGTTACCGAGGGAGCATCATTCTGTGTGGGAGCTGTGGGAACCATTGTACTGAAGGGACATAATAATGTGTGCAGAGTTTGGGGCCATCATATTGTTCAGGGGGGCTGTGGGGACCATCATCATGTGGGACCATCAAATTTTGTGTGGGCACCTTGAAGCCATGGGACCATCATACTGTGTGAGGAGCTGTGGGGTATCATACTGTGTGTGGGTGCTTGGGGGACCATCATATTGTGTAGGGGTGTTATGGGGTATCATACTGTGTAGTGAGTGACTTTGGGGGCATTATACTATGATAGGGAATTGTGGGGGAATTTGATGGCACTCATACTTTGAGGTGAGCCACTTTCAGGGCATTGTATTGTAGTGGGGTGGTGCATGCGCATCATACTGTGTGTGGGGTTGTTGGGGTCATCATACTGAGTGGAGGAATGTACTATGGTGACTTCATCCTGTGGGGAAAGCACTCAGCAGGCATTATACTGTGGGGATCAGTATTTGGGAAGCTTTTAGGGCCATCATACTGTGTGGGGGAATGTGGGGACATCAACCTGCGAAAGTGAGTCACTGTGCAAGCATTATACTGTGGGACAGTGTGGGGACATTATACTGTGTGGAAAGATATACAGTGAGCGATTCAGTGGTGGTACACTGTACAGACATTATACTGTGAGAGGTGAGTATAGGGGCATCGTACGGTAGGGTTTGCTGTGAAATGATCTTGATCTGCATCTGTGGGGTAGTAAGGGGGTAAATTGTATGGAGGAATTCAATATAGGGTATCATACTGTGTTTGGGGGAATATTCTGGGACATTATATTGTATGAAAGCTATGAAAGCAGTATCGTAGTTGGTGAGAACACTAAATGTCACAATACCTGGCAGAATTCAGCAAAATGTTCCAAATAGATGGTGCATATGGAAGAGACATACGGTATGATAGCAGAGAAGGTACTGCATGTCCCTGCCCTGTGTCCTGTTCTTCCTCTGGCCCAGTATCCCTCCTCGTTGATTTGCAGCTCCCATGCATATTAAAGAGGACATAACTGCAAAAATTAACTATAAACATTAACAATAGTAATTCTATAGATGTGTTTATTTGTTTTAGAGAGATACTGACTTATTTCTATGTTACTATCTATCTAAAAAACTTAGATTTATATAAGGGCCCATTTCCACGGGCCGTATTGTTGGCGCTTTGGACAGAGCGGAAACCCTGCTCCGCCCAAAGCCCCGCCCCTTCTGTACGTGCGGTGATTCCGGATGTGTTCATTGAACACATCCGGAATCACCGCATCTCATACATAGACTGGGTTATTTGCATTGTGGAGACTGAAGACCTTATATTGCTGCATGTTCCATATAAGGCTGTTGGGAAATTGAAAGTAATAGTATAAATACAGGGCACCGAAGAGTTAAAGGGAACCTGTCCCCTGAAAAAAATGCTATTAGCCTGCAGATATGGGGTTAATTTGCAGGTTAATAGCATTGTGAACGTGCTCGGTGGCGGCACTTTGACCGTCTCTGCCAGGAGGAAATTAACTTTATTCCCCCGGTAGCATTCCAGTTTCAGTCACGGGGATGGCACCAGCGCGGGTTCAGATACCGCTCTGTGTGTAGAGAGTGGTGGCTGCTAGAGTTGAGCGAAACAGTTCGGTCAGATTAAAAAAACACAGACTTTCGCCAAAGTCGGGTTTCACCGAGCGCAACCCGACCATAGCGTGAGGTCGGCCATGCGTTCGGTGACCCGAGCACCAAAGTCAGTTTTCCCATAATGCTTGCAGGCGTCTTTTCTCAGTCAATGAGCAAGGGCGTACACTGTGGGCAAAGGGATGACATGCGCAGCGGCCACCACCATCTTAGAGAAGGGCATTGCAGTGATTGGCTTGCTTTGTGTGCCGTCACAGTGCCTATAAAAGCCCTGACCGCCAACTGCCATTTTACTTCTGCCAATCTTAGCATAGGGAGAGGTTGCTGCAGCTGTTTCTCAGTAGGGAGAGCGTTAGGCAGGAAAAAAAAACTTATTCTGTGCTTGTACTGATAGCGATTAGCTGTACAGTTAGTGTGCAGTGACAGGGAGGAATTTCTTGTGTGCAGCAGCAGAGATGATTATTAGGCTGCCTGCCAGTGAGAGGGGAGGAATTTCTTGTGTGCAGCAGTAGATCTGATTACTAGGCTGCCTGCTAGCAGTATTGCTGTGTGTATACTGCTGTGCAGTGTGCTTTTTAACACATCACCTACACAGCACCAATACTTTTATTCTTTTTTTCTGCACAGTTACCGAGCATTCATTTTTCCCCACACCGTATAGAGCTGTTCGCTCCTCTCACACTACCGTGTACCGGCTGGTATCATGGACAAATACATGCTGACTATCTGTGTGTGACTCCGGAAATATATACGGAGATTTCAATTTTCCCCAAAACCGTATACAGCTGGTATCTTCTGATACAGTACCGTTTAACTGCCTTCTGTATTACGGTCAAATCCATGCTGAGAGAGCGTCTGTCTGTTACTACGGAAATATATACGGAGATTTACAATCACCCCAACACTGTATACAGCTGTACGCTACTGATACAGTACACTTTTTCTGCTTTTCATATTCTGGTCTACTCCATACTGAGCCTGTGAGCATCTGTGTGATACTCCTGAAATATATACGGAGATTTAAAATTACACCAACACTGTATACAGCTGTACGCTACTAATACAGTACACTTTCTGCTTTTTATATTCTGGTCTAATCCATACTGAGCCTGTGAGAGTCTGTGTCTGTTACTCCGCAAATATATACGGAGATTTAAATTGTTCACCTTCACCGTATACAGCTGTACGCTTCTGATACAGTACCATATATCTGCTGGTATTTTGGGTACATTTTCCCAAACATGAGGAAGTATGGTGGAAGAGGCCGCGGACGTGGGCATGGGGGGCTAGCTGGTACTGATGGTGGTGGTGGTGCATCTGCTGGTAGTGCCAAAAGCACAATAGCACCTAAGGCAGGAGGTGTTGAGCCTGCATCATTGTCTGGCTCCAGAAGGCCTGGAAGGCTCACTTTTCTGGGAGTACGTAAACCGCTTTTTGTTTTACATTGCCGAAACAGCCTGCAGCTCTATCGCCTCCTCTTCTGAAGTTTCAAAAACTCCAAGCACTGAGTCATCAGTGCAGGCTTCTGGTCAGGAACAACCCCTTTCCTTGTGTCCTTCACCCCACCAAAAGTGAAGGATGCGGCAGGCCACACTTCAGATTACTCCATGGAACTCTTTTCACATACCATGCCTGGGTTATCAAGTCAAATCCTGAATTCCCCAGTCCAAGATGAATCTGACATGAAGTGCACTGATGCACAGCCACTGCTATATGATTCTGCTGGTACATTAACCCAGAGCACTACATTGCACTCGCAGTCTACTGAGCCAGAATGTGACCCTGATGAAATTCAGGTGCCCCTTCCTGAATACCATACCACCTTACACGGTGACACAGAGGAAGGTGCAGATGAAATTGAAGAGAAGTTGATGGATGACCCAGTTGTTGACCCGGATTGGCATCCAGTGGGAGAAGAGGGTGCCGCTGGCAATAGCTCAGAAGAGGAGGAGGATCCGCAGCAGGTATCGACATCACAGCTGGGGTTATCTGGCAGGCCCGTAGCAGTCCAAAAACGTGTTAAAAAAACAAAAAGAGTTGCATGACAGCTTGGCCAGATGGTCAAATTAGCACAGCGTGCAAGCCCTGAAAATTTATATCATAGTAGGAAGAGTGCAGTGTGGCACTTTTTTGACCAAAATCCTATTGATGAGGCAAAGGTTATCTGTAAGAAGTGCGGAAGGAACTTAAGCCGAGGGAAAAATCTCAGAAATTTGAATACCAGTTGCATGCTTACACATTTAATGAACATGCACTTGTAAGCGTGGATGGACTACAAAACCTCAGGTAGCACACGTGCACCTGCTCCGACTGAAGGTAGCCAGCAACGCTCCATCGCTTCCCCCACTGTAAGATCACCGGTTAGCAAACCACCAGAAGGAAATGTTGAGGTGTCGTCGCAAGGCCAAAGCAGTCAGGGAATCACAATGTTTTTGCAATGAAAGCCTGAATCTAGGCCATCACCACCACCACAACCACCACCACCACCATCACCAACCTCCTCTCAGTCTGTCATGTCCACCACTAGTTCCCCCATATGCAGCTGTCAAGTCCAGCTCACCCTACCAGACACTCTGAGTAGGACAAGAAATTACTCATCCTCTCATCCGCTTACACTGGCTTTGAACGCCTACATTGCCAAACTGATCTCATTAGAGATGATGCCCTTCCGTTTGGTTGAAAGCTCAGCGTTCAGAGACCTCATGGCCTACGCTGTCCCACGCTATGAAATAATTAACCAGAAGTGGAATCAACAAAGCGTGTATATATGCAATATCAATAAAGTCAATGTCACTATTAGGCTAATGAAGATATAACACCCCTAATTGATATAACCACATCCAAATATGGATGGCTGACCATCCAGAAGATTAAACAAACACCCAGGTGCATGAGAATTGGAAAAAAAATTTTTGTGGGTGACTGTTACATATAAAACAATTTCCTAATTTTTTTACACTGTAAATTAGGTGCTCCACAGTTTTTTCTTTTATTTTTCCTGGACTCAGTGGTGTGAATTTGCTATTGGTTTAGTCTATGGCCTCATATTAGCTTTATTAATATTGTGATAATTTATTTCATATTTTTTACCTGGTTATCTATATTGTATCCCAGTATATTAATTGATTTTATTTTTCATTTTTTGGGTGTCCTGCTATTTTAACTTTGTTTTTTTATTGTATATTTTTACATTCAGTGTATTTGTTTGTCTGTGCATTATTATTTTCTATCAAAATAAAGCTTTGTATTTTGTCTACTCCTGTCTATGGTGGTATTCTTCCTTATCCAATTCTCATGCACCTGGGTGTTTGTTTTGTCCCACGCTATGATCTACCCAGTCGGCACTTGTTTTCTCGAAAAGCCATCCCTGCCCTCCACCTGCATGTGAAAGACTGCATTGTCCATGCACTCAAACAATCAGCGAGTGGATAGGTGCACCTCACAACAGATGCATGGGCCAGTAGGCATGGCCAGGGCCGTTACATGTCCATCACTGCACACTGGGTTAATGTGGTGGATGCAGGGTCCACAGGGGACAGCGGTGGTGGGACAGTGCTGCCTAGCCCACGGTATAGGCAACAGTTGGCTGTAGGCGTTCAACCCTCCTCCTCCTCCAGAAGCGAAAGCTCGTCGACAGAGCGCAGTCGCACGAGCACTCCATCCGCAGCTGCCAGTGTTGCACACGAGGTGTCCCACTATCGAACAGCTAGTGGTAAGCGTAAGCAGGCTGTTTTAAAAATGATGTCTTGATGTCAATGGGTGACAACAGACACACCGTGGAGGTACTGGCCGACTACTTGCAGCAAGAAACTGAGTCATGGCTGGGCAGTCTACATCTTGAGCCAGGCAAGGTAGTCAGTGATAACGGTCGTAATTTTGTGGCGGCTATAGCCCTGGCAAAACTCAGACACATACCTTGCCTGGCTCACACCTTGAACCTGGTGGTGCAGTGCTTCATAAATAATTATCCGGAGTTACCAGCTCTGCTCCATAAAGTGCGAAGACTGTGCTCACACATCCGTCGCTCGCCCGTAGACTCCAGTTGTATGCAGAGGCTGTAGCGATCACTCCACCTCCCCAAGCACCACCTAATCATAGATGTTGCAACAAGGTGGAACTCCGCCATGCACATGGTTGAGGGACTGTGCGAACAGAGGCAGGCTGTAATGCATTTATGGGAGGATACACGGGTAGGCAGTTTGAGAGCAGACATGGAGTTGTCGGGTGTGCAGTGGTTAAAGCTGAAAGATCTCTGTAAAGTCCTTCAGTGTTTAGAGGAATGAACACGGCTGGTAAGTGCAGACGACGCCATCATAAGCATGAGAATCCCACTTATGCGTCTGCTCATGCAAACTTTGACGCACATTAAGGATCAGGCGTCTGCAGCGGAGGAGGAAGAGGAGGAGGGAAGCCTTGATGATAGTCAGCCATTGTCTGCTCAGGGAACTGTCCTGGACGAGGAGGAGGAAGAAGAGGAAGAGGAGGAGGAGAATGAGGGGGATGATTATTTTGCAGATGAGGATGCTTCTCAGGGGGCAAGAGAAAATGTTGGCTTGCCAAGGTCAGGTACAGGGTTTGTGCGTGACTGGAGGGATGTGGATTTGGCAGAAAGTGCTCCTCCACCCACCACTGGCCGTGCATCATTGACACCTGGAACATTGGCCCACATGTGTGATTATGCCTTGCGGATCCTAAAAAGGGACCCCCGCATTGTCAAAATTATGAAGGATGATGACTACTTGTTGGCCAGCATCCTCGATCCACGCTATAAAGGCAAATTACAGAACATCATGCCACAGGAGAACCTAGATCTAATATTGGCGAACAAACAAGCAACTCTGGTAAACCATTTGTTAGAGGTATTCCCAGCACACAGCAGCCGTGCAGCTTCTACCACGAGCCATACTGGGCCAAATGGAAGAGGTGTTCGTGGTGCACACAGCCGAAGTGGTGTTGGAGACAGGGGTTTCATGACCATGTTGTGGACTGATTTTTCGATTACCGATCACACGACTGGTAATACTGAATTGATTGCAACAGACAGGAGACAGCAGTTGTCAACTATGGTTAAAATTACTTCTCCTCCCCTATCGATGTTCTCCCTCACAGGTCATTCCCCTTTGACTACTGGGCCTGTAAACTGGACACCTGGCCTGAATTGGCACAATATGCCTTACAGGAGCTCGCTTGCCCTGCTGGTAGTGTGCTATCAGAAAGAGTCTTCAGTGCTGCTGGATCAATCCTGACAGAAAAAAGGACCCGTCTGTCGATCCAAAATGTTGATGATCTCACCTTCATTAAAATGAACCATGCATGGGTTTCAAAGGATTTTGTACCACCTTCCCCTGATAACACATAGGTTGCCAGCAAAATGGCTCGCTTTGTCCTGCTCTTCCTCGGACTTCTCCAATTCCTCCATTTGCAGCTGCTGAACGTCCAGCCTACACCTCAACATATGCGACGGCACTGGCACAGGGCCCCTCATAGTACGCAAAAGTGTCTCTGACGGTGGGGGGCCCACTCGTCTTCAGACACACCAGCGTACTATGAGGGGCCCTGTGCCAGTACCGTCACCAAACAAGTGGGCCCCCCCCTGCTTGCTCAGGGCCCCAGCACTTGCAATACTTACCTCTCCCTGCTCCACCGCTGTGGAGTCTGGGCAGTTAAATCCTTCACATGGACGGCCACTACAAATTTGGTGAATTGATCGATGATGGTTAAGACGTAGCTATGGCCTGTCCTGCTGAGCTCTACCTTCAGATAATCAATGGCTACCATTTCTAATGGACGTCTACTCACAATCGGATGCAGTGGTGCTTTCTGATCAGCTTTCACAATTTTCCTAGTCACAAACGTGTGACATTCTTGGCACCATTTTTCAATGTCTCCTCTCATGCCAATCCGATAGAAACGCCTACGGCCTGTGGCTTCTGTCTTTTGCTCTCCAAAGTGACCAGACTGATCCTGATAGGCAGTGAGGACCATGTCTACATCTCTCCATGGGATCACAATTTGATGGTGACGACTAACGGTGATGGGATCCACGCTACTGCGATACAGCAACCTTTTGTTCACAAACAACCGTTTTCGCTGTCTCCACAGACAAAGTAATTGAGGGTCAGTATCGCCTGAGAATTCTACCGGGAGGTTTTCCCGTGATTAGGAATTCCCAAATTTCTGCAATCACTCTACTTTCAGTCTGTACTTGCATCCATCTAGTTTCCTGTAGCGGAAAGTCTGGACAGGCTTATTGAGACTGAAATATATATGAAGATTTAAAAGTACCCCAACACTGTATACAGCTGTACGCTTCTAATACAATACTCTTTTTCTACTTTTTATATTCTGGTGTGATCCATACTGAGCCTGTGAGCATCTGTCTGTTACTCCGGAAATATATATAAGGAGATTTACAATTACCCCAAGACTGTATACAGCTGTACGCTTGTAATACAGTACCCTTTTTGCCAGAAAGTCTTCCTCCACCCACCACTCTAAGTGCATAATTGACACCTGGAACATTGGCCCACATGTATTTCTTGCGGATCTGCTTTACATATTCTGGTGTGATCCATACTGAGCCTGTGAGAGTGTGTCTGTTACTCTGGAAATATGTACGGAGATTTAGAAATTACCCCAACACTGTATACAGCTGTACGCTTCTGATACATTACCATTTTTCGATTTTTTATATTCTGGTGTGATCCATACTGAGCCTGTGAGAGTCTGTGTCTGACTCTGGAAAAATATACGGAGATTTAAAATTGCCCCAAGACTGTATACAGCTGTATGCTTCTGATACAGTACCCTTTTTCTACTTTTTATATTCTGGTGTGATCCATACTGAGCCTATGAGCGTCTGTCTGTTACTTCGGAAATATATACGGAGATTTAAAATTACCCCAACACTGTATACAGCTGTACACTCCGGATACAGTACACTTTTTTGACTTTTTATATTCTGGTGTGATCCATACTGAGCCCGTGAAAGTCTGTGTCTGACTCTGGAAAAACATACGGAGATTTAAAATTACCCCAACACTGTTATGTTTCAGTAGCTGAGGAGTGCAGGTAAAAAAGGCAATACACCAGAGCAGTTGGAATCTATGGGATTGCAGTACCCTGACTAACCACCACAACTAGAGGCAGCCGTGGAGCGTTCCTACGTTGATCCTAGACGCCTCGTCACAGCCTGAGAAACTAACTACACCTAAAGATAGAAATAGGAAAGCTATCTGCCCCGGAGCAGAACCCCAAAGATAATAGAAAGCCCCCAAACATGTAAGGGCGGTTAGACAAGAGGAAATACTGACACAGAAAGAAAATAGAATGAGCAAACGCTGGGGCCCAAACTATCTAAATAGAAAAGGACAGGAAGGGTACTTACTGCAATCCCAGAAAACCCTGAAAAACACCAACTCTACTAATTTCAAAATCACCTGAGATCACACGACCTCTACCACCTAAATTAGCTCTCTGGTGTAACAAAATCAAAACAGCAGCCACTGAAAAAACTGGAAAAAGCAAAAGAACAAAACTCAGTGGCTGAACTAAACTGAGAAGGCAGAAGCCCCCGGAGGGGACCCAGAAGGCCCCCAAAGAAGTGCAGGACAAAATGCAAAAATATAGCAACAACACAAAAGAAGAAAAATTCTTATCTGGTAGCAGGAGATGCAGACACGACACAGCAGGCTACAAGGGAAACTGGAATGAAGGATTCAGACCAGAACAATTGATCACCGGCAACCCTGATGGGAAAATGACTCCCTTATATAAGACCAGTCAGTAACACCTGATTCCCAGTCCTCACAATCTTCACTAGTACCGCTTGTAACCACCAGAGGGAGCCTCTGCTCAGAACTCATCTCAAACCCATTCACAACACAACACCGTATACAGCTGTACGCTTCTGATACAGTATACTTTTTCTACTTTTTATATTCTGATGTAATCCATACTGAGCCTGTGAGAGTTTGTGTCAGACTCAGGAAATATATACGGAGATTTAAAATTACCCCAAAACTGTATACAGCTGTACGCTTCTGATACATTACCCTTTTTCTACTTTTTATATTCTGGTGTGATCCATACTGAGCCTATGAGCGTCTGTCTGTTACTTCGGAAATATATACGGAGATTTAAAATTACCCCAACACTGTATACAGTTGTACGCTTCTGATTCATTACCCTTTTTCTACTTTTTATATTCTTGTCTAATCCATAGTGAGCCTGTGATCGTCTTTATCTGACTCCTGAAATATATACGGAGATTTACAACATTTTCACTATACTATATACCTGGTATCTGGTGATACAGATCCCCTGTTTTAGCTTTTTATATTCTTGTCTAATCCATACTAAGCCTGTGAGCGTCTGTCTGTTACTCCGGAAATATATACGGAGATTTAAAAATTACCCCAACACTGTATACAGCTGTACGCTTCTGATACATTACCCTTTTTCAACATTTTATATTCTGGTGTGATCCATACTGAGCCTGTGAGCATCTGTCTGTTACTCCGGAAATATATACTGAGATTTAAAATTACCCCAACACTGTATACAGCTGTACGCTTCTGATACATTACCCTTTTTCTACTTTTTATATCTTGTCTAATCCATACTGAGCCTGAGAGCGTCTGTGTCTGACTCCTGAAATATATACAGAGATTTACAATATTTTCACTATACTATATATACCTGGTATCTGGTGATATAGTACCCTGTTTCAGCTTTATATATTCTGGTCTAATCCATACTGAACCTGTGAGCGTCTGTCTGTTACTCCTGAAATATATACGGAGATTTACAATATTTTCACTATACTATAGACACCCGGTATCTGGTGATACAGTACCCTTTTTCAGCTTTTCATATTGTGATCTAATCCATAGTGAGCCTGTGAGCATCTGTCTGTTACTCCGGAAACATAAACGAAGATTTAAAAATTACCCCAACACTGTATACAGCTGTACACTTCTGATACATTACCCTTTTTCTACTTTTTATATTCTTGACTAATCCATACTGAGCCTGAGAGCATCTGTGTCTGACTCCTGAAATATATACAGAGATTTACAATATTTTCACTATACTATATATACCTGGTATCTGGTGATACAGTACCCTGTTTCAGCTTTTTATATTATGGTCTAATCCATACTGAGCCTGTGAGCGTCTGTCTGTAACTCCAGAAATATATACAGAGATTTACAATTACCGCTACACTGTATACAGCTGTACGCTTCTGATACAGTACCCTTTTTGCCAGAAAGTACTCCTCCACCCACCACTCTAAGTGCATCATTGACACCTGGAACATTGGCCCACATGTGTGACTATGTCTTGCAGATCCTAAAAAGGGACCCCCGCATTGCCAAAATTATGAAGGCTGACGACTACTTGTTGGCCAGCATCCTTGATCCATGCTATAAAAGCAAATTACAGAACATCATGCCACAAGAGAACCTAGAACTAATATTGGCGAACAAACAAACAACTCTGGTAAACCGTTTGTTAGAGGCATTCCCAGCACACAGCAGCGGTACAGGTTCTACCACGAGCCGTACTGGGCAACATGGAAGAGGTGTTCATGGTGCACACAGCTGAAGTGGCGTTGAAGACAGGGGTTTCATGACCATGTTGTGGACTGATTTCTCGAGTAACGCTCACACAACTGGTAATACTGAATCAATTGCAACAGACAGGAGACAGCAGTTGTCAACTATGGTTCAAAATTACCTCTCCTCCCCTATCGATGTTCTCCCTCACAGTTCATTCCCCTTTGACTACTGGGCCTGTAAACTGGACACCAGGCCTGATTTGGCACAATATGCCTTACAGGAGCTCGCTTGCCCTGCTGGTAGTGTGCTATCAGAAAGAGTGTTCAGTGCAGCTGGATCAATCCTGACAGAAAGAAGGACCCGTCTGTCGACCCAAAATGTTGGTGATATCACCTTCATTAAAATGAACGATTATTCCCATAATCCTAGAATATTAGCGGCAAATGTCACTTCAAAACATCAATTTTAAACATAATCTATAGTGGTAGGTGCCACATAGAGGAAGTGATGAAAAGAAACGTGATGGTTTAAAATAATTAGTTTTATTGAATAATATTAAAACCAAGATTTAGTGAATAAAGACAAAAAGGGATAAACAAAAAATAAAATGAGGAGACCCAAATAGCTGCTATCTCTCAGTGCATACCATTAAATAAGAGTTTTGTCACCGAAATTAGCCAGATAGAAAAATAGAGGTTTATCAACCTTCTTTAACACATAATGCTGTGCAAAAATCTGCTAAAGCATTCACCTGATGATGATATCAGTGAAAAGGATAGGTGTAACTAGCTGTGACTAATTCGCAGGTGGTTAATGCAATGCCTAATATCGTGCAGAAACAGGGAGATGTAACAGATAAAGTAGATTTCTAACATCTAGACAGGGAATCATAAATAGTATGTAATCCCACTTACATCAAAGAAGGTCTGCACGTCGTATGGCAGGAGAGGGGGCGGCTTTGGAATCTCCTGGACGCCCAACGGGCACCGTTTCGCCGTGTGGCTTCTTCCGGGGCAGAGATGTATAGTAGGTGTAGTGGGAGAGGTTTATATCCAGGGCGCTGCGCTCAGATAGGGCTAGAAGGGTCAGATGATTCTATAGTAGCGCGCGCATGAGGTTAACACGCCCCTATCTAAAAGGACTTCCGGAAAAGCGCTAAGGTGGACCGTCCAGCCTACACCTCAACATATGCCAGCTTTTCCACCTCTCTAACTGGGCTGTACCCCCCCAGTGCCGGCGTCAACACCTGGCGCACCCAGGCAAGTGCCGGGGCCCTGAGCAGGTGGGGGGGCCGACTCGTGTGCGACGGCACTGGCACAGGGCCCCTCATAGTACGCAAAAGTGTCTCTGATGGTGGGGGCCCACTCTTCTTCAGACACACCAGCGTACTATGAAGGGCCCTGTGTCAGTGCCGTCGCCCATGAGTGGGCCCCCCTGCTTGCTCAGGGCCACAGCACTTGCAATACTTATCCCTCCCTGCTCCACCGCCATGATGTCTTCCGCGTTTCCTGACAGTGACATTCAGGTCAGAGAGCGCAATGACGTCACATCTGTATGCCCTCTGCCTAAACAGTCCAAGTGCAGAGAGCTGAAAGATGGCGACGCTGAGGAGTCCAGAGTAGAGCAGTGCTCAGCGAAGAGAGGTATTTCATTTTTTTTTTTATGTTGGGAGCAATATATGGGGATCATTATACACTGGAGAATGATATATGAGTCCCATCATACACCTGAGCATCATTCATGGGGCCCATCATATACTGGAGCATCATCCATGAGGCCCATCATATACTGGAGCATTCAAAATGGGGGACATCAGACACTGGAGCAGCATTTATGGGGCCCATTATAAACTGGAGCATTATAAATGGGGCCCATTATATATGGAGCATTATTTTGGCCCATCATACACTGGAGCATCATCCATGGGGCCCATCATATACTGGAGCATTCTAAATGGGGCAGATCAGACACTGGAGCAGCATCTATGGGGCCCATTATTGTCACGCGGTCTTATGATATGTGTACGATGTCAGTAAACTATTCTTAAAAGAACAACACTCTATACAACATATAGATTAGCAACATCAGCATGTAAATATAGAATAGATTTACCTGACACGATATCCGTTGAACTCAGGGTTAATCTTGAGGACTTGATACACTGTAACAGGAATGAGGAGGACCGGGGGTCTAACCTGACCCTAAACTGGGGTCTTAACTAATCCCTCACCTTGGAGGTACTGATAATGGTTCAGAGGTCCAAGTCTCCAGCCTAACCCTGTCTCCTATCAGTCCCTGAACCCTGTAATCAGTCCTAAGAAGGATTCTGATTACCACCAAAGGGATATGGGCTGATCTCTGCTAAATACACAGATTAGACATATAAGACAGACTGGAGAAAACACAGACCTGCATACACACTCAAACACAGAAGGAACATAAATGATCTGGGATATTAAACTCTAAGCAAGGTGAGCTTAAAACAACTAAGGAGCTCTTTAACTTAAGTCTATACAGATACAATCCTATCTGTGGTCTGCATGAAGAATTTCACTGGCAACTCCCAACACAGACAACCAGAGATTTAAAGGAAACCAATCAACAAATAATTAATTGCAGCCGGGAGAAAACTGCACCCAGTCCCAGAACTGAGCACAGACAGAATTAACTCCCTAACTGCCAAACACAAAGAAACAGCAACTCAGCTGTGAGAAGTCAGAATGTGCAACCGCGACGATCTTCGTGGCGATGCACACATGACAGTACCCCCCCTTCTACGAGGGGCCTCCGGACCCTCAGGGCCAGGTTTGCCCGGGTGAGTTCTGTGGAAGGTCCGCACCAAACGATCTGCGTTAATGTCAGACGCAGGAACCCACGTCCTCTCCTCTGGACCATACCCCTTCCAATGCACCAAGTACTGAAGGGACCGGCGATTCAGACGTGAGTCAATGATCTTTGACACTTGAAACTCCAAGTTACCATTGACCACCACTGGAGGAGGAGGTAGAGGTGATGGTATGACTGGTGCCACGTACCTCTTAAGTAATGACTTGTGGAACACATTATGAATTTTAAACGTAGGAGGGAGGTCCAGACGAAATGCCACAGGATTAATTATGGAACTGATCCTGTACGGCCCGATGAATCTGGGGCCCAGCTTCCAGGAGGGAACTTTAAGTTTTATATTCCTGGTAGACAACCATACCAGATCGTTCACATTAAGATCTGGACCAGAAACTCTCCTCCTATCAGCCATACGTTTATAACGGTTCCCCATAGCACTCAGATTATTCAATACACCTCTCCACACTGAAGCAAGTGACGACGAGAAACGCTCCTCCTCAGGAACCCCAGAAGGGCCCCCCCCATTGAATGTACAAAACTGGGGATGAAAACCATATGCCCCAAAAAACGGGGACTTACCAGTGGACTCGCTCCGCCTGTTGTTAAGAGCGAACTCTGCCAGAGGCAAGAAAGAAGACCAGTCCTCCTGGTTCTCTGAGACAAAACACCGAAGATAAGTCTCTAGGCTTTGATTCAGACGCTCTGTCTGACCATTGGTCTGCGGATGAAAAGCCGAGGAAAATGACAATTGCATCCCCCGACGTAAACAAAATGCCCTCCAAAACTTGGACACAAACTGAGACCCCCTATCTGACACCACATCAGAAGGCAACCCATGAAGTCTCACAATCTCCCCAATGAACACCTGCGCCAGAGTTTTAGCATTAGGGAGGGCAGGAAGAGCAATGAAATGTGCCATCTTACTGAACCTGTCAACAACCACCAGTATGACAGTCTTCCCTGACGACTGAGGAAGGTCCGTGATGAAGTCCATAGACAAATGAGTCCATGGACGCTCCGGAAGTTTCAAGGGTAAGAGGGTCCCAGACGGACGGGTATGAGGGGTCTTAGAGCGAGCACAAACCCCACAGGACGCGACAAAAGTTAAAACATCTTTATTAACGTTAGGCCACCAAAACCGGCGAGAAAGGAGATCTAAAGTAGCCTTACTCCCTGGATGTCCTGCTAAAGCAGAATTATGATGTGCCTCAATAACCTTTTGTCTCAACTGATTTGGGACAAACAGTCTCCCTGGAGGTCCTGCAGGGGCGTCCCCCTGAGCCTCTAACACCTCCTCCTCAAGCTCAGAACATACAGCCGACACTACCACCCCCTCCTGAAGGATAGGAATCGGGTCATCCATTTTCCCGGCCCCTGGGAAACTGCGAGACAAGGCATCCGCCTTAACATTCTTAGATCCAGGGCGATAAGTGACAACAAAATTAAACCTGGTAAAAAACAACGACCATCGAGCTTGTCTGGAATTCAGACGCTTAGCAGATTCCAAATACAGCAGGTTCTTGTGATCAGTAATGACGGTGACCGGGTGGACTGCCCCCTCCAAAAAGTGACGCCATTCTTCAAAAGCCAACTTAATGGCCAAAAGTTCCCTATTGCCGATATCATAATTCCTTTCGGCGGACGACAATTTTTTAGAAAAGAAAGCGCACGGATGCCATTTACCAGGGGACGGACCCTGGGACAATATTGCACCCACCCCTACGTCAAACGCGTCCACCTCCACAACGAACGGCTGTGATGCATCTGCTTGGATGAGAACGGGTGCCGAAGCAAAACATTTTTTCAAAGAGGAAAAAGCTTGGCAAGCTTTGTCCGACCATTTAGAAAAATCCGTCCCTTTTCTTGTCATGTCAGTGAGAGGTTTGACAACAGATGAGAAATTACAAATAAATTTCCGGTAGTAGTTAGCAAACCCCAGAAAACGCTGCAGAGCCTTAAGATCCTCTGGCTGATCCCATTCAAGCACTGCTCTCACCTTTTCAGGGTCCATACGGAAACCGGAGGCTGACACCAAGAAACCCAAAAACTGAAGTTCCTGTACGGCGAATACACACTTTTCCAGTTTGGCGTATAGTTTATTGTCTCGCAAGATCTGCAACACCTGTCTCACATGCTCCTGGTGAGACACAAGATCTGGTGAGTAAATTAAAATGTCATCCAAATATACGACCACAAACAGCCCCACCAGATGACGAAAAATGTCATTAACAAAATGTTGGAATACTGCTGGTGCAGTAGTCAGACCAAAAGGCATGACAAGGTTCTCATAATGTCCCTCCGGCGTGTTAAACGCCGTTTTCCACTCATCCCCTCTTTTTATCCTAATCAGATTATACGCCCCCCTGAGATCCAATTTAGAGAACCATTTGGCGCCAACAATTTGATTGAAGAGATCAGGAATCAGAGGGAGTGGATACGGATCTCGAACAGTAATCCGATTAAGTTCGCGGAAATCCAAGCAAGGGCGTAGGCCTCCATCTTTTTTCTTCACAAAGAAGAACCCCGCGGCCACTGGGGAAGATGAAGGTCTAATATGCCCTTTGGCCAGACTTTCCGAAATATAATCTTTCATAGCCTGCCTCTCAGGACCAGAAAGGTTATATAACCTAGCTTTAGGTAACTTAGCATCAGGAAGTAAATTAATAGAGCAGTCATACACGCGATGAGGAGGCAACTCCTGACACCCCTCCTCAGAGAACACATCCCCAAAGTCCTCCAAAAAGGAGGCAAAGTACTAGGCACGACCGCACTGATGACTGTGTTCATGCAGTTGCTTTTGCAACACTCCCCCCATTGGCTTATATCTCTGGACTGCCAATTAATCACAGGGTTATGTTTAACCAACCAAGGAAGTCCCAACACAATAGGAGTAGGTAGACCCTCCAACACATAACAAGATAATAGTTCCCTATGTATTGCCCTACCCGAAGGTCAATGTTATGAACCTCATGAACAAAGCTACCTTGGCCGAGAGGCCTGGCGTCAATGGAGAATATAGGGATCGGTTTGACCAATACACTCAGATGCATACCTTGAGCCTGAGCAAACTGAGCGTCAACCAGATTAGCCCCGGACCCACTATCAAGAAGAACAGAAAATCTCTCCACTCTCGTACCAACCACCACCTCCACTGGTACAAGGAACTGAGAAGAACTAGCGGACGAAATACATACTCCCAGGTTGTCGTCCACCACACAACCTGGGATTAACAGTTTTCCGGCGACTTTTTGCTCAACAAGGCACGGGATGGACATCCCCCAACAAAATGTCCCTCTTTCCCGCAGAAGAAACACCTTCTAGTCCTGCGGCGTACCGCCAATCCCCTCCTACGAAATGATGTCCCTCCCAACTGCATAGGCTCCTCCGAACAGACAAGGGGAACCTCAACATAAGGGACTTTAGTAGTAGGTGGAGTAACAACAGGGGGCGGAGTTACCTCGCACCTCTCCCGGAGCCGTCTATCAGTACGGATAGCTAGGGCCATAGCAGCCTCCAGTGATGGAGGAGAATCATACTGAGCCAAAACGTCCTTTAATTTGTCAGAAAGCCCATGACAAAACTGGCTCCTAAGAGCTGGGTCATTCCACTGAGTATCTGTGGCCCATCTACGGAACTCAGAAGCAAATTCCTCCGCCGGACGATCTCCCTGCTGTATCTTACGTAATTTTGTCTCAGCAAGAGAGACCCGATCTGGGTCATCATATACCAAACCCAGGGCAGTAAAAAATCGATCTACTGACTGTAGAGCCGGGGATCCCGGAGGAAGGGAGAAGGCCCAGGATTGAGGGTCCCCTTGTAGGAGCGAGATAACAATTCCCACTCTCTGCTCTTCACTCCCTGATGATCGAGGCCGAAGCCGAAAATACAATTTACATGCTTCCCTGAAGGTAAAAAATTTGTCTCGCCCACCAGTGAACCTGTCCGGGAGAGCTACTTTAGGTTCAAATCTGGTTTGCTCCGAGGGAGACAAAACTTTGGACTTAATGTCCGTCAGCTCCATGGATAATCCCTGCAACTGCAGAGCCAGCTGGGCTACTGGATCCATGGCAACTGGGAATAATTTTATGGGCCAGTGAAAATGTCACGCGGTCTTATGATATGTGTACGATGTCAGTAAACTATTCTTAAAAGAACAACACTCTATACAACATATAGATTAGCAACATCAGCATGTAAATATAGAATAGATTTACCTGACACGATATCCGTTGAACTCAGGGTTAATCTTGAGGACTTGATACACTGTAACAGGAAAGAAGAGGACCGGGGGTCTAACCTGACCCTAAACTGGGGTCCTAACTAATCCCTCACCTTGGAGGTACTGATAATGGTTCAGAGGTCCAAGTCTCCAGCCTAACCCTGTCTCCTATCAGTCCCTGAACCCTGTAATCAGTCCTAAGAAGGATTCTGATTACCACCAAAGGGATATGGGCTGATCTCTGCTAAATACACAGATTAGACATATAAGACAGACTGGAGAAAACACAGACTTGCATACACACTCAAACACAGAAGGAACATAAATGATCTGGGATATTAAACTCTAAGCAAGGTGAGCTTAAAACAGCTAAGGAGCTCTTTAACTTAAGTCTATACAGATACAATCCTATCTGTGGTCTGCATGAAGAATTTCACTGGCAACTCCCAACACAGACAACCAGAGATTTAAAGGAAACCAATCAACAAATAATTAATTGCAGCCGGGAGAAAACTGCACCCAGTCCCAGAACTGAGCACAGACAGAATTAACTCCCTAACTGCCAAACACAAAGAAACAGCAACTCAGCTGTGAGAAGTCAGAATGTGCAACCGCGACGATCTTCGTGGCGATGCACACATGACAATTATACACTGGAGCATTATAAATGGGGCCCATTATATACTGTATGAAGCATTATATTTTCCCATAAGACACTGGAGCATCATCCATGGGGCCCATCATATACTGGAGCATTCTAAATGAGGCAGATCAGACACTGGAGCAGCATCAGTGGGGCCTATTATAAACTGGAGCATTATAAATGGGGCCCATTATATATGGAGCATTATATTGGCCCATCATACACTGGAGCATCATCCATGGGGCCCATCATATACTGGAGCATTCTAAATAGGGGACATCAGACACTGGAGCAGCATTTACGGGGCCCATTATACACTGGAGCATTATAAATGGGGCCCATTTTATATGGAGCATTATTTTGGCCCATAAGACACTGGAGCATCATCCATGGGGCCCATCATATACTGGAGCATTCTAAATGGGGCAGATCAGATACTGGAGCTGCATCTATGGGGCCCATTATTCACTGGAGCATTATAAATGGGGCCCATTATATATGGAGCATTATTTTGGCCCATAAGACACTGGAGCATCATCCATGGGGCCCATCATATACTGTATGGAGCTTTATATGCTACTCATTATACTGTATGGAGTAATATGTGTGGCTCATTCTACTCTATGGGGACTGTACTATACTGTATGGCATATTACATGGGGACGATGATATACTGGAACATTATGTGGAGCTCATCATATACTATATGGAACATTATATGGGACCAATTATGTATGGAGCAATATATGGGGCTCATTATTCTGTATGGCGCACTATGTGTTGGCCATAATACTGTATGGAGGAATATACTGTCCGGTTTTTGAGCTATTGTAGATTTTAAAATAGATATCAGTCATGTCATGTAAGAAGTGAAGTTTTTGTCATTGTACTATACCTATATTTCTGTGCCGTATCGGAGCATCATGAATTGTGGTATGTGTTAAAGGGGCGCACTGACACTCTTTCGCCCGGGGCACACGAAAACCTGGAGCCAGCCCTGCCCTCCCAACTTTTATTATAAAGTAAATGAAAGCCAAGATTAAGTCATAAGAATTGATGTCGTTGGCATTAAAATGGGCACTGTAGGTGTGTTTACTGTCCTCCACTCCCTGCCGAGTTTGCTTCCCCATTGACTTGCATTGGATTTCGTGCTTCAGTCGGACCCCCGACTTTTCCCGATAGTCGGCCGACTTCGTTCGACTCGACTTTTGAGAAACCCAACTCGACCCTAAAAAAGGAAAAGTCGCTCATCTCTAGTGGCTGCATCAGCGCCGTCGACACTGACTGAATCCTTCCCTGCTAGTGCTTGACATCTGGAGTTCCTGTGTCATCTGAGGGGCTGCGTCTTGAAAGGCAAATATTTCCAGCAAATAACATCACACACACCCAGAGGAACCTATGTCACTTCCGTTTAGGCCCCTGCGGCCCTTACAAGAGGCCTGTAAAAGTGTGAGAACGCACTGAATTCAGCAGAGAGCATTGTGACATGCAGTCAGGGGCGCTGAGTGATCAACAGTGAAAACTCGACTCATAAAGTGAAACTATGGCCTCAACACCAGAGCAGACATTATCATTCATGCCTCAGAACTGAATATGATCTCTCTGCTCCAAAGAGTGAGACCACCCTGCTCAGGGCAGATAGGTGACTTCTGTGTTGTGTGGTGATGCTACGCATGCTGGGAACCCCCGTTCCAGCCATCTGATAGCAACTTTTGACTGGAAGTCGGTAATTTGCATCCATTTGTGTGCCCTTTATAGCTCTATATGAATAAACAGCTCTCGGGAAGAATAAGAAAAGTTCGTGGAAACTTTCTGCCAGTCAAAAATTCAATTAATCTTATGAAACTGTCTATTATTGAAAAAAAACCTCTAAGTTGCTCGTAGAACCAATCACAGAGCAACTTTCATTTTTCAAGGGCTCTATAAGAAATAAAACCTGTTTTTTTATTGGTTGCTGTGAAGAGCAATGATAGACATTCTCTCCAGGTTTATCACATATTTAGTATAATGGTATAACATTCTTTTATACCTCTTTCACACTTCCGTTGTGTGACGTCCGCCCAAGTGTGAAAATGGCGGATCCGTCAGAAAAGGGTAAAAACAGATGTAAAACTGGTCAGTTTTCTGACAGATCCGCCAAAAAGATTTCACCCAGAAATGATGACATTTTCGTTCCAGAAATGTAAGTCCGGACCGAGGAGAGAGAGAGAGAGAGAGACCCCGGACAGTTTTGGCAGCATTTTCAATCACTTTCTATGGAGGCGACGGATCCGCGGGTGGATTCTGTCAAAAATGGATGCCAGCGGATCCGCCTCCCATAGGCGGCCATTATACAAAATGGCAGATGCGGCGGATCCGCTGTAGTCCGCAATGTTGGCGGACCAAAAAAACGTTGCATTGGACGTTTTTCTAAAATGACGGACGCCAATTTTTTGGCGGATCCGTCAAAAAACGGACCTAATGGACGGCCATCCGTCAAAATCCGTCATTAATGCAAGTCAATGGGAAAAAACGGATCCGCCAAAAAAAATGACGGATCCGTTTTTTTCACATTTTGACGGATTTTGACTGACGTCGCACGACTGAAGTGTGAAAGAGGCCTAAGTCTTGAAAGATGCCACATTATCTGATTTGGATAATTAGAATGTCACAGAAAGCATAGAAAATATACAAGTGACACTAGTGAATGTTAAGAAACAGGAATAATTTCATAAAATATCAATAAATAATCAGATAGCATTATTTTTTTGCTATTTTTTTAACTAATATATTTTGTTAAAGTGTACATGACAGCAGATTGATGCTGCCCGATCTACGGGGAACATGTATCAGACAGAGGCTGTTTGATTTCAGCTTCACTCTGAAATGCTGCATACCGTACTTTAAAAATCGGCCGTGATGGAGCCGCAAGAGAGACTAGTCAGACAGGGAGTCCCTGGCGGCTTCTCCCAATCTGCCCCCATGGATTGACAGATCTCTCCTTATACACACACAGAAGGGAATAAGCCCCCGGAGATCCACTGTCCTTTTCATAGTCAAACATACATGACTGAAATCATGCAGCCAGTTCTGATTCATGCTGCCGGTGAATTGGGCCACATTGATCAGCTATCAGTTTCTTTTGAAATCTGTCAGTAAGATTATCTTCCTCAAACTGCATATGTGGAATAAAAATCAATTGATATCTTATATATTTTCTATTTGATGTTCCTGCCCAAGTAATCAGCATATTCATTCATATGAAAATAAGGCATTAAATGCATTTTTTCTACAAATTTCCCAATTTTTTTTCACTACTAATATAAAAAAAAACTATACATGTTTGGGATCTTAATCCTACAAGAACTCACTAAGTCATTGTCCAAAAAGTTATAATAAAAAGATAAAAATTTTTTATTAAGGAATAAATTACAAAATATCACACTTATAGTAATCAACAGCTACGACGAACAGAGCACATGGAAGGCTCATGTGTGAAGGACACAGAAAACACTGGTTAAGTCACAGGATGGGCAAACTAGCAGAAATCAAATAACCTGCACCTTAAAAAAACTATTTTGTATAAAGTATTTCCAAAAAAGTGCATAGTGCATTTAAGGTGCAATAGGTATGAAAAGAAACCCCCACCCGGTCAAACAGAGATTATATAGTAGAGGTAGGAGTACGTTCTAGTGGATACTACTTTCCAAATATCTCAGACCTTGGGGAGAAATTGTCTTAAGGGATGCTCTGCTTACCCATATTTGCCTGCCAGCATATGTCTGGTGCAGCCCCGACGCACGTTTCGCATGAGCTTCTTCGGGGGCTGTCATGTTTGGTATCTGCGTACTCCTACTGACCTGGAGATTCATATGGCCAGGTCAATTTCATCGTATAGTAAACATGGTAAAGAAAAAAAAAATTGGAGATTAAGACTTTTTTTTTGCAATTTCGACGCACTTGAATTTTTTTTCCTGTTTTCCAGTGCAGCAGGTGATAAAACAAATTGTGCAAATCAAAAGTATATTTTTTATTCATCATACGGCTATATGAATAGAAAAATGTAAAAAAAAGTTATGGCTCTTGTAAGAAGGGGACGAAAAAAAACCCAAAATCTCCAAACATATAGAAATTGAGGGGTTAATGAAATGAAATTACAAAATTTAGTTTTAGCCAAAAATACTTGCATTTTAGTAAAAAAAATCCTTATTCATTAAGATCAGTTGTTTTTACTTAGAGGCATAATCTGTAAAAAGTTGGTCCCTATTAGTGAACTTTGTAAATACATACTACAATTGTGACCTGTCCACGAGGGCCCTATTAACAGTGAATAAATAGTGAAAACTCAATGCACTTCCCTAGTCTGTGGCCCATTTTGGCCCTTTTGGCATAGGTGGACCAGAACGGTGCAAACTTCTTCAGCTCGCACACAAAGGCCTCTATGGGCCCCTTTTGTGAATACTTGGCCCCTGAGACATGTTGCTGTTGTGGCGCACATAGTCATTAGGCCTCACGGTATCATGACGTCTCGGGGACCTAGTAATTGCAAAATGTGCTCGAGATGCCGGCATTAGAGTGAGTGCAAAGGACGTCTGCATAGCTGTGGTCATCCTGCCTCTGAGTACCAAAGTGGATGCCGGACCTCGGTACTGGGAATCTTTTTGATCATCGCTAATGGTGTTGTATCATTCAACATTAATGTGGTTGTGCTTTTTACTGATTGATGTAATTTGTAGAAACTTTTGTAAGTTATATACTGATTTAAAAATATCTTGTCTGATTTCGAAACCTATCACGGCCAATACATAGCTCATGGCATCATGGCTCATGATGACCTTCAAAAAGTAGTTGTCTATTTGTTTACTGCCAATATTCAAAATGGCTCCTTTTGTGTATAAGCGATAAATCCCTTTAAGTATTAACCATTTCAAAGCATGCACAGGGGACGTCAACTTGACCAATGTTTTCCGCCGATTTGCCTTTCCTAGTACCTCGAAAGTTAACCCAAACAAACAAATGCAGATTAATTCAGCTCTCCAACACTTCTCAATGAACCACATCCCTTTATTCTCACTCTTCTACTCCTCTCTCCCTCCCTTCTCTCCTTCACTCGCCGGGTTTCCTTTCTTTGGCTCTGTCTTTGCAACATTTCAAGGTTAGGAACGCGTTGGGCACACAATAGTGGATGTGTAAGATTAGCTAGTAAAAATATGTTAGGAGGAGAAAAGCTAAATGTATTAAGAACAAACAAAATATTAAAAAAAAGAAAGAAGTTACAGTCTTTTCTTAAATCTGAGAACAGAAGCAAAACCTCCCTTGATCCTTTATCTCGCTGTAACCACATAAATAACTAAAGAAATATATATATTTTTGAATTCACAGAGGGCCTACATTTTATAAAGCCGTTTTTTTTTTATTATTATTTTTCTTTGCCTTTCATCAGATTTCTCTTTTCTTTCTCTCTCTTTTTGTATTTCAAAGCTGGCAGTTCAGTAAATGAAGGAGACAGCATCATCTCTGTTCTTGGTAAAGGAATCAATGCTAATCCTATTTATGGAGACTTATCACCTCTGCCAGAAACTGCAGGGAAAAAAAAAAAAAAAACAGCAATGGAGGAAAGGAAAAAAAAAATAAATGAAATAAGACGGAGTTGTCAAAATCAGAGAAATAGGGTGTGAGCAAGGAGAGAGGAGGCAGGAAGAGCTGGAATATAGGAGAAAGACTAATTTGTAATGCGAAAACTCTGAATAGAGGGGGAATTATTCACTATGAGGGCATTTAAGAAAGTTGTCGTAGGACATGACAATGCAGATCTGTGTTTAGAAATGTACAATTGAGGAATGGAAAACAATTTTAAAAAATGTATCAAGATTTCTTAAGATCTGTACAAACTGTGTTTAGATTACTTAGCCATGTAATTGTGCTAAGCCCTTGGTTTCGCAGCGCGCTGCATCGGAGAGACTTTGCTGCATGAATATATTTACTAAGCAGTAAAGATACATAAGTAGCTCAAGTACAGCAAGAGTACAGACAAAATAAGACTTGGCCTTAATCTCTTGAAAAATGACATATAATGTGAAAAAGATGATAAAACATGCTCACCCGCAACCAGAAAGATTTATTTATGTCCCTATAAGGTCTATTGGGGATCATTTTGGAAATGCAGGTGTCATGGATTTTATGCTACCATGTATCAATTTCAATCCAATAAGTCCATCTTTTACATACTCTCACCGAACTTGAGTTAGTGCACACATACGTGAGATTTCAAAATGTCACTTTTGCCCTTTAACGACCTTGGGATTTTCCATTTTTGCATTTTTGTTTTTGGCTCCCCCTAGTCATAGAGTCATAACTTTTTTTTTTTCATTTTTCAGTCAATATGGCCGTGTGAGAGGTATTTTTTTTTGTCGGATGAGTTGTAATTTTGAGTGACACCATTGATTTTGCCATATAGTGTACTGGAGAACGGGGAAAAAAATCCAAATGTGGTGAAATTGCAAAAAAAAAAAAAGTGTGAGTCACTTTAAGTACAACCAATTATTGATCCACTACATTCTGTTACCTAAAAATATGATCCTAAAATTAAAGATATATATTAACCTACATTAGACTTTCTCCTTATTTTTTTGGCGGAGACTGTGTTGTGACCACTGCAGCCAATTAGTGACCATTGATTTTACTGTATAAATCAGAAAAGAGAGCTAGGTGACTGAGACTATTTTCCTATGGCTTGGGTGATACGTGACCACTGTAGTAAATCTGTGGCCACTGATTGGCTGCAGTGGTCATGTTGTGTCCCTGATTGGCAAAGCAAGCAAAGAGACCAACATGGGACATGGGCTGCTATGAAAAGGAACACAAAGTGCTCAGTAAATAAGTATGTTTATTCTTTTATTTAAAAAACAATGGATAAACTCTTTATTCTCATTAGAGGACTTTCCACAAGTTTTGCATACTGTAAAGAATTGATTTTTATCCCATTTCTGCTGGTATATTATTTTTAGGCTGCCATATTGGCCGCATGGCATGTGGGGTGGGCAATTTTAAAATAGTCCCACAAATTGTTTTATTAATTAGGATTGGAGAACAATTACCATTATGTTCAATCACTCTCATTTTCTTTGGTCTTGATTGTCCTGATCTTCTGTCTTTTCTGACCTTCTTGTGCATCTCGAGTCTACACTATATTGTCTGACTTGATCATTTTTTGACTTGCTGATTGTGGCAAAAAAAACATAGCGGTTCCAAACCAACATGAGAAAAAGTAGTAAAGACCCAATTGGCTTTGTAGAGCTCCAATCCTAACCAATGGCTGTACAAAGACAGGATAAAGTGAATGGCAAAACCTGCAGAGCACTGTGGAGCTATGTACCTAAAGTTTCTAGTGTACCTTTTATTCAACCAGTGGGAGTCCCAGCAGTTAACCCCTACCAATCTGCAAGTTATGGTATATTGTAGCAACATCCTGTAACTTGCTATGCCTTGACAACCCAGTCTTCTTTATTATCGCTTACTCTTTCCTCCATGTAGCACATCATAAATTAAGCAGAAACGTGCAACACAATTCAATGTGAATCAAATTTGTGTCAAAATTTAGGTCACTGCACTTTTAAACATTTAAACATCTAGTAAACAACTAGTTAACATAAAGAAGAAAATTGTATGATACAGAGATGGAATGACCTCAGATGTGACCAGATAGACTTTCCTTGAAGCCTTGTAGCTATCAAATCACATAGCATAGCTCAGCAAATTAGTAAAGACTAGCATAGCCTGTATGAAAGCAGAGGTAGGGAATGCAGCAGCTATTTTGTATTGAACCTGAATATTGAAAGGACGTATCACGCTAGCAATAGTGTTACGGAGAGAAAGCTTTAAAACACTGAATAAACACTGTAGTGTGTGTGATGCCAGTGAAAAACAGAAAAAACACCTACCATCTGTTAACCGATAGCTATACAGGGGGTACGGAAAGTATTCAGACCCCTTTAAATTTTTCACTCTTTGTTTCATTGCAGCCATTTGGTAAATTCAAAAAAGTTCATTTTTTTCTCATTAATGTACACTCTGCACCCCATCTTAACTAAAAAAACAGAAATGTAGAAATTTTTCAAATTTATTAAAAAGAAAAAATGGCTGCAATGAAACAAAGAGTGAAAAATTTAAAGGGATCTGAATACTTTCTGTACACACTGTACACATTGAGGTCATTTAGTGTCGTTACTAAGGCTGTGCTTACGTTTAAGAGCTTGAAAAGTGTTCAATACAGTCCAAGGATACCTCAGAGTGTTTCACCTGTGTTTTCAGCTCAATTGGAGGCTTCCTTGTACTTGTGATTTGCCGTGAAACAATTAGCTGCAAATAATTTATTTTTTTTAATTCGACTAGGTGAAGTCACAGAAGACTGGAGAAGAGCAAATGTTGTTCCTATCTTCAAAAAGGGGAAGAAGGTGGACCCAGGGAACTACAGGCCGGTGAGTCTGACTTCTATACCAGGAAAGATCTTTGAACAAATTATTAAAGAACATGTATGCAAGTACCTGGATAAGAATGAAGTGATTAAACAGAGTCAGCATGGGTTTATAACTAATAAGTCATGTCAGACTAACTTAATTTCCTTCTATGACAGAATCACTGACTGGGTGGATCAGGGAAATGCTGTAGATATAGTATATCTTGACTTCAGCAAAGCATTTGACAAAGTATCTCACACAATCCTTATTGAAAAAATGACTAAGTATGGAATGGACAAGGCAACTGTTAGGTGGATTCATAACTGGCTTAGTGATCGGACCCAAAGAGTGGTTGTAAATGGCTGCACATCCAGTTGGAAGAATGTCTCAAGTGGGGTACCACAAGGCTCTGTTTTGGGCCCTGTATTGTTCAACATCTTTATCAATGATTTAGATGAAGGAATTGAGGGTAAACTGATCAAATTTGCTGATGACACAAAGCTAGGAGGGGTAGCTAATACTAGAGAAGAGAGAGAGAGGATTCAAAAAGATATACATAAACTGGAGCAGTGGGCAGCAACTAACAGAATGGATTTTAACAGGGAAAAATGCAAAGTACTACATCTGGGCAATAAAAATGAAAAAAGCATATACAAAATGGGAGGAATAGGGCTAAGTAACAGCACATGTGAAAAAGACTTGGGTATACTAATTGATCACAGACTTAACATGAGTCAACAGTGTGATGCAGCAGCAAAAAAGGCAAATGCAATTCTAGGATGTATCAACAGAAGCATACAGTCTAGATCACGTGAGGTCATTATTGCCTCTACTCCTCTTTGGTCAGACCTCATCTGGAATACTGTGTCCAGTTTTGGGCACCACATTTTAAAAAAGACATCAACAAACTGGAGCAAGTTCAGAGAAGAGCCACCAGAATGGTGACCGGTCTGCAAACCATGTCCTATGAGGAACGGTTGCAGGATTTGGGAATGTTTAGCTTGCAAAAAAGAAGACTGAGAGGAGACTTAATAGCTGTCTACAAATATCTCAAGGGCTGTCACATTGTAGAAGGATCATCTTTATTCTCATTTGCACAAGGAAAGACTAGAAGCAATGGGATGAAACTGAATGGGAGGAGACACAGATTAGATATTAGAAAAAACTTTTTGACAGTTAGGGTGATCAATGAGTGGAACAGGCTGCCACAAGAGGTGGTGAGTTCTCCTTCAATGGAAGTCTTCAAACAGAGGCTGGATAGACATGTGTCTGGGATGATTTAGAGAATCCTGCTTTGAGCAGGGGGTTGGACCAGAAGGCCCAGGAGGTCCCTTCCAACTCTACCATTCTATGATTCTATGATTCTATGACTAAGCTGAAGAATTTTGAATGATTTGCTCAACCCTAGTATTTACTGGAGACACTTTCTACTGCTCGGCCTGTGTAAAAGGTGGCAGGACTTAGTGGAAAGGGGAATATCCTAAGCGGTGTCACATTGGTACAAAATCTTGGTGCAAAAAAGTGGCCAACAGGAGGTGCTGTAGAGCTAGATAAAAGTGTGTATAAATGCCCCTTATTCATCATCCACTGATAAATATTACATATCTCGATTAATTATGTGTCAAAATTTACGAAAATATTAGCAAATCTGCCCATTGTCTTTACGATAATTTTTCTATAACATAACAGTGTGATCTGACTTATTAACTATTGAAGTACTGTTCCTGGTGGTTTATGTAGGTGAATAAAGTTTTAATTTCCTACTTGCGTGTGCTCTATGCGGTCTAGATAAATGTATAGATCTCTATATTCCTATAGAATTATGTGTATGTATTGTAAAGTGTGATTGGGTGCAGTCACCATATTCTGAGCCCCGTACATCAATGCAGAACCGCGCTTACAATCAGCATAAAATACACCGGATGTGCATTTGTACACATATCATTCAGTTTACAGCATTGCTCTGTTCCAGATTAATTCTAACTGGTCCATGCTGGAAAATACATTTTTTTTTGTTTTTTTTCCCTAGAAGCGTCAGGACCCAGAAAGGACATACACGGCCCCCCTCTATGTTTATCAGGTTGAGGGCACTGTATTTTGATGTCAATAAGCAATTTTTCTAGCTCGTCTCCGGTCTGACCCTTTTAATCCATCAATATATTATTAGAGATAAAATTGCCGGAGACCCCTGCTGCACTAGCAAGATAAATGGCGCCTCTGAAGTCAGGCATTAAAGAGCAGATTAAGGCCTTGTGATGCTTCTTTCTCTGCTCTTCTGTCCAAGCTATCACACAGAGTGACAAGAAAGAAAAATAATGAACTCTGGCCGGGGGAAGACAGAAAAGGGGGGAAGGAAAAGAAAAAAATAACAGAGAGAGAGAAAGATTGTATTCAGTGCTTTCCCTTCTTTCCCCTGACGCCGCCAGAATGACATTCGCTCTCTGCAAGAGCGGAGCTGCAACCCCTATGTTATAAGCATTCCTATATAATGCATATATATACACACATACATGCCGTATATTTATATATACTAATCTGAGCGCAATCGTATATACCAATAAATGCGAAAGGTATATACAAACACATACAAATGGACATATTAATATGTAGACATTAATATTTATGTCATATATGTACCATACTTTATTGCCTGCACACAGTAGTACTATATGTAAGTAATATAAATATGTAAAACAATCAAAATACAATACATTCTCAGACAAGAGAATGTTCCCAAAGGCAATCAAGGTATTGGAGTTTTCTCCAGTTTGGCATTTAGGACAATGGTTCAAGAGATAAAGCCTAATTATATAAGATTGTAGGAATGGTATGATATCCTATACTATGCTAAAATTTTAAGTGTTTTAATCAGGCTCGGACTGGCCCAGAGGGGAACAGGGTAATCCCCCAGTGGGCCCCTGTGCAGATCTAGGACACTAACCCACTGTATGGGCAGTACTTGTCATAATTCACTTGATTCACTCTTTACAGAAAAAAGCAGCATCTCATTCATTAACGAAACTACCCAGTTTTAGAGATGAGTGACTTTGCTTCCGGGAGGGTCGAGTCAGGTTTCGGACCACCCGACTTTCTCAAAAGTCAAGTGGAACGAAATCTGCCGACTAACGGAAAAAGTCAGAGTTCCGACTGAAACCCAACCCCAATGCAAGTCAATGGGGAAGAAAAGTCGGCAGTGAGTGGAGGACAGTTAACACACCTACAGTGCCCATTTCAATGCCAACAACATCAATTCTTATTACTTAAGCTTGTCAACCTTAATTTACTTTATAATAATAGTAACGCATTGAAAACTGGGGATTATTATTAAGTTGTGGGGGGGGGCAGGGCTGGCTCCAGGTTTTCGTGGGCCCCTGGCGAAAGAGTCTCAGTGGGCCCCTTTAACACATACCTCAATTCATGATGTTCCAATGCGGCAGAGAAATATAGGTATAGTACAATGCCAAATACTTCACTTCTTACATTACATGAGTGATATCTATTGTAAATTCTACAATACCTCAAAAACCAGACAGTATAGTCCTCTATACAGTATTATGGGCACCACATAGTGCGCCATACAGAATAATGAGACCCATATATTGCTCCATACAGAATAATGAGCCCCATATATTGCTCCATACAGAATAATTGGTCCCATATAATGTTCCATACAGTATATGATGAGCTCCACATAATGCTCCAGTATATGATGGTCCCCATATAATGTGCCATACAGTATAGGACAGTCCCCATAGCGTATAATGAGCCCCACATATTGCTCCATACAGTATGAGTCGCATATAAAGCTCCATGCAGTATATGATGGGCCCCATTTATTGCTCCATACAGAATGGGCCCCATATGTGCTCCATATGATGCTCCATATATAAAGGGTCCTATATGATGCCCCATAAATAATGAACCTCATATGATGCTCTAATATATGATGGGCCCCATATATGATGCTCCAGTGTATGAAGGGCCTATATAATGCTCCATATATAATGGGCCACATATGATGCTCCAGTGTATAATGGGCCCCGTATATGATGCTACAGTGTATGATGGGCCCTATTTATAATAGTCCAGTGTATAATGGGCCCTATCTATGATGCTCAAGAGTATGATGGGCCCCATATATAGTTGTCCAGTGTATAATGCTCCCCATATATTGCTCCAAACATTAAAAAAAATGAAATACATCTCCTCTCTGGGCACTGCTCTACTCAGGACTGATCAGCGTCGCTATCTTCCAGATCTCTGCACTGTGACTGTTCAGGCAGAGGGCGCACAGACGTGAAGTCATCACACTCTCTGGCCTGAATGTCACCGTCAGGAAACGCGGAAGAGGTCACAGCGGTGGAGCAGGGAGAGGTAAGTATTGCAATTGCTGGGGCCCTGAGCAAGCAAGGGGGGCACACTTGTGGGCGCCGGCACTGGCACAGGGCCCCTCATAGTACGCCGGTGTCTCTGATGGCGAGTGGGCCTCCCACCTGCTCAGGGCCCCGGCACTTGCCTGGGTGCGCCAGGTGCTGACGCCGGCCCTGGGGGGTACAGCCCAGTTAGGGAGGTGGAAAAACTGGCATATGTTGAGATGTAGGCTGGACATTCAGCAGCTGCAATGGAGGAAATGGAGAAGTCAGAGGAAGAGGAGTACAAAGCGAGCCATTTTGCTGGCAACCTATGTGTTATCAGGGGAAGGTGGTACAAAATCCTTTGAAACCCAGGCATGGTTCATTTTAATGAAGGTGAGGTCACCTACATTTTGGTTCGACAGCCGGGTCCTTCTTTCTGTCAGGATTGATCCAGCAGCTCTGAAGACTCTTTCTGATAGCACACTACCAGTAGGGCAAGCGAGCTTCTGTAAGGCATATTGTGCCAATTCAGGCCAGGTGTCCAGTTTACAGGCCCAGTAGTCAAAGGGGAATTTCCTGTGAGGGAGAACATTGATAGGGGAGGAGAGGTAATTTTGAACCATAGTTGACAACTGCTGTCTCCTGTCTGTTGCAATCGATTCAGTATTACCAGTTGTGTGAGCGGTACTCGAGAAATCAGTCCACAACATGGTCATGAAACCCCTCTCTCCAATGCCACTTCGGCTGTGTGCACCACGAACACCTCTTCCATGTTGCCCAGTACAGCTCGTGGTAGAACCTGCACCGCTGCTGTGTGCTGGGAATGCCTCTAACAAACGGTTTACCAGAGTTGCTTGTTTGTTCGCCAATATTAGCTCTAGGTTCTCCTGTGGCATGATGTTCTGTAATTTGCCTTTATAGCGTGGATCGAGGATGCTGGCCAACCAGTAGTCGTCATCCTTCATAATTTTGACAATGCGGGGGTCCCTTTTTAGGTTCCGCAAGACATAATCACACATGTGGGCCAATATTCCAGGTGTCAATGATGCACTTAGAGTGGTGGGTGGAGGAGCACTTTCTGCCAAATCCACATCTCTCCAGTCACGCACAAACCCTGTACCTGACCTTGGCAAGGCAACATTTTCTCTTGCCCCTGAGAAACATCCTCCTCCCCAAAATAATCATCCCCCTCATCCTCCTCCTCCTCTTCCTCTTCTTCCTCCACCTCGTCCAGGAAAGTTCCCTGAGCAGACAATGGCTGACTGTCATCAAGGCTTTCCTCCTCCTCCTCCTTCGCTGCACACGCCTGATCCTTAATGTGCGTCAAAGTTTGCATGAGCAGACGCATAAGTGGGATGCTCATGTTTATGATGGCATAAGTCTGCACTTACCAGCCATGTGCATTCCTCAAAACACTGAAGGACTTTACAGAGGTCTTTCAGCTTTGACCACTGCACACTCGACAACTCGATGTCTGCCCTCAAACTGCCTGCCCGTGAATCCTCCCACAAATGCATTACAGCCTGCCTCTGTTCGCACAGCATTTCAACCATGTGCATGGTGGAGTTCCACCTTGTTGCAACGTCTATGATTAGGCAATGCTTGGGGAGGTGGAGCGATCGCTGCAGCCTCTGCATACGACTGGCGTCTACGGGTGAGCAACAGATGTGCGAGCACAGTCTTCGCACCTTTTGGAGCACGGCTGGTAACTCCGGATAATTATTTATGAAGCACTGCACCACTAGGTTCAAGGTGTGAGCCAGGCAAGGTCTGTGTCTGAGTTTTGCCAGGGCTATGGCCGCCACAAAATTACGGCCGAAATCACTGACTACCTTGCCTGGCTCAAGATGTAGACTACCCAGCCATGACTCAGTTTCTCACTGCAAGTAGTCGGCCAGTACCTCCACGGTGTGTCTGTTGTTGCCCATAGACATCATCTTTAAAACAGCCTGCTGATGCTTACCACTAGCTGTTCGATAGTGGGACACCTCGTGTGCAACACTGGCAGCTGCGGATGGAGTGCTCGTGCGACTGTGCTCTGTCGACAAGCTTTCACTTCTGGAGGAGGAGGAGGAGGGTCGAACGCCTACAGCCAACTGTTGCCTATACCGTGGGCTAAGCAGCACTGTCCCACCACCGCTGTCCCCTGTGGACCCTGCATCCACTACATTAACCCAGTGCACATGCACGGAGATGGACACGTTAACGGCCCTGGCCATGCCTACTTGCCCATGCATCTGTTGTGAGGTGCACCTTTCCACTCACTGATTGTTTGAGTGCATGGACAATACTGTCTTTCACATGCAGGTGGAGGGCAGGGATGGCTTTTCTAGCAAAGAAGTGCTGACAGGGTAGGTCATAGCGTGGGACAGCATAGGCCATGAGCTCTCGGAACGCTGCACTTTCAACCAAACGGAAGGTCATCTCTAATGAGATCAGTTTGGCAATGTAGGCGTTCAAAGCCAGTGTACGCGGATGAGAGGATGAGTACTTTCTTGTCCTGCTCAGAGTCTCTGCTACTGTGAGCTGGACTTCATAGCTGCATATGGTGGAACTAGCAGTGGACATGGCGGACTGAGGGGGGTTGGTGATGGTGATGGTGGTGGTGATGGCCTAGATGCAGTCTTTCGTTGGAAAACCATTGGGATTCCCTGACTGCTTTGGCCTTGCGACGACACCTCAACATTTATTGCTGGTGGTGTGCTAACTGGTGGGTTTACAGTGGTGGAAGCGATGTAGCGTTGCTGGCTACCTTCATTCGGAGCAGGTGCACGTGTGCTACCTGAGGTTTTGTAGTCCGTCCACGCTTGCAAGTGCATGGTGTTTAAATGTCTAAGCATGCAACTGGTATTCAAATTTCGGAGATTTTTCCCTCGGCTAAAGGTCCTTCCGCACTTCTTAAAGATAACCTTTGCCTCATCAATAGGATTTTGGTTAAAAAAGTGCCACACTGCACTCTTCCTACTATGGTAAAACTTTTCAGGGCTTGCACGCTGTGCTAATTTGACCGTCTGGCCAAGCTGTCCTGCAACCCTTTTTGTTTTTTTAACACGTTTTTGGACTGCTACGGGCCTGCCAGATAACCGCAGCTGCGATGTCGATGCCTGCTGCGAATCCTCCTCCTCTTCTGAGCTATTGCCAGCGGCACCCTCTTCCCCAATGGATGCCAATCTGGGTCAACAACTGGGTCATCCATCACCTCCTCTTCAATTTCTTCTGCACCTTCCTCTGTGTCACCGTGTAAGGTGGTAAAGTGTGCGTGAAGGGGCACCTGAGTTTCATCAGGGTCAGATTCTTGCTCAGTAGACTGCGAGGGCAATGTAGTGCTCTGGGTGAAAGTACCAGCAGAATCATATAGCAGTGGCTGTGCATCAGTGCACTCCATCTCTGATTCCTATTGGACTGAGGAATTCAGGATTTCACTTGATAAGTTAGGCATGCTATGTGAAAAGAGCTCCTGGGAGTAATCTGAAGTGTGGCCTGCCGCATCCTTCACTTTTGGTGGGGGTGAAGGACACAAGGAAAGGTGTCGTTCCTGACCAGGAGCCTGCACTGACGACTCAGGGCTTGCAGTTTTTGAAACTTCAGAAGAGGAGGCGATAGAGCTGGAGGCTGTTTCGGCAGTGTAAGCCAAAACCTGTTCCTGACGTTCCGGCTACAAAAGCGGTTTACCTACTCTCAGAAAAGGGTGCCTTCCAGGCCTTCTGGAGCCAGACGATGACGCAGGCTCAACACCTCCTGCCTTAGGTGCTATTGTGCTTTTGGCACTACCAGCAGATGCACCACCACCACCATCAGTACCAGCTGGCCCCCCGCCCACGTCCGTGGCCTCTTCCACCATACTTCCTCATGTTTGGGAAAATGTACCAAAAATACCAGCAGAAATATGGTACTTTATGATGAGCGTACAGCTGTATACGGTGTAGGTGAAAATTTTAATCTCCGTATATATTTCCGGAGTCAGACACAGGCGCTCTCTCAGTATGGATTTGACCTTAATACAAACAGCAGAAATACGGTACTGTATCATAAGCGTACAGCTGTATATGTTGTAGGGGAAAATTGAAATCTCCGTATATATTTCCGGAGTCACATACAGACGCTCACTCAGTATGGATTTGACCGTAATACCAGCAGATATACGGTACTGTATGAGGAGCGTACAGCTGTATACGGTGTAGGGAAAAATTTAAATCTCCGTATATATATTTCCGGAGTCACACACAGATAGCATGTATTTGTCCGTGATACCAGCAGGTACACGGCAGTGTGTGAGGAGCGTACAGCTCTATACGGTGTGGGAAAAAATGAACGCTCGGTAACTGTGCAGAAAAAAAGCAGTGTAAAAAAAAACTGTGTAAAAAGCAGTCTGCACAGCAGTGTACACACAGCAATACAGCTAGCAGGCAGCCTAATAACCAGCGCTGCTGCCCACAAGAAAATCCTCCCCTGTCACTGCACACTAACTGTACAATTGCTATCAGCACAAGCACATAAGAACTTCTCTTTCCAGGCCTATCTTTCTCCCTACTGATAAACAGCAAGTAACCTCTCCTACTGTTAAGATTGGCAGAAGTAAAATGGAGGTCTGCGGTCAGCGCTTTTATAGACACTATGACGCCCCCAAAGCAAGCCAATCACTGCAATGCCCTTCTCTAACATGGTGGTGGACGCTGCACATGTCATCTCGTTGCCCACAGTGTACGTCCTTGCTCATTGGCTGAAAAAAAGGCGCCTGCAAGCATTCTGGGAAATCCGACTTTGGCGCTTGTTTTGCCGACCGCATGGCCGACTCCACGCTATTGGCGAAACTCGACTTTGGTGAAAGTCGGCGACTTATGAATCTGACCGACCTGTTTCGCTCAACTCTACCCAGTTTATTATTACATAGAGATATAGGTAAATTTGAACCAGGGTCGTGTAATATTTGTATGCAGATTAAAAGTGGGCCCCCAAAGTCAATGTTACTGGTTGGCCTTTGGCACCCCAGTCCGACACTGGTTTTAATATTTCAGGAGTAAAAGTCCATCTCCTGCACCCCCAACAATTAGCAGAATTAAGGGTGGTGCCTTATGTGTTTATGCCTGTTACTTCAATTCAGTCTAATTTTCTTGTACCTGTGCTCGCTGCAGCATAGTGCCCGCAGTATAGGCCACCAACATTGAAGTCCTAGAAATGTCTTTAATATTTAGCATATCCTTCAGTGGTGTGTAAGCATGTTACTGAGATGCAAAACGCAGATAGGAACAAGGCTCCAAGTAACCAACGTAACAGTTTATTCTCCTAAACACAGATATTGGGGGGTAGTTTTGAACAGGAAGTGAATCGTGTGAGAACAGGATATTACAGAGTACAGTATCAGCAAAGTTGACCTCAAATAAAAAATAACTTGTATAGCAGAATTCCTCTTCCCTATCTAACTGAATCCCAGTGGGTGTAGCGTTCACAGGGATAAAAATGTCAATAATGTGGTTCTACTCAAATTGCAGGCTCTAACAGCGGTCACCGGACTTTCCTGTTAGGCCGCAAGTCTTTCTAACAAAGCCAATTAAAGCTTTCTGGGCCCTCCTCACACTGGCCGGTCCCATCCTGTCTGCTGCACAGCCCCAGATTGAACCCTGAACTGTACGTCAGTGTAGGAAGTAACAGCCTAGCTCACTCACGCCAAACGATCACTGCAATGGATATCCACCTTTGGATAGGAGTCCATACTCGGTCTTCGGTGCTTGACTGTCAGATGCTACGGTTGCCTGTCTGGCCAGTACAGATGAGGGCTGAGCCTCGGGTCTTGACAGGCATAGTCTGCCTTGTGGCTCTTGACCGGCATAAGGCTAGACCTCAGGTCTTGATAGGCGTAGCCTGACTCGCAGGTCACGACCGTCGTCATCTGGGTCCCACTCACTGGCACATGACGCCCCCGGGGTCATACTGGTTACTTGGTAATGTCCTGCTGGTCTCACTTATTGGTGCCAAACTGACTCCCAACTTGTCACTCTGGTCTTTTATATCAGAGAGCTGCATCACAGATGTCACCTGACCTGTTGCTTCCTTTAGACTCATCCTCCCTGCAACACTTCCTCTTTCTTCTGGTTCCATAGGGTTCTGTTTCAGCAGTAAGTGGCAGTCTCCAATCAAAAATGGGGAAAACCCCTGGAGAATCTCATCTTCCATTGTACCCTCTCTTACAGGTGAACACAGAGCATTGGGAATCAGTACACTTATTAATGTAGGCTATTGGTGTTAGCTAATTCAAGTAGTATTATCGATCTCTATATAGTCTACATGTTTCTGTTCCCTCCTGGCAACCCTTACTATGTGGTAATTCTCACTTAACTTACTAATATTTCTGCAGCTATGGGGGAAAAAAAACTCCGCACAGGTGATATGAACCATAACAAAGGATACTGAACATAGGATGTAAGTTGCTTGGTTACAATCCAAAATGTGTCCTAAGGTACTAAGGCTGAGCTGCAACTGCTACTTCTGCACCGCTATAGCCATCCATATCTATGATTCCCATGTGAACTGTAAGATTTCCTAAATTGGCACTTCTAACATATTTGATTAGACATAAATATAATTTGAAAGATCGTCTCCTACTTTAAAAGTTAAACTTAATTGTCTTAGCTTGATGTAAGTGTAAGGGGGCACCACACCTCTACCCCCTTAAAGTTGTGTATTTAGTTATGCTTCTATGTGAATGTTTTGTAATGCTGTGTATTGCATTGTAATGTACATAGTTGTTAACCTAGGGAAAGCGTAGTACCTTAGTTTGTCCACTAGATGGTTACATGACACCTTAGTATAATCTACAATGTTTAGCACACTGTGAATAGTTAATATAGGAGGGGTCACTGTGGATAAGGCAGGAAGGACTTCCTGATTAGATTTAGTAGGGTCAGGGCGCCCGTGTAGTCCACAAGGGCTCAATGCCCAGGACGCCACAGTGTCCCCGTAACGTTATTAAGGAGAAGCCCAGCCATCCAGGGCCCACGGGGGACAGGAGTACAGCCTAACAGCAGTGGATTCAGCAGTGAAGGAACAAAGGCTGAAGAAAAGGCCAGGACAGTACAGGGATGCAGGTGGCTCCATAATGTGGCAACCTATCCCATGGGCTGATGCCCTCAGATCCGGCGTTAAACGGCCAAGGGAACCCCAAAGCACAGTGAGTTTGGACAGAGGACGCTGCGCTACTGTGTGAGACGGTAAAACCCAGTAATGTACTGAAGGCCGTAAGAAGAGCTGAAGGAGAAGTCACGACCATACAAAAGGGCAGGTCGCTCACCATGTGGCAGTTGACTTTGTGGGCTGATGCCCTCATATCTGGGGTGAAACAGACAAGGGAACACCTAACCGTAGGAAAGCTGAACAGGGAGGACGCTGAGGGACCATAGGATGCGGTCCGACCGGGGCATGTGCTGTGTGATAGAGAGAAGAGTACAGGGAAAGAGGAAGAGTTGCATTGCCTGAAATCTGATGTTGATGCTGTAACGAATATGGATGTGCTGCGAAAACAAGAGAGTAAAGTTGTTCGTTTAAAAGTTGAAATGGACTGTGTCTCATTTTGTGTGCAGCCGGACAGCGGAAGTCTCCAGCAATGTAGAGGAGGCCCTGATGGTGCAGAAGGTGAAGCCACATGTATTCAGAGTAATGGACATTGTTTTCATGTGATGGGGGGCAAGGGCATTCCAGAATCACTAGCCCTGGCCCTGCCTCTCACATAAGTACTCTTTCACATTCAGGATTCTGTCTGTAAAAAATTGTGGCTTTGTGTCCTCATTGAAATTAATAGGAAGCTTAAATATTAAATATAGTAATAGAGTAAGTGCAGTTATTAGATTGGCCACTAGATGGGGGCATGTTAGTGTCCACAGTTCTTAGACAATGTGCAGAGTAAGTGTAGGGTTAAGAGTAGGAGGGGCTGCTGTGTAGTAAGCCAGAGACATTTCCTGTTTAGTTAGTTAGGGCTGGACGCCGTACAGTCCACAATTGCTATAGGCCCGGACGGCACAGCAGACACTCACCACAGCAGGACACCACAGCAGAAGGCTGAAGCAGTTGGGGAGCCAAAAGTGGTTCCAGTATGTGGCAACTCATCACATGGGCAGATACCCTGAGGACCGGGGTGAAACGGCCTGGGGAACCCACAGATGCAGCGAGAAGAAGCGGTCCCAGAGCAGGGGACATTACAGAAGGGCAGGATTCTCTTCCAGGGGCTTATGACTTCAGGAACTAATGATCTTGTGTCTGGGGTGAAACAGACCGAGGGATGTGTATTCGTAGTGGAGCTGAACAGAGAGAATACTGAGGAACTGTCAGGGATGGTCCAACTCGGATCTGTGCTGTGTAACCACAAGAGAAGTGTAGGGCAAGGAAAGGAACATTGTTATGTAAAGCCTGCTGTAAAGAATGTGAAGACTGTGGATGTGCTGTGTAACGAACCTAGTAAAGGAGTTATTGTTGAAGTTGAAACGGACTGTGTCCAGTTTATGCTGCTCAACTTGGTGAGGGTCTCCCACAGCATAGGGGAGAACAAGAAGGAGCTGGACCTGAAGGTACAGGTGTGCTGACTAAGAATGGATATGTTCCTGTGAGGGAAGGCCAGGACACAGAGGCCCAGGTGTCCTTAGCCATGACTATGGTTCTGGCCGACCCTTACAGATTTAATACAGTTTTAAATCAATGAGGAACGTCCCAAGCAGACAAAACCTAAAATTTACTCTCCCTTGTCCATTAGGTTGGAAGGAAGAAGCAATGGTAAGTATTGCCTATAAGAGCTAACAATAACTAGTGGATGGGCAGACTGATGCAACATGTTCTACAGTGCCAAAAAAGAGTGCTTGTGCGACCTCTCTCATGAATTTAGGAGCCCAAATACTATTCTCCATAGTGGCCATTCATTGTCTGTACACAACCCTGAGAGTGAGTTTTTTACCTCCGCATTTGTAAGCCAAAACCAGGAGTGAGTGATAAATACAGAAGTGGTGATGGTGACGTGTTTCTATTAATACTTTTCCTCTGATTGTTCCAACTCCTGGTTTTGCCTTACAAATACTGATATAAAATACTGACCAAATACTGAACGTGTGAACGTTGGCTAACTTGATACATTATATTTGGTTGTCTACTCAATGACAATCACTTCCAGATTTTACCCACTGACTTTGCCAGGGAAAGCCACGACCAGTCACACATTCCTACCTAGAAATTGTACACCATTGTAGGAAAAATATTTAATTATGTGGCAACCATGAAAGTACAGTATATGTTTGACACTGTTGGATTTGCTCTTACAAAGTGGCTCCTTGTTGTGGCTCATAAAGGGGATCACTCCTTTTATTATTCCAATATTTATTTAGTGATCAGACTTTGTAAAGTTATGGATCTTTGCAATATAATTCATCATATTGTTTCAAACTATCTTTGAAGGGGTGGTACGAAAGTGGTACGAAAGGAAAATTAAAATTAATGGGAACCTGTCACCTCGTTTTGCCGCCATAAGATGCGGCCACTGCTTTTTGGCGCCCCTGGTCTGACCTAAAAGATAAGAAAAAGAGGTTTTATCATACTCACCCAAGGGTGGTCCAATGTGGTCCGGTCCAATGGGTGTCACAGGTCCGGGTCCGGCGCCTCCCATCTTCATGCGATGTCGTCATCCTCCTTCCTTCGTGTCGCGCTCCTGTGCAGGCTTACTGATCTGCCCTGTTGAGGGCAAAGCAAAGTACTGCAGTGCGCAGGCGCTGGGCCTCTCTGACCTTTCCCGGTGCCTGCACATTGCAGTACTTTGCTCTGCCCTCAACAGGGCAGGTCAGTATGCCTGCGCATGAGTGTGACACGAAGCAAGGAGGATGACATCGCATGGAGATGGGAGGTGCCGGACCCGGTCCTGCGACACCCATCGGAGCGGACCACATTGGACCACCCCCGGGTGATTATAATAAAACCTCTTTTTCTTATCTTTCAGGTCAGATCGGGGGCTTATCTACAGCATTACAGAATGCTGTAGATAAGCCCCGAAAGACAGTGGCAGCAGCTTATAGCGGCAAAACGAGGGGACAGGTTCCCTTTAAAATTTATATCTCTTATCTATTTAGTGCTGTAATGTAAATTAATTTCTAATATGCTTGCATTAAAAATTCCCTACTGTTACCTAACCACACTATGTAACAGCTATTGCATTTTTTCCCTTGCTTCCTGTGTGATCATGCTTTGATTGAGAATCCTAGAGCATCCTCTGTCCCCTCCCTGAATTGAAGTGTCATCAGTGGCACTGATTACAGGGGCGGAGCTAGTCCCTACTCTGACCATGCGATGTGCACAATCACAATCAGCTCTGTGTTGTCGGTTCAGATCAGTAGTAATGTAATGAATCATCAACAGAGCAGCACACACTGTGAGAATATCCTGCATTCATGTGTTACGTGAAGCTGGGCGATAGCTATGAGCGACGTACTCATTTGTTTCATGTAACCGATGTTGTGGGTTTGCCAGGACCAGATGTTTTACAGTTCAATGACTGAGATTACCATTCACACATACAATTTTTGCTGAACAGGAATTTGATAGGGAATACATACAAGAGGTAATACATCTAAGAGATAGCTTGTACACAGTTCTATGGATGTTTCCTTTACAACTCGAAGCATTTCCGACAGATTCCTTCCTTCATTTCTCTGTTGTTCTCTATGTCCATTGCTTCTCAATACTTCACCACAACCCAGCTTTAACTTTACAATCCTGTCTAACAAGAGTCCTTTTTTTGCCCCACGGTTTCGATTCCTCTTTCCCCTTAGTATGTCAGTATAGCCAGTTTTAGCTTCAAGCCCCCTGATGCACTTGAACTCTTACCCAGAAGAATCTATTCGGCTCTCATACTCTGTCGTGTCTAGACCAATTTCCTTATGAGCTATGTCTAATAGTCATTGCTGCTTGGGATCTCGCTATCTCTTTACTTCAGTCTGCTCTCACTTACTCTCACTTAGGAACACCGCAGAATGCGGCACTGCTCACATGGGAGCTAAGGTTCTCTATTTATGCACTCCAGGCCCTTGCTGACTCTTTAACAGGAATTTGTCACTTTCCTTTCAACTCAGCTCATCACACACTGGGCTAATCCCAAACATTAACTCTAAGGTTGGAGTCAGACTAGTGTATGGGATCTGAAGCGAGAGTGCTATGCAATGTTTTATCGCATAGCACTCAGCCGTATTATACAGTGATGTGACTCTGGCCTAACTGTCCCTACGATAACATTTTATAACAATAAACTTGTTGCTTCAAGAGGGAAACATGGACAGCATGTCCAACTCCTTACACAGAGAACAGTGATGTCACTTGCAGGGGCGGTGCTGTTCTCTGCACGCTGACTGTTATCACTGACAGTATACGCTGTTTTGTTGCTGACTCATTACTACTGATGTGAGCCGGTAACAAAGAGCAGGCTGTGATTGTGCACATCAGAGAATGACTGCACAGGCACAGAGTAGAGACTAGCTCTGCCCCAGAAATGAGTGTCACTGATGTCACTTTGTTTCAGGGAGGGGGCAGAGGCTGTAACAGTGACCACAGTCTCTGCCTCTTGCTCTGATGATGCTCAAATGGAGTCTCATCACCTGGGAAGTAGGGGAAAATGGTGCAATAGCTGTTAGATGGTGTAGTTAGGGAATAGTAGTACATTTTAATGCAAGCATATTAGAAGTTAATTTAGATTCTGGCACTAAGTATATAAGGATTTAGATTAAAATTTACTTGACTTTCGTACCCCCCATTAACAACCTGTTGCTGGCTTTGCTGCCTAGTTCATACGATACGATACGATACACTTTATTGATCCCAAGGTAAATTATGGTATCACAGCAGCGTTACAACAGCATTACAAACAAAACATTACAAACAGCATTACATAGAGTAATTACTAGACCCAGATCTTGCACATGACTAACCACAATACGTAACAAACAAAGGTACACAAATCTCTAATCATTTCTATTAGTGCGCCAGTACTAGGTCGTAGCCATCTTTCACCCTTAGTGAATTGTTATACATCCCCATAGCGGTAGGCACAAATAATTTCCTGAATTTCTCCTTCTTGCACCTTGGAAGGATTAGACGGCTGCTGAATGTGCTCTTCTGCTTCAAGAACAGCTTGTATAGTGGGTGTGTATTATTGTTCATTATAGCCCTGCACTTCATGATGTCTAAGTAGCTGATCTGACGTGCAGGTCTAGAAGCATTTATACTTCTGCGAGAAATTCTCTTTCCTCCTACCCTATGCTCAGACAGGGAATAGTGTTTGACCACGGGGGGAGAGAAGCAGAGAAACTCACTCTCTGAGTACAGATCTTTATTAGACCTGCAGTTCAAAACAGCTGCTAAGACAACATGGATTAGGCAGACAAAGCAGCACTTTCAGCATGTTGTTAAAGATCAAATGAAGTAAAAGAAGCATCCAAAGTAGGACTTAAAGATCCATAAATTTACAAAGTCTGATCAACAATTCAATAAAAAAAATATTTGATTGTAATAATGCAGAAGTATTTTTTTTGCCTTGACTAGAAAGCTTATGAGATGAGGGACATCATTTACAAAGTTGAAATTGTTAATTTCACAAAAACTTTATTGAAGACACAAGGACATCTAAATGAGAATAGGTCATATGCATTTAAATATCCTGTGTCTCCCGTCGGGGCATGTACATATTCTCTCTTTTGTGCAAGGAACCCTATAATTTAATAACAAACTTCCTCTTTCCATGAATGTAAAACAGCCATGCGTAACCATTCTTTATGCAAGCTTATAAGTGAAATTATTAATAGCAAGAAAAACGTACATAAGAGCCCTTCTGATTTAATTTCGTGGAAATTCTTATTTCACAGGAATCATCTGATTTAATTAGTTTTATAAATGAGTAGCATGACAATGTTATATTGTCGTAGGCTGAGCGTGTTTTAGACCAGATCATGATATTCATGCATGAACTTGTGGTCACTCTTCACTGGATACATAGATTATTGAAATTATGGAAATCAACATATGCCAAAGAATTATATACTGGGGCGTAAGCTAGAATCACACCGGCCCTACCAAAACACCATTGCTGAACTAAGGGCCCAACATAATAATGGATAATTTTCCATCAGTTTTTCACTTGTGGTAAAAATAACCTAATTCTGAAGGTCAGTGTAAATTCCCTCAACACCAGATATGCACAATTTTTCCGGTCTTAGAAGTGATTTTTGAGTCCTGTAATACAAAAACTTTATAATTGTTCCGATAACGTAGTTGTAAAAAGGTTTGTTTTCTTGAAAGATGTGTTGCAATTATTATTATTTCTACCATTTTTGGGGTACACACTTTTTTAAAATAATTTTATATATTTTTTTTGCCAAGGAATGTGGAAAAAAAGGCAAATTTGTCATTGATTTTACATTTTTTTATACTTTGCGTTATGTGGTATACTGACATTTTTCTGATCAATGTAATTGTAGCAGTGCACTTTATGCATTTTTTTTATTGTTTACTGTTTTTAAACTGCATTTTTTCATGAAATTATCTAAAGTTATTTTTAATTTTTTTTTTAAGTTTCCTTGGGGGCTTTCTCTCTAATTTGCATCCTGTCAGAATAAGCAAAGAAATGACAAGAAGAATGTTATTCCACATACTTGTGGGAATGGTGGCCAAGTCTCTTGAGTCTTAGCCTTCTTTGCCAAGATGCAAAGCTTTCTCCTTGAAATGTGTATAGGATGAATTTTACAAAGTTTCTTATAATCACCAGTAGTCACATGTAAACAATAGAAATGCGAAATTAATAAGCTCCATTCTATGGAACACAGGTTCTAATGTTATTCTGCATTTCTCGCGCTATTGATGGTAAATTATTTAACCACAGTCAGAGAATCATACTAGGATAAAATTGACACTATGTGAATGATTCTCAATGCACTTGTGTGACGGTCCTCACTGCTTTATCTAGATTCAGCAAACCCGGGCAGGATCCAGATCCCAATGTGCCCAGATTTCCATTGATGACATTGGCTGTTCATGTTTGGAGGTGAGAGCACAGAACATATGGAGTGAGCCGAGGAAATGAGCCAACTTCATACAACAAGAGCACCAGCTGTGCTATACCAAGGTCTAACTGCTGTGATCGGCATATAAAAGGTTAAAGATGGAGGCAGGGGCCTAATGATTGAGGTAGCAGAGGGAGCGACCGCAACTGGGCCTGTGGAGTCAGGGGACCTGCTGACGCCAATGCCATTTTAGCTGAATGCGTCAGATGCCGGCAGCTGATGTTGGCGTCCCCATCGCAGTCAGCACATGACATCACTGTTACGTGCTGCCTGTCTCCGTACGTCAGCTATGAAGCAGGACGTCCACACTGCTTGCCAAAGGAACGTGGACAGGCATTGTTAAATTTTTTAATGTGTTGAAGGAGAGAATGGGGGACATTATTATAGAAAGGGACTGGACAGGGTACATTATTACGAGGAAGAGGCAGGAAAGGGGACATTACTACAGGAAGGGCTGGACAGGGGACATGATTACAGGATGGAGGACAGAAAGGAAGCAGGATGAGGGATATTATTACAGGAAGAGACAAGACAGTAAAGATTATTATATGAAGTGGCAGGGCAGGCAGCATTATTCCCAGAAGAGGGACATTATTTGAGGAATGGGGCCAGGATGAAGAATATTATTGCGGGAAGGGCTCAGGGCAGGGGACAATATTACAGGATGAAGGTCAGGTTGGAGGACATTATTACAGTAAAGAGCCCAGGATGGGGGACATTATTACAGGATGGGGAACATTATCATAGGAGGGGAGATATAACCTGACAGGAGCCAGGACAGAGGACATTATTACAGGAAGGGCCCAGGATAGGGGACATTATTACAGGAAGCAGCACAGGTCGGAGGATATTAATACAGGTTAGGGGCCATTACAGAGGATATTATTACAGGATGAGAGACATTATGTCAGAATGAAAGACATTATTACAGGATGAGGTCTAAGATGAGGGACATTATTAAAGGAATGGGCCAAGATGGAGAGCATTATTACAGGATGGATGACATTATTAAAGCATGGGGATATTAGTATAGCATGAGGCCCAGAACAGTGGACATTATTCCAGGATAGGGGCCAGGACGGAAGACATTTTTACAGGATAGGAGGAGGTAGGGCATTATTACAAGATGAGAGACATTACTACACGAGCGATGACATTATTACAGAACAGGGGCCAGGACAGGGAACATTATTACAGGAATGGCCCAGGACAGGGGACATCATTACAAAAAGTAGCCCATGCCAGATGACATTATTACAGGAAGGGGCCCAGGATGAAGAACATTATTACAGGAAGGGCCCAGGACAGGGAACAATATTACAGGATCAAGGTCAGGTTGGAGGACATTATTACAGTTAAGATCCCAGGATGGGGGATATTATTACAGGATGGGGAACATTATCATAGGAGGGGAGACATTATAACCTGACAGGAGCCAGGACACAGGACATTATTATAAGAATGACCCAGGATAGGGGACATTATTACAGGAAGTAATCCAGGCAGCAGGACATTAATACAGGTTAGGGGCCATTACAGAGGATATTATTACAGGATGAGGAACATTATATGAGGATGAAAGACATTATTACATGATGGGGTCTAAAATGAGGGGTATTATTACAGGAATAGGCCAAGATGGAGAACATTATTACCGGACATTATTATAGGATAGAGATATTATTACAGCCTGGGGCCCAGCACGGTGGACATTATTCCATGATAGAGGCCAGGATGGAAGACATTTTTACGGGATAAGGGCCATGATGGAGGAGTGGTTACATTATTACAGAACAGGGGCCAGGACAGGGAACATTATTACAGTAAGTGCCCAAGGTAAGGGACATCATTACAAAATGTAGTCCAGGCGAGATGACATTATTACAGGATGTGGAAAATATTGTTGAATGGGAAAAAATATTACAGGATAGGGCCCAGGATGAAGGATATTATTACAGGAATGGGCCTTGATGGAATACATTATTACAGAATGGGAGACATTATTACGGCATGGGGCACATTCTTACAGGATAGGGATATTATTATAGCATGGGGCCTGGGCTGTTGACATTATTACAGAAAGGTGTTAGGACAGAGAACATTATTACAAGATAGGGAACATGATTATTACAGAATAGGGGCCAGGATGGGACATTATTAGGGGATGAAGCCATGAAGAAGGATATTATCACAGGATTGGGGCAAGGATGGGGGTCTTTATTACAGGATGGGGGCCAGGACAAAGGACTTTATTACAGAATAGGGTCCACAATATGGCACAGTATTACAGGATAGGGGCAAGAATGGAGGACATTATTACAGGACAGGGGTCTGGGTGGAGGTCATTATTACAGTGGCCCGTACAAATAACCAACATTCTAGTGGGGGACAAGGTCCACGTTTTGCATTGGGACCCATAAGAGCCTAGATATGCCCCTGGAGGTAGGTGTCAGTTCAGATACACATCACCTTTGCATCGTGATTATGTTGTGCCAATAACTTTTTTCATTGCTGCCCGAGCCCTACCCAAGGTGCTCACTGCTCATGTTTAACATGTTCATATACCTTTGAATCTCAGTATATGTCATGCAGCTTCATAAGAAATAGATAATTTACAACACACTGCAACAATACAGTACAGTGTTGCAGTTTATTGAACAAATGACTACATATTGAAGACTATTTGGGGTATTAAGAATAAAAGTAAAATAATAACAAAGAAAATATCTATAATATATACTGATATACGTATGCATATACAGTGCCTACAAGTAGTATTCAACCCCTGCAGATTTAGCTGGTTTGATAAGATGCAAATAAGTTAGAGCCTTCAAACTGCAAACGAGAGTAGGATTTATTAACAGAAGCATAAATCTTACAAACCAAAAAGTTATGTTGCTCAGTTGAATTTTAATAAATTTTAAACATAAAAGTGTGGGTCAATTATTATGCAACCCCTATGTTTAATATTTCGTGGAATAACGCTTGTTTGCAATTACAGCTAATACTCGTCTTTTATAAGACCTGAACAGGCCGGCACAGGTCTGTGGAGTTATCTTGGCCCACTCCTCCATGCAGATCTTCTCCAAGTTATCTAGGTTCTTTGGGTGTCTCATGTGGACTTTAATCTTGAGCTCCTTCCACAAGTTTTCAATTGGGTTAAGGTCAGGAGACTGACTAGGCCACTCCAACACCTTGACTTTTTCCCTCTTGAACCAGGCCTTGGTTTTCTTGGCTGTGTGCTTTGGGTCGTTGTCTTGTTGGAAGATGAAATTACGACCCATCTTAAGATCCTTGATGGAGGAGCGGAGGTTCTTGGCCAAAATCTCCAGGTAGGCCGTGCTATCCATCCTCCCATGGATGCGGACCAGATGGCCAGGCCCCTTGGCTGAGAAACAGCCCCACAGCATGATGCTGCCACCACCATGCTTGACTGTAGGGATGGTATTCTTGGGGTCGTATGCAGTGCCATCCAGTCTCCAAACGTCACGTGTGTGGTTGGCACCAAAGATCTCGATCTTGGTCTCATCAGACCATAGAACCTTGATCCAGTCTGTCTCAGAGTCCTCCAAGTGATCATGAGCAAACTGTAGACGAGCCTTGACATGACGCTTTGAAAGTAAAGGTACCTTATGGGCTCGTCTGGAACGGAGACCATTGCGGTGGAGTACGTTACTTATGGTATTGACTGAAACCAATGTCCCTACTGCCATGAGATCTTCCCGGAGCTCCTTCCTTGTTGTCCTTGGGTTAGCCTTGACTCTTCGGACAAGCCTGGCCTCGGCACGGGAGGAAACTTTCAAAGGCTGTCCAGGCCGTGGAAGGCTAACAGTAGTTCCATAAGCCTTCCACTTACGGATGATGCTCCCAACAGTGGAGACAGGTAGGGCCAACTCCTTGGAAAGGGTTTTTTACCCCTTGCCAGCCTTGTGACCCTCCACGATCTTGTCTCTGATGGCCTTGGAATGCTCCTTTGTCTTTCCCATGTTGACCATGTATGAGTGCTGTTCACAAGTTTGGGGAGGGTCTTAAATAGTCAGAAAAGGCTGGCAAAAGAGATCATTAATCCACACATGTGAAGCTCATTATTCTTGGTGCCTGAACTACTTCTTAATACTTTAGGGGGACCAAACAGAATTCTTGTGGTTTGAGGGGTTGAATAATAAATGACACTCTGAATTTACTTTTAACGTTTTAAAAAAAAAAAAAAAATTACAACAAAAATTTTTGCTGCAGTGCATTTCCCACTTCCAGGCTGATCTACAGTACAAATGTCACAATGCCAAGTTAATTCCGCATGTGTCAACCAGCTAAATCTGCAGGGGGTTGAATACTACTTGTAGGCACTGTATATATATATATATATATATATATATATATATATACACACACATTACAGATATTTTCTTTGTTATTATCTATATCAGTGTTTTTCCTTAGTATTGCACAGGTGATGAATTTATCATCTGCTCAAGCATTAATTCCATCACCTTTGCAATCCTGAAAACATGAGCTGTTGGTGGGTCCTGAGGACTGGAGTTGAGAAACACTAATCTATATACATACACTGGCTTGCAAAAGTATTCATCCAATTGCTTTTTACCTATTTTGTTACATTACAACCTGTGTTTAAATATTTTTGTAATTCGATTTGTGTGTGGTGCATCGGCACTAAATAGTCTAAGTTGGTGAATTGAAGCGAGGAGACTAGGCATAAATTAAATATATGGGATCAATTAACTAACAATTGGCATGTGCATATGTATTCACCCCATTTGCTATGAAGCCCCTAAATTTTACCTTAATAAGTCACATGTTTATTGAAAGTAAGGCCACCTGTGTGCAAACTAGCTCTAGCTCAATGAGATTGGATGGAGAGTGACTGTGAACAGCAATTTTCAAGTCTTGCCACAGATTTTCAATGGGATTTTAGTCTGGATTTTGACTGGGCCATTGAAACACATTAATGTGCTTCGATCTAAATCCCTCCATTATAGCTCTGCATCCACCACCATGTTTGAGGCTGAGGATGGTGTTTTCAGGGTGATGTGCAGTCTTAGTTTTCCGCCACTCATAGCGTTTTGCTCTAAAAGGCTTACTTTGGTCTCATCTGACCAGAGCTTCTTTTTCCATATGCCAGTTGTATCTCAACATGGCATTTTGCAAACTGCAAATGGGACTTCTTATGGCTTTCATGCAAAAATGTTTTTTTTTGGCACTCTTCCATAAAGGCCAGATTTGTGGAGTATACGACTAATAGTTACCCTGTGGACAGATTCTGGGACCTGACCTGTGGATCTGTGCATTTCCTCCAGAGTGACCATGGGCTTCTTGGCTGCTTCTCTAATGCTCTCCTTGTTTGGAATGTCAGTTTAGATATACAGCCATGTCTTGGTAGCTTTGCAGTTGTGCCATACTTCTTCCATGAGATGTTCAGAAGTTGGGCTATTTTATATAACCTAACTCTGCTTTGCTCTTTTCCACAACTTTGTCCCTGACCAGTCTGGTGTGTTCCTTGGATTTCATGATGGTATTTGATCCCTAATGTTCTCAAACCTCTGAGGTCTCCACAGAACAGCTGTAGTTATTTTGAGAATAAATTCCACACAGTTTGACTCAATTTTCTAATTATGTGACTTCTGGAAGTAACTAGTCACTCAAGATTTTATTTAGGGGTATCAGACTGCAGGGGGCCGAATGCAAATGCACATTACAATTTTCAGATTAATATTTTTAAAATTATTCGAAAACCATGTATTATTTACTGTACATTTCACACATACTTGCTACTTTGTGTTGGTATATCACATAAAATCCCAATAAAATACATTTAAGTTCATGTGTGTAATATCAAACAATGTGGAAAAGTTTTTGGATATGGATACTTTTTCAAGGCACTGGTAAGGGTTTTAGGCAGGCATAGAAAAAATCCTGCAAAGTAGCAATGCTTTTTAATAAACACAGATGTTTATTTTTGTCAATTATCAAAATGCAAAGTGAATGGACAAAAGAGAAAAATAAATTAAGTCAAAATTTGGTCACCAACATTTGCTTCAAAACATCATTGAAGCATCAATTAGTCTAGGTACTTGCACACAGTGTTTTACGAAACTTGGAAGGTAGATTGTTCCAAACATCTTAGAAAACTAACTACAAATCATAAGTGGATGTAAGCTTGTGCAAATGCTTCTGTTTTTTCATGTAATCAGTAAGTGGGGAGCAAAGTATGACCCATCAACAGGCAGAGACGCCGGTCCCAATGAACCTGATCGAGACAGCTCCTGAGAAAACCGGTATGATGGAACATGGTACACAGGGTTCAGCCAGAAAAGAGTGCATCATAAATGTCCAAAGAGAAAGAAGGCAGCGCTCAGCACTCCGGGCGTCTGTACTTTATTCCATAGCAGGTAAAAACATTGCGGCATGGGAGAAGAGGTGGAGACAACAGTGGACATTTGAGTCATTTTTCTGCTGTAGAATAAATCTGGAGCCAATCAGATTCCTCTTTGATGGTATTGCATGAGGTGCCTGCATTTCTCAGCATTGAGAATACCATGAAATGGGCAACGTTGTGGACCGTAGACACCGTGGTCGGCTAATGAAATTTAGTTCCGCAGATGAAAGACATATCTGCATCTTAGAATTGAGTTCACCATTAATCCTTAGCTTCTTTTGTTCAAATGCATCTCCAAATTTGCAAGGAAGCCTCCACCTTGTTTCACTGTTTCCTTCAGGCACTCATTTTTGTATCGGGCTTCAGCTCTTTGGTAAAAAAAAAACTGTCTTCTGTTACAGTCAAATTTCATATTTTGACTCATGTTTTTATACATTCAGTCACTTACCACAGTTCTTCCATGAACACCACTTCTGGCTAAACTTCTCCAAACAGTAGATGGTTGTAGCTGTCTCCCACTGGTTGGTGTCAATTCTGATCTGATGGCATTGCTGGACATCTTCCAATTTTGGAAATAAGCATGATGTGCCTTTCATCTGATGCATTAAGTTTTCTTGGCTAACCACTGCATCTATGGCCCTCAAGGCAGAACATTTCATAGTGTCTTCAATACAGAGAAATTCAGAGATATTCAGACATTCTGCATCATATATGTCCCGGCATTTGAGGTTCTTCCTTTGATTAGCTGGCCTGGGACAATGTCAGCAAAAGAGGTTGAAGAGCTATTGTCCATATGATGCCTTTGTCACTCCAGCTCTATCCCCCGCCCAGCGCCTCCTCCTGCTTCACTAAAAGCTTCTATGCACAGAATTTGTAAGTCAAGCAGAAGGAAGAGGAGACGCTTGGTGGGGAATAGAACTGGAGTGACAGACACTTCAGATCTACAAATAGTCCTTCAGACTCATCTGCATATTAATTCAATTGGTGATTTCTCAGTAATTGAAGACCATGTAAAGGTATTGCTGGACTTATCTGTGAAACAGCTATCTGTGCATATAAATAGTTTGAAGTGTGAAATGCTGCTGACAGGTTACTTTTAAAGAAAGTCATTCTCTGAAAGCATTTAGTTCTAAAATAGCCTATATTGGGTGTGAGTCACACGAACCAGGGCTTATGGGGTACTCGGCACCGAGCCCGTTTACTTCAATGGGGGAGAGGTCACGGGTAGCGCAGCTCGGTCCGTTGCCCTGGGCGCTCATTCAAGGGGGGAATATTTACAGGGGATTTAGAAATGTTCGTGACGCCACCTGTGGTTTCTGATCAGGGTGACCAGCGCTGCAGGGTGAATCCTCTGAGGGGTTGTTACTGGGCAGCAAGGTGTTAAGTCTCCCACAGGTGAGACTAATCCCTCGAGGTATATGGCGGTGCAGGGGTGCAAGCAATAAGGCAGACACACATAAGTCAGTCTCTTTCCATACCTTTACTGGTGATGGTTGCAGGCATGTCCCGGGAAGCTGCTCAGGGTGGAGGATGCACGTCCAGTAATCACTGTGTAGGGTTAAGGCCTCCTTACTTCCCGATGTGTGTGGGTTTCTAACTTGCATGAAGCTAAGTTTAACTCCTTCTCCTTGCTACGCCCGGCTGATCTTGTGATGAGGTCTTTTTGTGGACAGAACAGTGTCTCTATGGCGGTACCTGCCAGACCCCCGTCTTCCTGACCCCGGTTACGTATCAGCACTGAAGGGCCCCTCTGCGACTTGAAGTTCAGAGTCTCCGGTTTTTCCCACTAGCTGTGAAGATGCTAGCAAGCTTGGACCCGGTGTCCGGTTGTGCAGAGTGGAGGATAAGCTATCGTCGCTATTTCTCCTCAGTCACTCTCTCCCTTTTGTCCACTCGCCTGTCGTCCTACGCACACCTTAATATAAGCACAGGCAGCAGTAGATGTCAGCTTCTCGCTCAAACTTCCTCAGCCCTCAGGCTAATCTGACAGGGGTTTCTCCCTCCCAGCTCGTCTGAAGCAACTCCGTTCTCCAAAGTAGTGTCTGCTCTCCTGAGGTAACACCAACGACTAACTAACGTTCAGCTAGATTGTCTTCATCTCACTGCTGTCTCAAGGGCTCCCTCTGGTGGAACCAGGAAAAATGTGAAGTGTTGTATGTTTATCAGGTATTTGTGAATTACCTTTCTGTGCATCCTCCAGGGAACATGTGTCACCAAGCGCAGCTGGGCCACACATCTGCACCACCAGATAAAGAACAATACATGTTTTTCCATTTCATACGATGGCTCTTTTCTCCCAGCTTGAGGGCTCGTTTACGCGACCGTATTTTCCACCCGAGTGCTGGTCATGAGAAAAACAGATCACACCCAGACCAATGTTATTCAATGGGGCAGTGCAGATGAGCAATTTTTTTCACTGATCGAAAAAAAATTGAAAATTGCACTAGTTTATTCTATAAATCGGATGAGACTCACACATTAAAGTCTAGACATTAAAGTCTATTGGTGGGCAAAAAAAACTGATTGTCGTACAGAGCCACTGTTCGGCATCCGATTTTTACAGATTCAATGCAACTCTGTAACATAGGTAATTGTAAATGGTCTTGTAAATGATTAATAGTTTCTGTTGTAAAAATCAGACTGCACACGGATTTCAAGCGAGAAAAACATCATCCCACTTTTGTGGGTGAAACTCTGACCGATTTTTTATAAGTGCGTGTGAACTTGAAACTGAATCCCAGAAGGCAAGGGTTAAGATTTATTCTGGACATCACCATTCACATTAACCTACTCTTTTGTAGATTCTGTTTAATTTTAAGTTCTGAAATATAATATATAAACAGAAAAAGTCTTGTATTTCTATAATCTATTATTGTGGTAACAGTTATAGTTTAGCATCATGTGCAGGTATTGTTTTCTAGTCGGCTTGAGAAGGGTTAATAGTCTGTATAATATGTCGACAGGGCCTTTCCTGTTGGCTGACAATATCGCCTTGTGAATATATTTTGCCAGCGTGGCCCATTAGTTCATGGACGAATGACACACAGCTGTTAGTGAAGTGACATTATCTGGTGGCACAAGACAAATTTCAGACAATATTTCAGCTAGACTCGTAAAGTCACTTTCTTACAAGCTCCTTGCTTGCATTTGAGTTACAGGCTTCAGATGCAACCGAGAGGAATAATTGTCATTTTAAACACATCACAGGTGTAATATTTTGCAGCTAACCCTTATTTTTTAAAGCGATATTATCTTAAAGGGGACATGAAAACAAAATATGCTACAAAACAAATAGTATTATCAGAAAAAATAGGAACATTGGACATCCCTGCTATCTTAGGGAAACTATAAGGCTAGGGTCACACGATAGTGTAAAAATTTGGTCCAGTTTTCATCCGGAAATGTGGGATGATTTTTTTCTCAGTTTTCATCCGTGTGCAATCCATGGTTTTACTCAGCAGTAGTGATGAGCGAACGTGTTGGGATAAGGTATTATCATGCTCGTGTGCTACCGGAGTGTCTTCAGCGTGCTCGAATAGTGTATGTTCGAGTCCCCGCGGCTGCATGTCTGGCAGCTGTTTGACAGCCACAACACATGCAGGGATTGCCTGTTTGTTAGACAATCTCTGTATGTGTTGCGGCTGTTGAACAGCCATGAGACATGCAGATAGTATAAGAGCACGGCGAAATCACTCGGTTAGCACATGATCATACTCGGATAGTACCTTATCCGAGCACGATCGCTCATCACTATTCAGCAGCCATTAATCATTTACAGTTTCCTATATTACAGAATTGCAATGTATCTGTAAATATCGGATGTTAGACTGTAGCTTTGTATGGCATCCGATTTCTTTTTCACACTTGATTGGGTGAGTCTCATCTGATTTTTGAGGAAATTCATTCATGCTGTGATTTATTTTCACACGTAGATTTAATCTGTGAAATAAAGTACTCATCTGCATTGCTCCATTGAATAAAATTGGGTTTCCTCAAGTTTGGAAGTTATCCCCTATCCATGGGATCCCTAGGACTCAGGCTCTGAAGAGCCCCATGTGAATGGAGCAGTGGTCAATCGTGGACACTGCCACTTCATTCATCCTTTATGAGACTGCCAGAGATAGCCGAGCACCGCAATCAGTACTTCCATAAGAATGACTGAGGAAGAGGTGCACATGACGGACCACTTCAGAGCCTCGATTCTCGGAATTAGTGAGGGTCCCAGCGTTGGACCTCCAGCAATTGGGATGGTATCTTCTGTCCAATGGATAGTGGATACATTCCAAGCTTGAGAATATCCATTAATGCTGTGTCTAGAATATAGGATGTTACTAGTAATCAATTAAACACTAGTAATTTAATGCATTTCTAATTAAACTTACATTTATGCATATTAATTATCCATATAATTGGTTAATGATGTATTCTAGGCTCCATTCATTGGAGAATCGGGAGGTGATTGGGACTGGTGATGTCACATCTTGCAGGTTCATGTTTTGGAACCAGCTGGTATTGGCCAATTATCCTATTGATTATTATAAGACAGTTGCACGATGCCTGTTAATTAGTCACAAGACATGGGAGGTACCAGTGGATGTGGCATCACTAGTACTGTGATCCCCTTCCGATGAAAAAGGGAGTGGATCCGGAATTCCCCTTTCATGACATTCAATATTGGATACTTAAAGGGGTATTCCCTTCTCCAAGATCCTGTTCCAATATGTAGCAGGTGTAATAATGTTAGCAAATACCTCCAATTATAAATGTAGTATAGATTTTCTGATTTGCTAATTACTCATGTGCATGAATTGCAGGACCTTAGGTATCCATGGTTACGTCCACTAACAACTCACTATCACTATATCAGTGGTCGTAACCATGGATATAGAAGGTCCTGTAATGTGTTAATAAATTTGCAAAAATTTCTACATTTCTGTTTTTTTCAGTCAAGATGGGGTGCAGAGTGTACATTAATGAGAAAAAAATGAACTTTTTTGAATTTACCAAATGGCAGCATTGAAACAAAGAGTGAAAAATTTAAAGGGGTCTGAATACTTTCCGTACTCACTGTACATATTGGGATAGAATCTTGGAGATGGGAATACCACTTTAATCATTTCTAGCAGATTAGAACTATTTTACATTAAGAGGGAGGTGTACAGTTGTGCTCAATCAAGAAACATCAGTGGCTGGATGAAAGATGCAAGAGTCTGTCTGGATCCCAGAAACTCACTTAGCTTTTATGCACACTCACTGATTACAAGCAACCAGGTCACAGGCGAGGATGTTACCTTTAGTAGCCAGTCAAACCCATTTGTGTTAACTTCTGTGCATGTTATCAGGCCAAAATCACCAGGGTATGTAAACTTTTGATCAGGGTCATTTGGATGTTTTGGGTTGTCATTATGATTTAAAAAGAGAAAACACAGTAGTTTCACAAAAATGGCTTCACCCAACCACCATCCATGAGTGGAGCAAAAGTTCTGTGTTATCATTCATATTCTCTGAAAAAAGGCCAAGAAAGCAAAAATTCTGCCGGGATATGTAAATTTTTTGAGCACAGCTGTATATATAGTGTATATGTCTTGCCATGTAAAATGTACTTGATACTTGGTGTGCCCCCATTAATCTCTGCAGGGTGCATTTCCCACTATCCCTATTATTTTGCAGTTGTAAATTTTGTGTAATGTTTGTCTTGCAGACAAAGCTACAGAAATTTCCTGGCGAGTAGAGCCGGGTAATGAAGCCACACTGAACAGGAGAGGAGCAGGCCATCACTTAGCTGTGGTTTTTAGATCTTTATAAATGATCTTCCAAGACTACAGCACAGATAAGCTAATGAATCATGATCTATATTAATTTAAGGCTGCTGATACGGGAAGATTAATTGAAACGCGCCGTTCTACACAAATGATGAAGTGGTAACAATTTAATAGGAGACAAGGAGAGTGCAGAAATTACACTTGAAGCTTCATGCATCATTACTATGGGTATTAATATTATCCACAGTCGCTCCAGCATTGATAATCATAATGAAAATCCATAACTACACCACAGACATGATTAAATGAAATGCGCTGCACATTCCTGCTGGAAGTCAGAATAGCTCTATATTTTCCCACTTCTCACTTATGATTCTAGGGAGATAAAGGTGATTAAACTGGATGTCTTATAAACGCTGAGAAGCTTTTTTTTTTTTTGTACAACCAACACAAATTTTATTGATGTATAAATTACAAATTATTCTCATTTTTTAAACTTGCTTACTATTCTAGTTTCCAGTTCTCCTCCCGCGGCTGCAAAAAAAAAGTCTATTAATATTAAGAGGATCCTTGATATGATTCTAGATATTGATTATGACTTTTTTTAATGTTCAGGTTGTTACAATTAAGGGGTATTTAGGATAAATGGAACTTCCCAAATCATTATCACGCTAGAAGGTTTTCCCTGAGCAACATTATTATAGTAGATCAGCAATCTGTACTAGTGTAAGTCAGGACTTTTATTCTTCAGAATCCAGAATGCCATTATAGACTTTCCTATTTAAAGGGTTATTCACAAAATAACAAGGTATTCTTAATCTGGCATAGGGATTAACCTGCTGAACATTGGGGTCCAACCATTGGGATACTGAGAGCGGAACTCTGGAACCTTAAATCTATGCAGATAAAGTTTCACATGGTCAACCATTGTTTCATTTCTTGTCTATGTGACTGCCAGAGAAAGCCAAGTACAGTAAGTAATTTTTGTTTGGAGAATACCCTTCTAACCCCTTAATGCCACTTTTCACTTTTGTTTTTTTTCTCTCCTTATTCCAAGGGTTATAAGTCGATGTGAATACTTTTCCATCCAATTATGACAAGAGCATTCTTAAGGTGATACCTTTATTGGCTAACCAGAAAATTATATGTTCGCAAGCTTTCAGAGCGCAGAGGCTCCTTCTTCAGGCAAGATTACATTTGGAATAATAAGAAAGACACATTAGATGCTTACTATAGTAGGAAATTTGTTCAAGACCTGGGAGGTGTGATGCCTTCAAAAGATAAGCAAAGGAAATCAAATTAGCATTTTCTTACAAATGGAGAGCTAGTGTGAATGTGTTATTGGCTATCTGGAGTCCTTCTGGTGAAGGTGTGAACTGTGTCTATGTAATGAGTCATAAAACCGGGTGTTAAGTTGAGTCCTAGTGTCAAAGTATTGAACATCCTAATAAGTTTGAATTCCCATATTTTTCTCTCCCTGTCATCCTATCTATATTGGGGAAACCATGCAAAAACTACAAACAAGGATGAATCTACACAGACATACGATCAGGAATGAAATGGACACGCCTGTGGGAAAACATTTCTCTGGAACTGGACATTGTATGACAGACTTAAAAGTCTTAATACTAAAAGGTCATTTTAAGGATGACAGGGAGAGAAAAATATGGGAATCAATAAATCCCCAACAGTGTCACCAGCAAAGCACCCCCACACCATCACACCACCTCCTCCATGCTTCACGGTGGGAACCAGGCATGTAGAGTCCAGCCGTTCACCTTTTCTGCGTGCAAAGCAGTAATCAAAGCAAAAGGTGGCTACTTTGAAGAACCTAGAATATAAGACATATTTTCAGTTGTTTCACACTTTTTTGTAAAGTGTAATGTATAATTCCACATGTGTTAATTCATAGTTTTGATGCCTTCAGTGTGATTCTACAATTTTCATAGTCATGAAAATACAGAAAAATCTTTGAATGAGAAGGTGTGTCCAAACTTTTGGTCTGTACTGTATATCGACGGAAGTGGATGACATGTCATACGTCATAAACTCAGTTCTTGAAGTCTCGCGCCTGCGCAGTTGAATTAAAGTTTTGTGCAGGAGCTCCTTGTTCAGCTCTAATGAGCAGACAGTATTGCTTTAGGAAGCTGATGTTGTTGAAGTGGAACCAGTGCCTAAGCACTACAGGATTTTGCTCTGCCATAGGGTAGAATGAGGTTCACATGTGCTGGTCTCTAAATCAACAGCACAGGTGTGAGACTTCAACCACTGTGTTGAAGACAAGAGGAGATGCTATCCACTTCCATCAATATAGAAGAGACACGCAGTTTGCTGGGATCGAATAGGCAATGAAACAATCAGGCCAGACCGTGCAATTTGCATGCACATAAATAAATATCTTTTTCGGAGCAATGCAGGGGCACCAATGAAGGTAATGAATGGCTGTAAAAAAAAAACATTAATGTGCCTTAAAAGGTGATGGGCAGGGTTAACAAGATGTATCACTGGTGACAGGTTCTCTTTAAGATTTAAATTGCACTAAACTATATTTTGCCTGGAACTCTTAGGTTACTTTCTCATAAACAGTACTTGGTGAGTTTTTGACGTTGCAGAATTTCTGCACCTATTATTTAAATTGGATTACTTGGATTTTTCTAACATGGGTTTTTATCATGTTTTTGACGTTGCGTTTTTTGTCTCTTTGGTGTGTCTTGCTTTAAATAAAGCTGCTTTGTTTTATAAATTCCTGGTATTCGACATTCTTAGGTACTTATTACATACGTTTTTTATGAGTTTCTTCCCTTCAGATTTTCTGCATCTAATGTAAGTCAGCGTACCTACAAGAGAAGTTGACATGCTGTGAAATGGAAAAATGCACAGAGGGTGAGTTTACGCAGCATAAAAAAGTAGCACAGTGGACATGAGATTTCTATAAATGTCATCCAGTAATGTATTATTGGTCAACCTCATTAGACACATTACACATTTGGTGTACATCACCAGTAGATCATTATTTGTGGGGGGGATACAGATGTGTAGTAAAATTTTACTTTTATTAATTATACAGTACAGACCAAAAGTTTGGACACACCCTCTCATTTAAAGATTTTTCTGTATTTTCATGACTATGAAAATTGTAAATTCACACTGAAGGCATCAAAACTATGAATTAACCCATGTGGAATTATATACTTAACAAAAAAGTGTGAAACAACTGAAATTATGTCTTATATTCTAGGTTCTTCAAAGTAGCCACCTTTTGCTTTGATGACTGCTTTGCACACTCTTGGCATTCTCTTGATGAGCTTCAAGAAGTAGTCACCGGAAATGGTTTTCACTTCACATGTTGATAATTATGGCTTACAGCCAATGAAAACCCAAAAGTCATTATCTCAGTAAATTAGAATACTTTATAACACCAGTGTCACACTGCCGCTCTGCAAGTAAATGCAAACTCCACTAGATAGCAGCAGAGTGGAGTGAGGACTGCAATGCTGCACAGAGCAGACCAGCAGCACTGCGGCGAGGCTACCACCAGGTGGCAGCAGAATAGTCAAACAAGCCGGGTCAAGAACAGAGAGCAACTGAGTACCAAAGGAGTACCAAACACAGGGTCAGAGCCGCGCCAGAAGGTCAATACCGGTCAGAAGCAGAAGTACCAGAAGCAAAAGACAGAATCAGGTCAGAACCAATGCTGAGTCAAATACCGGGAAATCCGAACACTAAGGGAAACACTGGGTCAGGGCGGGAGGAGAGGAAGGAACAGACATGGGCAAAGTCAGCTAAACACAGAAGGACAAATCAGGGTATCACCAGAGTCAGCTGCTCACGCCGTAGGCAGAAAATATAACTGACACTACCTGCAGGATGAAGTGGAGAGAAATAGCAGACCTGACACCAGAACGAGGCAGAGAAAAGTTAACCCCTGACATGACCATACCGGGAAAGAGGGAGACATTACTCAAAACCCGGTTTGGATCATGACAACCAGCTTGAAAAATGATTTTAAAATCCGAAATGATGGCCTTCTGAAAGGTATGTTCAGTAAATGCACTCAATACTTCGGGGGCTCCTTTTGCATCAATTACTGCATCAATGCAATGGAGGCGATCAGCCAGTGGCACTGCTGAGGTGTTATGAAAACCCAGGTTGTTTTGATAGCAGCTTTCATCTCATTTGCATTGTTGGGTCTGTTCTCTCATCTTCCTCTTGACAATACCCCATAGATTCTCTATAGGGTTAAGGTCAGGAGAGTTTGCTGGTCAGTCAAGCACAGGGATACTGTTGTTTTGAACCAGGTATTGGTACTTTTGGCAGTGTGGACAGATGCCAAGTCCTGCTGAAGAATGAAATTTCCATCTCCATAAAGCTTGTCGGCAGAGGGAAGCAGGAAGTGCTCTAAAATTTCCTGGTAGACGGCTGCGCTGACTTTGGTCTTGATAAAACACAGTGGACCTACACCAGCAGATAACATGGCTCCCCAAACCATCACTGATTGTGGAAACTTCACACTAGACCTCAAGCAGCTTGGATTGTGGCCTCTCCACTCTTCCTCCAGACTCTGGGACCTTGATTTCCAAACTCTCAAAAAAAAAAAAAAAACTGTGAGATTCCAGATTTGTGAGACAGCAAAACACAAAAAATGACAAGGAGGTGAATACTTCTGCAAGCCACTGAAGATATAAAGAGCATGTAAATAATTGTGTCACAGTGATGTAGTCATAGTCTCATAATTATTTTAAGTTGTATGACTGTTCATACCCTGAGGTTATTTAAAAACTCCCCATCCTGCAGCCTACATTAAAGATCAATACAATAAAAATAAATAAAAAAAAGACCATCTAACAAGCCATGCTCCAAAATGTAAGGAAAAATATTGTTTAACTGTAGATGTCAGAAATACAACTTTTATTAGATCAAAATGGATGCATTTTGAGATATGAACCCCTTACTCAAACAAGTAGATCTAGTACGTAATCCACTCGTTCAATCTACGTGACTGAAAAAGGTTACTCATCTTCGAAATGTGTCCATAGTGATCAAATAAAAGTTGTATTTATGACATTAGTGTACTTATATTTTGGAGCACGGACCGTTACTCTTCCAGAGTACTCTGGACCTCAGACTTGGCCAAAGGTTCACCTTCCAACAAGACAATGACCCTAAGCACACAGCTAAAATAACGAAGGAGTGGCTTCAGAACAATTCTCTGACCATTCTTGACTGACCCAGCCATAGCCCTGACCTAAACCCAATTGAGCATCTCTGGAGAGAACTGAAAATGGCTGTTCACCAACATTCACCATCCAACCTGACAGAACTGGAGAGGATCTGCAAGGAAGAATGGCAGAGGATCCCCAAATCCAGGTGTGAAAAACTTGCTGCATCATTCCCAAGAAGACTCATGGCTGTACTAGCTCAAAAGGGTGCTTCTACTCAATACTGAGCAAAGGGTCTGAATACTTATGACCATGTGATATTTCAGTTTTTCTTTTTTAATAAATTTGCAAAAATTTCTATATTTCTGTTTTTTTTCAGTCAAGATGGGGTGCAGAGTGTACATTAATGAGAAAAAAATGAACTTTATTTGAATTTACCAAATGGCTGCAATGAAACAAAGAGTGAAAAATTTAATGGGGTCTGATTACTTTCCGTACCCACTATACATGGGTTACTGTAATAACAGTAGTAAATAGATAGATAGATAGATAGATAGATAGATAGATAGATAGATAGATAGATAGATAATAGATAGATCAATAAAAGACTAGTACAACATACAATCCATGGATCAGTCTTATCAAATTTAATATGGGTATAAACCTCAGCTAAACAGAAAATATAACAAAAAAAATAGAGCAGAAATAGGAGGAGGAGAACCAAAATAGTATTATATATATATAGATTTTTTCCTTTTTTTGCATCTGTCATTTGGTTGCTATCTCACATGTGACTGCTTAATCCATCAGAATGCTGTGAAGATAATGTTTTGGGCAACATAACATGAGAGAGGAGACAGACTCCCAAGGACCAGTATCTTTATTGCTAGCAGGATAAACGGATTATGTCAACTATTTTCTGTCGCTGACAGCTTTTCTTATTAACCGATTTTATTTTTTAATCTTCTGGGGAAGAAATATGGTTTTTATGTCACAATAAAACGCTGGTCACATCTAATTCTGCCCTCAAACAAACAGATTTCTTTTAAAGCTTCTGCCGAAGAATTTAAAATAAGTTATAAACACAGGGAGGAGATTTGTAGGGGGGGATTGTGTATTAAAAATGTGCTATATAGGGGGCACATACAGGAAAATGAGAAAGAAGACAGCAAGATAATCGGAAACATTGTATGTTGGAGATAGTTTTGTGCAGCTGAGAGAGAATGTACAAAGAAAAGGAGTGCACATAATATCCTCGTGTATACAGCTTGCCTGTTACCCAAACAATACATTTTCCTTTTTCCTTGTCTGAGTGATTCGCTCCAACAAGCTTTTAATTAGTAAAGGTGAATCCCAATACTTCCCGTACTATGGTCATGTACACTGTCATGATGGTAGGCTTTTTTTTGTCACCGAGTTTTCCCCATACAGTATACAGTTAAAGCACCACCTTTAAGGACAATCTCTCAGCAGGTTTTCGCTATGTAATTTGAGGACAGCAGGTAGGGGTTAACCATATATGTACTGCGCATGTCAGTTCTCCTCCTTTGATGTGGGAACTGGCAGTGAGTCAACATTTTTCCCAGCAAATGTCAGCTGATTTGAACAGCTGATATGTGCCCCTACCAGCCGTGGGTGGAATCGCAATCCACCTGCGGCTGTTAAATGCCGCTGTAAATCTCTGACAGCAGCATTTAACACGATCACACTGGAAGCGCGCCACTAATCCCACCCATCGGTGCCTGTGTCACATGACCGCGAGTCACCAATGGGTTGGAATGACAACCCGGGGTCTGCAGCAGACCCCTGTGATTGTCATTGCCGGATTGCTATGAGCGTCGCCCAGCGATCGGCGCTCATAGCAAGTGAGCATTTCTTCTACACAGAGCGAGGATGCAGCCCTGCTCTGTATAGCACAAGCGATCAGATGATTGCAGCTTCTTGTCTCCCATGGAGACTATTGAAGCAAGTGAAAAGTAAAAAAAAATGTTTTTAAAATATTAAAAATAATATAAAACTTTAAATCATCCCCATTCACCCCATTCAAAATAAAACAATTAAAAATAAATAAAAAATACACAGATTTGTTATTGCAGCGTTCAGAATCGCCCGATCTGTCAAGATATAAAAAAAAATTAATCCGATCAAAAAAGAGTGTAATCAATAAACATTGCATTAAAATGCAATTATGGGCAATCAAAAGATCGTACCTGCACCAAAATTGTATCAATAAAAATGTCAGCTTGGCGCTCAAAAAATAAGCCCTCACCCAGCCCCAGATCACAAAAAATGGAGATGCTACGGGTCTCGGAAAATGGCACAATTTTTATTTATATTTTTTAACAAACTTTGGAATTTTTTTTCACCACTTAAATAAAGAAGAAACTATGCATGTTTGGCATCTTCAAATTCATAATGACCTGGAGAATTATAATGGCAGGTCAGTTTTAGCATTTGGTGAACATGGTAAAAGAAAATTTGGGGAATTGCACTTTCTCTTCATCGCACTTGGAATTTTTCCCATTTTCATGTTAACGTTATGGTAAAACCTATGATGCAGTTCAAAATTACAACTTGTCCCATAAAAAATAAGCCCTCACATGGCCATATTGACAGAAAAATAAAAAAGTTATGGCTCTGGGAAGAAGGGGAGCAAAAAACAGAAACACAAAAAGGAAAATGGGCTGCAGCGTGAAGGAGTTAAAACATTGAATTCAACGATGTGTCACTTATTAGGCTGTGTGCTGCTGTTTACTTACAATGAAGGTTTTATTACTAGGACATTATCACTGATGTGACTAGCTGCCTCTTTCTAAGTCATCTGACCACGCCCTCTCCTGTGATAAAAAGCTCACTGCCTATAGACAATGTACACACAGTGCTTGATGGGGGGAGGGCAGCTTTCCTAGCTCTGTTTCATTAAATTAAATGATGCATTGTTGGAATCAGGGTCTCTTCCTATATTATGCTGCTCTCAAGATGAGGTAGCAAAAACTTGGTGACAGATTCTCTTTAAACCCTCTTACACATCAGTCCAGAAACATATGTATAATATCCCAATTTCCCCTCAGATAAAAGAAAACACCTTATATAATTCTCCTGTTCTGTATGATCATTGCCGCAACTTGGTTCAACCTGAATCATTGGTCTGTGCTCGGCGCTTCCGCTCTCCCACAAAAGCTATTCTTCCTGCTTTGAAGCACGTTGATGATGTGGGAACTTCATCCAACCACTGCCACAGATTATGAGCTTGTGCAGTTCAAGCACGGACCCACGCTGGAGTGATTTCCACTGCCCTGAGGGAGCCCATGACTAGAGATGAGCGAATATGTTCGGAAAACGATAACCAAACATAAATTCAGCACGAACATGGTACATTCAGATTCCTGATCGGTAGCACAAGCATTTTTCTTACAATCGGAAAAAGTCGGTAACATTCTGCAGGAAAATAATTGTGTTGCCACTAAAGTATTTTAAAGTAGATGATAGATAGATAGATAGATAGATAGATAGATAGATAGATAGATAGATAAATAGATAGAATAAAAGCCGGCAATTCATGTGCCCCGTACAGTAAAATCACTGAGTGACAGGTTAGAATAGAATCGATGGAATAGATATGTACACATAGAATACATAGATATTTAGTTGTCAGTGACATATATATATATATATATATGTATATATATATATATATATATACTAGCTATGAACCCGTTCTACGCCCGGGTGGCAAGCATTTTTATAGGTTTATGGTCTCCCATCCGGGTATGTGCTGCCCCCCTCCAATCCTGGTATGCATGGCACCCCTCATCCCTATCCTTGTATGTATGGTCCCCTCACCCGGAACCAAATCTGGTATGCATGGCACCCCATTCCTCATCCTGGTATGCATGGTCCCCTCATCCCCCAATCCGGGTATGCGTGGTACCCCTTCATCCCTTTCCTGGTATGCATGGCACCTGCTCATCCATATCCTGGTATTCATGGTTCCCTCACCCCCAATCCTGGTATGCATGGTCCCCTCACCCCCCAATCCCGGTATGCATGGTCCCCTCCCATCCAATCCTGGAATGCATGGTCCCCTCACCCCCCAATTCTGGTATGAATGGTCCCCTCACCTCCAATCCTGGTATGCATGGTTGCCTCATCCTCAATCCTGGTATACGTGGCACCCCTTACCTCCCAGTTCTGGCAGGCATGATCCCCTCAACCCCAATCCTGGTATGCATGGTATCCCTTTATCCTGGTATGCATGTTACCCCTCATCCCCCAATCCTGGTATGCATGGCCCCCTCGCCCGATTCATGATATGCATGCCCTCACCCCCAATCCTGATATGCATGGTCATCTCACCCCCCTATCCTGGTATGCAAGGTCATCTCACCCCCCATCCTGGTATGCATGCCTCGCCCGCTTCATGATATGCATGGTCCCCTCACCCCCAATCCTGATATGCATGGTCCCCTCACCCCCCCTATCCTGGTATGCATGGCCCCCTCACCTTCAATACTGGTATGCATGGTCCTCTCACCCCCCATCCTGGTATGCATAGTCCCCTCACCCCCCTATCCTGGTATGCATGGTCTTCTCACCCCCAATCCTGATATGCATGGTCCCCTCACCCCCAATCCTGATATGCATGGTCCCCTCACCCCCTTATCCTGGTATGCATGGTCCCCTCTCCCCCTATCCTGGTATGCATGGTTCTCTCACCTCCCTATCCTGTTATGCATGATCCCCTCACTCCCCAATCTTGGAATGCATGGTCCCCTCACCCCCCAATCCTGGTATGCATGGTCCCCTCACCCCCCAATCCTGGCATGCATGGTCCCCTCAGCCCCCATTCCTGGTATGCATGGTCCCCTCATCCCTACCGTAGGATGTATGGTACCCCTTCACCCCCCAATCCTGGTATGCATGGCACCCCTTACCTCCCAATTCTGGTATGCATGGTCCCCTCATCCCCTATCTTGGTATGTATGGTACCTCTCATCCCCCAATCCTGGTATGCATGGTCCCCTCACCCCTCAATCCTGGTATGCATGGTCCCCTCACCCCCAATCTTAGAATGCATGGTCCCCTCACCCCCAATCCTGGAATGCTTGTCTCCACTCACTCCCCAATCCTGGATGTATGGTACCCTCATAGCCCCCAATCCTGATATGCATGGTCCTCTCACCCCCAATCCTGATATGCATGGTCCCCTCACCACCCCAATCCTGATGTGCATGGTCCCCTCACCCCCCAATCCTGATTTGCATGGTCCTCTCACCCCCCAATCCTGATGTGCATGGTCCTCTCACCCCCCAATCCTGATGTGCATGGTCCCCTCACCCCCCAATCCTGATGTGCATGGTCCCCTCACCCCCAATCCTGATGTGCATGGTCCCCTCACCCCCAATCCTGATATGCATGATCCCCTCACCCCCCTATCCTGGTATGCATGGTCTCCTCACCCCTAATCCTGATATGCATGGTCCCCTCACCCCCCAATTCTGATGTGCATGGTCCCCACACACCCCAATCCTGAAGTGCATGGTCCCCTCACCCCCCCAACCCTGATGTGCATGGTCCCCTCACCCCCCAATCCTGATGTGCATGGTCCTCTCACCCCCCAATCCTGATGTGCATGGTCCTCTCACCCCCCAATCCTGATGTGCATGGTCCCCTCACCCCCCCTATCCTGGTATGCATGGTCCCCTCTCCCCTATCCTGGTATGCATGGTTCTCTCACCCCCCTATCCTGTTATGCATGGTCCCTTCACTCCCCAATCTTGGAATGCATGGTCCCCTCACCCCCCAATCCTGGTATGCATGGTCCCCTCACCCCCCAATCCTGGAATGCATGGTCACCCCACCCCCAATCCTGGCATGCATGGTCCCCTCAGCCCCAATCCTGGTATGCATGGTCCCCTCACCCCCCAATTCTGGTATGCATGGTCCCCTCATCCCTATTGTTGGATGTATGGTACCCCCTCACCCCAATCCTGGTATGCATGGCACCCCTTACCTCCCAATTCTGGTATGCATGGTCCCTTCATCCCCAATCTTGGTATGTATGGTACCCCTCATCCCCCAATCCTGGTATGCATGGTCCCCTCACCCCCCAATCCTGGTATGCATGGTCCCCTAACCCCCCAATCTTGGAATGCATGGTCCCCTCACCCCCAATCCTGGAATGCTTGTCTCCCCTCACCCCCCAATCCTGGATGTATGGTACCCTCACAGCCCCCAATCCTGATATGCATGGTCCCCTCACCCTCCAATCCTGATTATGCATGGTCCCCTCACCCCCCAATCCTGATATGCATGGTCCGCTCACAACCCCAATCCTGATGTGCATGGTCCCCTCACCCCCAATCCTGATTTGCATGGTCCTCTCATCCCCCAATACTGATGTGCATGGTCCCCTCACCCCCAATCCTGATTTGCATGGTCCTCTCATCCCCCAATCCTGATGTGCATGGTCCTCTCACCCCCCCAATCCTGATGTGCATGGTCCCATCACCCCCCAATCCTGATGTGCATGGTCCCCTCACCCTCCAATCCTGATGTGCATGGTCCCCTCACCCCCCAATCCTGATATGCATGATCCCCTCACCTCCCAATCCTGATATGCATGGTCCTCCCACCCCCAATCCTGATATGCATGGTCCTCTCACCCCCCAATCCTGATGTGCATGGTCCTCTCACCCCCCAATAATGATGTGCATGGTCCCTCACCCCCCCAATCCTGATGTGCATGGTCCCCTCACCCTCCAATCCTGATGTGCATGGTCCCCTCACCCCCCAATCCTGATATGCATGATCCCCTCACCTCCCAATCCTGATATGCATGGTCCTCCCACCCCCCAATCCTGATATGCATGGTCCTGTAATGTATGTAGTACAGTTCATATAGCGTCTTGTGCTTGGGTGCGATGAAAATACATGAGACACAGGTTTGATATAGAAAGTCTTGTATTACTTCATACAAGTTGGCAAAAATAGTCACACAGTTTGCAGACACAGAAGCAGGAGACACAGCAGGCCAGAGTAATCTAAGCTCAGCAATCACTCTCCACAACAGGTTCAGGATCTTCTTCTCTGTTACCGTAAGTCCATGCAAACGTGGGTCTTTCAAAGAGCAGGGTTCAGAGTCCACAAGTGCTTCAGAGTTCCTCAGTAGGAATAGCTGGAGTACAAGGTCCAAGGCTTTAGGAGTCAGGTCACAGGTTCACTGCAGGCTAGATTCTGAAGCACTGATTGCTCAGCTGTGGCTGCTTAAGAAGCAAAAGGAGAGAATCAGGGCGGGAACATGCAAGCTGGAAACTCCATTTTGACTGAGGGCAAGATAGCTGCAGCAAGACAGAAAGTAAAATGGCTGACGAACAAACTGAGTTTCAGGAACATGTACACAGAACCTTACATTACTCCCCCCTTAGGGACAACCTCCGGATGACCTCAGGCCAGGCTTGTGTGGGTACCTCTGATGAAACTGACGGAGCAAGCGAGGAGCATTAACGTTATTGACTGGTTCCCATAAGTTGTCCTCCACTGGGTAGCCCTGCCATTTAATCAGATATTGTAACTGATTTCTATACAACCTGGAATCTAAAATCCTTTCCACCACAAATTCTTCCTGACCATCGACTAGCACTGGGTCAGGGCAAGGAGAAGAACGTCCAGGAAACGTATTGGGTGTCGCAGCCTTTAGTAGGGATACATGAAAGACAGGGTGAATTCTCATAGTTCTGGGCAGTTGAAGACGACAAGCAACGGCACTTATAATTTTACTGATTTTATAGGGTCCAATGTACTTATGTCCCAACTTAGACGATGGAATCCTTAACTTAAGATTTCTGGTTGACAGCCAGACCAAGTCTCCTACCTTGAAAGCTGGTGCAGGTTTACGAAATTTATCTGCTGCTTTCTTGTACCTTTCCTGAGCCGATTCCAGATTCTCCTTTAGAAGATCCATATTCTTCTGTAAAGACGTGATTCTTTCAGCCACTGCTGGTAAAGGCGTTTCTATGGGAAATCGTGGTAGAATGTTAGGATGATAACCTAGATTAGAGTAAAAAGGAGACTGCTTAGTGGAGGCACTCTGAGAGTTGTTATACGAGAACTCAGCTAATGGAAGTAGATCCACCCAATCATCCTGTAGGTGGCAGATAAAGCAGCGGAGATACTGCTCCAGGGTTTGATTGGTTCGTTCGGTCTGTCCATTAGTCTGGGGATGAAAAGCAGAAGAAAGGTTTACTTTAATGTCCAATGCTGCACAGAAATTTTGCCAAAACCTAGAAGTGAATTGCACCCCTCGATCCGAAATAACCTCATCCGGTACTCCATGTAAGCGAAACACATCTTTAATCATCAAATCTGATGTCTGTTTTGCAGTGGGTAAGCCGACACAAGGGATAAAATGAGCTGCCTTTGTTAGACGGTCAACCACCACTAGAATGGTGTTCTTCCCTTGAGAGGTTGGTAACTCCACAATGAAGTCCATAGAAATGGATCCCCACGGGCGGGACGGGGTGGGAAGAGGCTGTAACAGACCAGTTGGTGAGGAGCGAGGTGTTTTGCATCTTGCACAGACTTCACATGAAGTGACATAGTTTAAAACATCCTTCCTGCAAGTGGGCCACCAAAAGAAACGAGAGAGAAATTCCTGTGTCTTTAGAATTCCTCTATGCCCAGCTATCTTGGAATCGTGAATGATTTGCAATACTCTCAATCTGACTGTTTCAGGAATATACAGGCGTTGTCCCTGAATCCACACACCATTCTTAAAGACAAGACTTACGTCCCTTGGGGGTTGTGCCAAAAAGGAATCCGCATGGTATGCTTCCTTGATGTCCTTAAGTAGGTCTTGATTATGAATTACTCCTAGGAATCTAGAGTCAGGAAGAATAGTCTTAGGAGGATTAATTGGACGTGTCTCTGCTGAGTAAATCCTAGAGAGTGCATCAGCCTTTCCATTGCGCGATCCTGGTCTATAAGAAATGATAAAATTAAATTGGTTTAAGAAAAGATTCCAGCGAGCCTGGCGAGGAGTCAGGCACTTAGCCGACCTGATAAACTCAAGGTTACGATGATCTGTCAGGACGACTATTTGCTGTGCAGCTCCCTGAAGAAGGTGTCTCCATTCTTTGAAGGCGGCAATAATGGCCAACAACTCTCTATTGCCCACATCGTAGTTCCTCTCAGCCGAAGACAACTGCTGGGAAAAGAAGGCACAGGGATGCAAGACATTCTTCTCACCTGTTCTCTGAGAGAGTATAGCTCCAACGGCACAGTCTGAAGCATCCACCTCTATTATGAAGGCAAGCTCGGGGTTGGGATGTACTAGGATAGGTGCAGTGGTAAATTTATCTTTTAGACGGGAAAATGCTTCCTGGGCTTGGGGAGTCCAGGAGAACCTAGACTCTTTCCGGGTAAGTTGGGTGATAGGTGACACTACCTCAGAGAAATTTCTAATGAAACGTCTATAGAAGTTGGCAAACCCGATGAAGCGCTGTACCTCCTTCACATTTCTAGGACTTGGCCAATCCTTGATGGCTTGGGTTTTGCTTCCATCCATACTAATTCCTTGTGTAGACAGTACATACCCCAGAAATTGAATTTCGGTCCTATGGAATTCACACTTTTCAAGTTTGATGTAAAGATGATTTTGTCTTAGACGTTCCAAGACCATTCTCACATGTCCATGATGTTCCTCTGTGGAGTTAGAAAAAATTAGAATATCATCCAAATAAATTACCACGAATGTATCTAGGAGATCCCTGAAGATGTCATTCACCAAGTGTTGGAAAGTGGCTGGGGCGGTACTCAGACCAAAAGGCATAACTAGATATTCAAAGTGTCCATAGCGTGACCTGAATGCAGTCTTCCATTCATCCCCAGGTCTAATACGGACTAAGTTATAGGCCCCACGAAGATCTAGTTTAGAGAAAATTTTGGCATGTCGCACTCTCTCCAATAACTCAGGGATTAAAGGCAATGGATAACGGTTTCTAATAGTAACCTTATTGAGTTCCCTATAGTCTACGCATGGTCTCAGAGATCCATCTTTCTTCTTTACAAAGAAGATGGGTGCACGTGCAGGAGATGAAGAGGGGCGTATGAAGCCCTTGGCTAGATTTTCGTCTATGTAATCCTTTAAAGCCTTTAGCTCGGGCCCCGCCAGGGGGTAGATCTTACCAAAAGGTATCTCTGCTCCAGGCAATAATTCAATTGGACAATCATATGGACGGTGAGGAGGAAGCTGGTCAGCGTTCTTCTTGTCACATAAATCCACATAGTCCTGGTATACAGCTGGTAGTTCAGGGACTGACATGGTTCCTTTAGGAACAGAGCAAGCTGAAACTTTTGGACTCATCTGTTTCTCTGGAAAGTGTAATTCCTTGGTCTCCCAGTTAATGGTAGGATTCTGAGCCTGCAGCCATGGTAGCCCTAGAATAATGGGAAAGTGGGGAGAAGAGATAAGCATAAAGGACAGTTTCTCTTGATGATCTTTACCCATAAGAACCCTCAAAGGCTCTGTTTCCTGATCCACTGGTCCAGAGGTCAGCAGGGAGCCATCCACAGTTTCCATCTGTACTGGAGTAGCCTTCTTCACTGAACGTATCCCCTGTTTCAGAGCAAAGGAGACATCCATAAAATTTCCACTTGCCCCTGAGTCGATCATAGCAGAGCTAGACACCCAAGCTGAGTCAACCCAGAGTTTGATGGAAAGAAAGCAATGAGAATTGTTTTTCTTACAACTCAGCTGGGACACCGCTGAGGAAACTTGAAAAATGGCAGCGTTTACACAGTCAATGTCCTCAGAGGTAACGGAGTTTAAGTCCGAGAAATCAAGATCTGTTGCTGCAGATCTCTCTGGAGCCTGAGGCTCGGACCTGACAGATCCCCTCTCGCAACACTCACAATGAATGAGTGCTGCAGTAGTCTTACGAGAACGGCTGGGGCAGTTTATAATGAAGTGCCCTGACTTACCACAATAGAAACATAGATTTTCCTTAAAACGATGTTCCTTGCGTGCATCACTAACCCGTCGTTGTAAAGAGTCTACCTGCATGGGTTCAGGTTCAGGTTCCCGTGTAATCCTACTCAAAGGTTCCTTAACTGGAGAGGAAGGTAGGAAAAGGTTAGTGCGATTGCTTTCGAACCATCTCTCTTGCCTGCGTTCAGTCAGACGAGTATCAATACGGATGCAGTAGTTAATAAAGTCACCTAACGCAGTGGGAGGGTCGGCACGAGCAAGTTCATCCTTAATCAGTGGAGATAACCCCTTTCGAAAAATAGATTTTTTGGCGGAACTGTCCCAGGTGGTATCAAGGGCCCATCTCCTGAAATCCAAGGCATATTCAGCTACCGAGTGCTTACCTTGGCGCAAAGCTAACATGGCTGCTTCAGCTGTTGCACCTCGATTGGGGTCATCAAACACCTGCCCCATGGCTGAAATAAAAGCATCAAGGTGATTCAAACAATCATCCTCAGTCTCAATCAGAGGGTTTGCCCACATCAAAGCCTTGTTGGTAAGCAACATAATTATAGTAAGCACCTTAGATCGTTCAGTGGGAAATTGTGAAGCATGTGCAGAAAAAAAAAGATTGCATTGATTAATAAATCCCCTGAATTTCTCACGTTCACCGCCAAAACGAAAAGGGGGCAACTTGGGAATCCCAGAACTCGGGGCTACGGCAGGAGCCTGGACTCGCTCTTCTAGAACCTCAATCCTGGCTCACAAATCCTGGGCAGTCTGTCCAAACACTTGCAAATTGTGATTAGTGAGGTCCTGTAGGCTTGAAAAACGGGTCTTTATATTCTGCAAATCTGCAAGGATATTATCAGTCACTCCGCAAAGTTCCTTTATGCGGGCCTCCATTTTCCAGATCTTTTAAGACAGGAGTACTGGAAGAAGAGGAGAGGAGAAAAAAAAAACAATAGTGTTTACCTGTGGTAACACTGCAGAGAGAAAAAAAATTAAGGGAACTGCTCACCTGGAATGGTTGTGAGAAGTCACAACCACTATCATCACAGAAAGTTCACCCGGACATCTGATATCCACAGTTACAGCAGACAAAAAAGAGAAAAGAGAAAAAACAAAAAAACAATAGTGTTTACCTGTGGTAACACTGCAGAAAAAAAAACACTTAAGGAATTGCTCACCTGGAATGGTTGTGAGAAGTCACAACCACTGTCATCACAGAAAGTACAACCGGACATCCGATATCCACAGTTACAGCAGACACAGCCTTTCCAGACCCAGCAGACACTAACGTTTTGGCTTCAGAATCTTGTAATGTATGTAGTACAGTTCATATAGCGTCTTGTGCTTGGGTGCGATGAAAATACATGAGACACAGGTTTGATATAGAAAGTCTTGTATTACTTCATACAAGTTGGCAAAAATAGTCACACAGTTTGCAGACACAGAAGCAGGAGACACAGCAGGCCAGAGTAATCTAAGCTCAGCAATCACTCTCCACAACAGGTTCAGGATCTTCTTCTCTGTTACCGTAAGTCCATGCAAACGTGGGTCTTTCAAAGAGCAGGGTTCAGAGTCCACAAGTGCTTCAGAGTTCCTCAGTAGGAATAGCTGGAGTACAAGGTCCAAGGCTTTAGGAGTCAGGTCACAGGTTCACTGCAGGCTAGATTCTGAAGCACTGATTGCTCAGCTGTGGCTGCTTAAGAAGCAAAAGGAGAGAATCAGGGCGGGAACATGCAAGCTGGAAACTCCATTTTGACTGAGGGCAAGATAGCTGCAGCAAGACAGAAAGTAAAATGGCTGACGAACAAACTGAGTTTCAGGAACATGTACACAGAACCTTACAGGTCCTCTCACCCCACAATCCTGATGTGCATGGTCCCCTCACCCCCCAATCCTGATGTGTATGGTCCCCTCACCCCCAACCCTGATGTGCATGGTCCCCTCACCCCCCAATCCTGATGTGCATGGTCCCCTCACCCCCCAATTCTGATGTGTATGGTCCCCTCACCCCCAACCCTGATGTGCATGGTCCCCTCACTCCCCAATCCTGATGTGCATGGTCCTCTCACCCCCAATCCTGATGTGAATGGTCCCCTCAACCCTCCAATCCTGATGTGCATGGTCCCCTAACCCCCCCAATCCTGATGTGCATGGTCCCCTCACCCCAATCCTGATGTGCATGGTCCCCACACTCCCAAATCCTGATGTGCATGGTCCCCTCACCCCCAACCCTGATGTGCATGGTCCCCTAACCCCCACAATCCTGATGTGCATGGTCCCCTCAACCCCCCAATCCTGATGTGCATGGTCCCCTAACCCCCCCAATCCTGATGTGCATGGTCCCCTCACCCCAATCCTGATGTGCATGGTCCCCTCACCCCCCAATCCTGATGTGCATGGTCCCCTCACCCCCCAATCCTGATGTGCATGGTCCCCTCACCCCCCTATCCTGATATGCATGGTCCCCTCAGCGCTGTTAAACTGCACACATACCCCCCAAAAAACAAACATTTATACTCACCTTTCTTCCCTGTGCTCCAGCGCTGTTCCGTTCTACTGGACACCGGGGGAGGACAGCGCCGCCGGAGTACGCGCATGCCCATACCACGCGGTCTGGCGGCATATTGCTGAAGACACACTGCAAATATGTCTTCAGCAAAATGGCGCCGGATTGCGCTATGCGCATGCGCGATTCCGACGCGCACTCCTGGTCTCCTGCCACGGGAGAAGAGAAGCGCCGCGGCAACGCTCCTCCCAGTCAGGTAAGTATGTGAGTATGGCGCCGGAGATCGCGGTATGCATCAAGTATGCATACCGCGATCTCCGGCGCCATACAGAGTACTCACCGCTGGATGCCTCAATCTGTCTGGAGCCAGACTGCGCAGGCGTGTCGCGCTTGCGCAGTCTATAAAGGCTTCAGACAGATTGACGCTCCTAGCGTTATATTTTAGATATATGTATATATATTACATAGATATTTAAAGAAAGACTGGAAAAGCACAGAAATTATAGCAATAGGGTGCAAATCCTCTTCAGCAATAATCCAATACTTGCCAACTTGAATATCCAAAAAATAGGCAGCACTCCACAGACATATACAGGTCCTTCTCAAAAAATTAGCATATAGTGCTAAATTTCATTATTTTCCATAATGTAATGATTACAATTAAACTTTCATATATTTTAGAATCATTACACACCAACTGAAATTTGTCAGGTCTTTTAATGTTTTAATACTGATGATTTTGGCATACAACTCCTGATAACCCAAAAAACCTGTCTCAAAAAATTAACATATTTCAACCGTCCAATAAAATAAAAGTGTTTTTTAAAAACAAACAAAAAAACCATCAAATAATAAAGTTCAGTTATGCACTCAATACTTGGTCGGGAATCCTTTTGCAGAAATGACTGCTTCAATGCGGCGTGGCATGGAGGCAATCAGCCTGTGACACTGCTGAGGTGTTATGGAGGCCCAGGATGCTTCGATAGCGGCCTTAAGCTCATCCAGAGTGTTGGGTCTTGCGTCTCTCAACTTTCTCTTCACAATATCCCACAGATTCTCTATGGGGTTCAGGTCAGGAGAGTTGGCAGGCCAATTGAGCACAGTAATACCATGGTCAGTAAACCATTTACCAGTGGTTTTGGCACTGTGAGCAGGTGCCAGGTCGTGCTGAAAAATGAAATCTTCATCTCCATAAAGCATTTCAGCCGATGGAAGCATGAAGTACTCCAAAATCTCCTGATAGCTAGCTGCATTGACCCTGCCCTTGATGAAACACAGTGGACCAACACCAGCAGCTGACATGGCACCCCACACCATCACTGACTGTGGGTACTTGACACTGGACTTCAGGCATTTTGGCATTTCCTTCTCCCCAGTCTTCCTCCAGACTCTGGCACCTTGATTTCCGAATGACATGCAAAATTTGCTTTCATCAGAAAAAAGTACTTGGGACCACTTAGCAACAGTGCAGTGCTGCTTCTCTGTAGCCCAGGTCAGGCGCTTCTGCCGCTGTTTATGGTTCAAAAGTGGCTTTACCTGGGGAATGCGGCACCTGTAGCCCATTTCCTGCACACGCCTGTGCACGGTGGCTCTGGATGTTTCTACACCAGACTCAGTCCACTGCTTCCTCAGGTCCTCCAAGGTCTGGAATCGGTCCTTCTCCACAATCTTCCTCAGGGTCCGGTCACCTCTTCTCGTTGTACAGCGTTTTCTGCCACATTGTTTCCTTCCAACAGACTTCCCATTGAGGTGCCTTGATACAGCACTCTGGGAACAGCCTATTTGTTGAGAAATTTCTTTCTGGGTCTTACCCTCTTGCTTGAGGGTGTCAATGATGGCCTTCTTGACATCAGTAAGGTCGCTAGTCTTACCCATGATGGGGGTTTTGAGTAATGAACCAGGCAGGGAGTTTTCAAAAGCCTCAGGAATCTTTTGCATGTGTTTAGAGTTAATTAGTTGATTCAGAAGATTAGGGTAATAGGTCGTTTAGAGAACCTTTTCTTGATATGCTAATTTTTTGAGACAGGTTTTTTGGGTTATCAGGAGTTGTATGCCAAAATCATCAGTATTAAAACAATAAAAGACCTGACAAATTTCAGTTGGTGTGTAATGATTCTAAAATATATGAAAGTTTAATTGTAATCATTACATTATGAAAAATAATGAAATTTAGCACTATATGCTAATTTTTTGAGAAGGACCTGTAGATAAGTGGACTCTGGAGTGACTTACCGTATATACTCGAATATAAGCCGAGATTTTCAGCCCATTTTTTAGGGCTGGAAGTCCCCCTCTCGGCTTATATTCGAGTCATATACCAGGGGGTCGGCGGGGAAGGGGGAGCGCAGCTGTCCTATATACTCACCCCTCCGCCGGCGTGGTCTCTGCAGCCCCTGCTCTTCTCCCGCGGTCTCCGGCGCCAGTGTTCAGCGGTCAGCTGGTACCGCTCATTAAAGTCATGAGTATGCACATATTCATGACTTTAATGAGCGGTAACACGTGACCGCTGAACACTGGCGCCGGGATCGTGGGAGAAGAGCAGGGCAGAGACGCGCCGACGGAAGGGTAAGTATAAGCGATATTTACCTGTCCCGTTCCGCTGTGTCCTCGGGTCCTCTGGCTGTGAATGTTCAGGCAGAGGGCGCGATGACGTGGTTACTGCGCGCCGCGCCCTCTGCCTGCTCATTCACTGCTGGAGGACCCGGAAGACAGCGGCGAGCAGCGGTGGACCCGGTGACAGGTAAATGTCTCAGGTGCCGGGGCCCTGAGCGAGCGGTGACATCGGCACCTGTCCCCCATAGCGCGCCGGTGTCCCCGCCTGCTCAGGACACCGGCACCTGGCCCCAACAACGAGAGGTGAGTATGTCATTTTTTTTTTTCGGTTGCAGCAGCAGCGGCAGCAATTGAGGCCTATACTATGGAGCATAAACTATGGGGGCACAATCTATGGATCATATATGGGGGCATAATCTATGGAGAATCTATGGGGGCATAATCTATGGAGAATCTATGGGGGCACAATCTATGGGGGCACAATCTATGGGGGCACAATCTATAGGGGCACAATCTATGGAGCATCTATGGGGGCACAATCTATGGAGCATCTATGGGGGCACAATCTGTGGAGCATCTATGGGGGCACAATCTATGGAGCATCTATGGGGGCACAATCTGTGGAGCATCTATGGGGGAACAATCTATGGAGAATCTATGGGGGCATAATCTATGGAGAATCTATGGGGGCACAATCTATGGAGTATCAATGGGGGCACAATCTATGGGGGCACAATCTATGGAGCATCTATGGGGGCACAATCTGTGGAGCATCTATGGGGGCACAATCTATGGAGCATCTATGGGGGCACAATCTATGGAGCATCTATGGGGGCATAATACATGGGCAGCATATAGAGCATAATCTCATTTTCCACCCTAGGCTTATACTCGAGTCAGTAAGTTTTCCCAGTTTATTGTGGCAAAATTAGGGGGTCGGCTTATACTCGGGTCGGCTTATACTCGAGAATATACGGTATGTACTTTAGGTAGAACGTAAAATACTGGGGTTCTAGGATTTTCTATTAGCAAATAGTCATATAGGGACTAATCAATAATCTCCAGGCCCAATGCCTCTTCTAAACAGCCCTTTATTGCCTTAATAATTCTAAATTTAGGATCCCCATTAAGTTTTAAATATACATTACTATCACTCAATTGTGTATGAATTTCTCTCAAATAGTCGGATCTGTCCATGATCTAATGTGCAGATATCTAATATGATCAGTTTCTACTGGCATGAGGTCACTAATAGCTCAATGTTGTTTAGTATGATTTTCTAACATGAGAAATATGAAATTTATGTAACAATGAGATAATTGGTTGTGAAATTGATGTAAAGCACTGTTTCTATAAGAACCTGCACTTGTGTGTATATCACTGCTTGAGAAATGCTCATGGAGCCGAAACGTTGCCATAAGATGTGGGTTCAATAAATATCCACTTATCTATATGTCTGTGGAGTGCTGCCTATTTTTTGGATATTACATAGATAGATAGATAGATAGATAGATAGATAGAAGAAAAGCTGCCAATTCAGCAGCCACGTAGTGTAAAATCACAGCAGGAGCCGACAGGATAGAATAGATGTGTTACACACAGCAAATACACAAAGAATAGGTAGATCTATAGATGTCAGTGACAAAATATATTAGTACAGAGTGGGCGTGGGCTCCCGCATAATTTTCGTAACCAGCAGAGGTAAAGCCGACTGATGGGGGAGATGTTTATAGCATGGAAAGGGGGTAAGGCCGGCGTCACACTCACCGTACAAAAATACGGACCGTATTGTACGAGCGTAATACGCCAAATGTTACTGACACAACAATCCGTATTTCATCCGTTTTCAGAGTGCGGCTGCGTATTTTAAGCATGTAAGCATCCGTATGGCATCCGTACAGCATATTTTTCTCGCCGCCTTGCAAAATGGACGCAATCATCTTGCATATTTCTCGCAAGTCACACGTATGGTCCGTGTGTAATCCGTTGTTTTCTCGCACCCATAGACTTTCATTGGCGTACAAACGGGCGTAATGCGCGTACAATTGCAGCATGCTGCGGGTGTCTCGCACCGTAAGATACGGCCGAGAAAAATACGCATGATCAGAGCTGCCCCATAGATAAACATTGGTCCGTGTGTAATGCGTGGTTTTCACGCCTCTCACTCGTCCGTATTCCTCCTTAGTGTGACGCCGGCCTAATACTCATGGAGCTTCCCAGGCTATTAATATCAGCTCACAACTGTATACTTAGCTTTTACTGGCTATTAAAATGGGGACATTAAAAAAATGATGTAGAATCCCCCCTATAATTAATAACCAGCAAAGGCTATGCAGAAAGCTGTGAGCTGACATTAATAGCCTAGGAAGGGGCAATGGATACTGCCGCAGGCTAAAAACATCAGCTCTCAGCCACCCCAGAAAAGGTGCATCTCTAAGATGCGCCAATTTTTGCATTTAGCCTTGCTCTTCCCACTTGCCCTCTAGCGGTGGCAAGTGGGGTAATAGTTGGGGGGGCTGATGTCACCTTTGTATTGTCAGGTGACATCAAGCCTTGATGTTAGTAATGGAGAGGCGTCAATAAGATGCCCCCATTACTAATCCCATAGTCACATTGTATGAAAACACAGAAGTCCTTTAATTGAAAGAATGACACAGACTCATTTAATAATCTTAATTAAACCATACTTATGACCTCGCCCATTCCCCTGATGCCCTTGTCATCTGCAAAAGAGTTAAAAAAACAAACAATATTCCTCACCTTTCCGACAGAGATGATGATAATCCATTTGTCCTGCGACGCGTCTAACTCTGCTACATCTAGATGGCAGGCTGAATGGTTGCATGATGCGACCATACAGCCTGCCATCCAGCTAAGACACTGAGCAGCATCTGCTACTGCTGCACAGTATCTCACTGTGAACTCATGGGACCTGTCTGACATCACCGCCAGCGTGAGAAAGTTCTCATGCTCCTGGTGCCTTCAGAAAGGTCCTGGTAGTTCACAGCCAATTAACTCACTTCACCTATCTGACGTTAGCACGAGCGCTAACATCAAAACAGTACCGGAGATGTCAGTGTCCGTGTGTGCAATACTTGCGGCACACGTGTGGCAACCGTGTGCCGCATCAGTACCACTCAGATGGGCGCCAGGGAAGAAGTGCTACAGTAAGCGCTGTTTCCCACCGCTGGGTGCTGAAGACGACTCTCATCATTCTCCCCTGCTCTGCCGTTGATCAGCACGAGTAGGGGAGAATGATGATAGTTATATTCAAGTGAGAACAATGACAGCAGATGGTGGCTTTTGGGACTATTACTCCCTTCAGCCTACACCTGCTGCCGCTAATAACAGTGACAGCAAGAGCCGTTGATGAAAATAAACATCAGTTGCCACCTGCGCTATAAATAAATAATTAAATGAAAAAAATGGCATGGGTTCCCCTGTATTTTTGATAACCAGCCAGGTAAAACTCACAGCTGGGGGCTGAAACCCTCAGCTGTTAGCTTCAGCAAGGCTGGTTAGCAAGAATAGATGGGTCCCCACGCCTTATTTTTAACCCCTTGTGATATTGGGCATAATAGTACGCTTATGTCGGTATCCCTCACTTTGATGTGGGTTCCGAAGATGAGCCCATGTCTTTCCGGGACATGTCAGCTGTTTTGAACAGCTGATATGTGCCTGCAATAGCCGCAGTTGGAATCGCGATCCACCCGCTGCTTTTAACTAGTTAAATGCCACTGTCAAACGCTGACAGTGGCATTTAAATGGCACTTCCGGCAATCGCGCCGGTGACCTGCATCACGTGATCGTGTGTCACCGGTGCATATAGTTGTCAGTGCCGCCTTGCTGTGAGTGCCACCCAGTGGTCGGTGGTCGCAGCAAGTGAGTAACTCTGCTACATAGAGGCGATCTGCTCATCGCCTCTATGTAGCAGAGGTGAACGGGTAGTGGCACCTTCTAGTCTCCCATGGAGACTATTGAAGCATGCCAAAAGTGAAAAAAAAATGTTTTTAAAAATATTAAAAGTTGAAATCACCCCCTTTCGCCCCATTCAAAATAAAACAATAAAAAAATATATACATATTATAATCGTCCGATTTATCAATAAAAAAAGGATTAACCTGATCACTAAACTTCGTAGCGAGAAAAAAATTCAAAACGCAACTCCAGAATTACGATATTTTAGTCGCCGTAAAATGCAATAACGGGTGATCAAAAGATTGTATGTGTACCAAATGGTATCACTAAAAACATCAGCTTGGCACGCAAAAAATACGTCCTCACCTGACCCGAGATCACGAAAAATCGAGACCCTATGGGTCTCGGAAATGGCACAATTTTTTTTTGCAATGTTTGGAATTTTTTTTCACCACTTAGATAAAAAAGAACATAGACATGTTTGGTGTCTATGAACTCATAATGACCTGGAGAATCATAATGGCAGGTCAGTTTTAACATTTAGTGAATCTAGCAAAAAAGCCAAACAAAAAACAAGTGTGGGATTGGACTTTTTTTGCAATTTTAACGCACTTGGAAATTTTTGCCATTTTCTAGTACACGACATGGTAAAACCAATGAAGTCGTTCAAAAGTACCACTCGTCCCGCAAAAAAATAAGCCCTCACATGGCCATATTTATGGAAAAATAAAAAAGTTATAGCTCTGGAAAAGAGTGTAGCGAAAAATGAAAATGCAAAACCGAAAAATCTCCGGGGGTTAAGTGGTTAATTACTTAAATAAATCATTTTAAAAAACGGCTTGGGTTCCCACTCTATTTTTGAAAATCAGGCTTGCTAAAGCAGACAGCTGGAGGCTGGTATTCTCAGGCTGGTAAGGGGCCATGGATATACAGTAGGCTATTAGATACACCAATTCTGGCTCTTCCACTTGTCCTTTAGGGGTGGCAAGTGGGGTTCATATTTGTGGGGTTGATGTCACCTTTGTATTGTCAGGTGACATCAAGCCCACGGCTTAGTAATGGAGAGGTTTCTATAAGTCACCTATCCATTACTAATCCTATAGTTACATGGTAATTAAAGACACAGCCAGAATAAAGTCCTTTATTACAAATAAGACTAAACACAGTTTTCCTTTTTTTATTTAAAAATAATAAACACAGTTTTAGTCATTTAACACCTAACACTTATTCCACCAAAGCCCTCGTTCTCCTGTAATAAAACAAAAATAAAAAACAATATTCCTCACCTGTCGGTCGTCCTGTCCCACGCCATAATCCATGTCTGGGGGATTAATATATTTCAAACTGGACAGTGCCAAAATGCGATTGTCCAGGCTGAAAGCCACTGGTGACTGAACTGCTACAAGAGCAGCATCAGTGACCGGCGGTGACGTCACTGAGGCTAAATTCCCAGCAGGGCTGAACTGCTGTGACCTCATCACTGTGGAAAAAAGTCAGTGATGAAGTCACTGCAGTTCAAGCTCAGTGACTTCACCACAGCTCACGGTGAGAAATTCTCACGGTGATCTGCTTTGAAATCACTGAACTTGAACTGCGGTGAACTCAATGACTTTTTCACACGGTGCTAGAGGGGATCTCACTGAGGTCACCGCAGTTCTGCCCGGCTGGGAACGCAGCCTCAGTGACCGAAGGTAATCTCGATGACGTAACCGCTAGTCACCAATGCTACACTCGCAGCAGCTCAGTCATCTTGACACAGTCCAGGTTGAAAACTATTAACCCCCCAGACATGGATTATGGCGTAAGAAAGAACGACCGACAGGTGAGGGATATTATTTTATTACAGAAGAATGAGGGCTTCGGTGGAATTAGGCATTAGGTGAGTATAGCTGTGTTTATTTTTAGATAAAATGGAGAACTGTGTTTAGTCTTATTTCTAATAAAGGACTTTATTCGGGCTGTGTCTTTATTTACCATATAACTATAGGATTAGTAATCTTATAGATGCCTCTCCATTAGTAATCCATGGGTTTGATGCCACCGGACATTACAAAGATGACATCAACCCCAGCTGTCTGCTTTAGCAAGGCTGGTTTTCAAAAATAAGAGGGACCTCATGCCATTTTTTTAAATTATCTATTTAAGTAATTAAAAAATATGTCTTGGGGACCCCTCTATTCTTGATAACCAGCCTTCCTGAAGCTGACAGCTGAGGGTTGCAGCCCCCAGCTCTGAGTTTTGCCTGGCTGGTTATCAAAAATACAGGGGAATCCACGCCTTTTTTTAAAATTATTTATTTACAGCCCAGGAGCTGGCTAATGAATAAACCCATCAGCTGCTCTTGTTCTCGCTGTTTTTTGATGGCAGCAGGTGTCAGATGATGGGAGCTGTAGTCCCATCAGCTGACACCAGTGACCGGGGGTAAACTTTATACCTCCGATCACAGCTGAGTGCTCATGCAGTGTTTTGAGAGCATGGGAACCGCGGCTCTCTTACTGGCAGGAATGGTTTCACCGCCGATCAGAAGCAGTGTTTGCCGTGCTGTCATGCACTCAAGTGAAGGGGATAAAGTGAAGGGACAAAAACAGTTTCCTGTCAGGAAGTCAGATAGGGCTCAGCCTGCAGCAGCAGACCTATGGTTTGATAAGCAAGCAGAGCACCATGATGTGGGTGTCCCTGGGATGAGTGGAGACTGAGGGAACTGATAGCGAGATCCAGGAAAGAGGCAAGAGAAAGTGACATAAGGTGTAAGTGATTCTCCGGAGATGGTTTCTGGGGGCAGGAAGCTTAGCAACACAATACTGAGCTTGCACGTCCAGAAGGTAATGAGACATATTAGAGCAAGGAACGTGAGACAAAGAGAGTGCCCCAGGCGGTAGTTCCAAGGCGTTGACAAGCAAAGCAGTTGAGTAATGGCCAAAGTGGCAAAGTAGCTTCCCTAAGGGAAAAAAGGATGCGGAACCACAGATTGAAGTACAGGACTGTTGCTTACTGACTGTAGTATTGAGATTGGGGAAAGGGAAGTTTTTGAATTATTTTGCTGGGTTGTGGTGAAAATAGAGGACTAAGCAAGGTAGAACTGATTCATTCTGGGAAGGATGCAGAGAATGTTTATGAAGATGTTCCTTATACTAGGAGAAACATTCATAAAGTTATGCACAGGCTATCAGCTGTACATAATTCTCACCAAGTTATTGTTCAAATCAAGAAAGGCACATCCAGCCCATGAATGGCAGCGCTTCCCAGGACTCACATCCAAAGATGATATTTCATATTTTTTTATTTAATAAGTTAAAATGGAGGAGATACAACTCACTGAAATTCACAGAATTTTATATTATTAGGATTTGTACTGTGTTTTTATGATACCTGATGAAGGATATATACTGTATCCGAAACGCGTTGTATCTCCTCCATTTTAACTTATTAAATAAAAAAATATGAAATATCATCTTTGGATGTGAGTCCTGGGAAGCGCTGCCATTCATGGGCTGGATGTGCCTTTCTTGATTTACTCATCCTGTGTGAGCCTGAATCTGGCTCTTTCACTTGGATCCACCCGAGGCAAGCTGCAAGCCCTGTCTATTGAAAAGTATCCCAGAAGGATTTTTGAGGATACACAATCTAAAGCCATATTAGTCTTCTATCAGGTGAGTGCATAAAATTGTGCACACTCTAAAGACTATAATATTGTTTTTACGCACTTAGGGCGTTGCGATTTGTCTATTCTTCTCTCCCAAACAGGGTTTTTTTTTTTTTTTTGTATACAAGTTATTGTTCAGTAAAAGTTTATTTTTAAGTGGTAGTCTCCCTCATTGAACTTTGCAAGAACACGAGCACCTTGCCCACGACTATCGTTACAATACCGTTCTGTGGGGGAAACTGGGAGTACTCAGCATGGAAACACTGTATAAAATATGTTCTGCTATCCTACTCTATGCTGGATGACGTTATGTAAGAAGAGATACTAGATGGATTCCTGTGGATTAGAGTAGCAGGTGGAAAAGGAGGAGGTGACCAGAAGAAGTAAATGAGGTAAATTGTGTCATACACCGTTGCTCCATATACTTGCTCAACAAAATGCAATTAGACAAACAATAGTGAAAACTAGAAAAATCCTGTGTAATTTAGTAATAATAGCTCTGACCTTTTATGAAATAGAGAATAAAATGGGCTGAAGTCAGGCTATTCAGAGTCTTCTTATTTGACAGCTGTGTAAAACCTTCTGCATCTGAGCTCAGAGATACCACTGTGTGGGGGAGACAGGGAGTGTGTAACATGGAAATATGTGCTGTTATCTTATCCCATGCCAAATGAGGTTTATGTAAGAATATATGTTAAATGGATTCCTGTGTATTATAGAGTAGCAGGAGTTAAAGGAGGAGGTGGCTAGAAGTAGTAACTGCGGTACATTGTGTCTCAGAACGCTGCTTCACATACTTGCTGCTCGATAAAATGCAACTGGAGATTTGATTTACTCTGAAAATCTACTTATAATCCTCAACCTATGAACTTAACCTAAATGCTTTGCTGACATTACTTGCTTTTTGACTTATACTTTTGAAACACAATGTCAATGACAGTTTTAGTGGGACATGGTCATTGTCACATCTGCTCCAGGACGTGCTCTTGCAACTTCTGTTTCTGTTACTCGTCATCACGGTATTCATTCTGTAAGTGACATTTGTAAACGATTAGACATTGGGACTAGAAGCAGGCTTTGTCCACCCTCTGCGATTAGGGTGACTGGGACCAGTAGTGTCATCCAGTCCGACAGTGTGGGTGTGTGTGATGTCCAGCTGGAATACTGAGCTCACTGCTTCAGCTAATTGGACTGCACCATGCCCTACTAAAGCTCCCAGCTTACTGCTGGTACTGTAGCATTCAGATATATACAGTGAAGAGCAAAAGGGTAACAATGTTTTGAACTTTTGACTTTCAGGCTACATATCTCAATATCCACTGCTGCTTTGATCGTGAGACTACCATCATTTTATAGACATATCATCTTGGCTATTTCATACATAAATTTGAATTGTAACTATTTAGCATATGATTAGTTATGCAGATTTTTACTGTTTTGCTCCTGGTGGTGGAAAAATAATTTTCAAAATACAACCTGTTCTCAAATTCCTGAATAGCTCAGTGTATTATTAGCTTGATTCTCAAGTGAAAGGACACTGGTTCGAATCAAGGAGCAGCCATGAAGACGATTTTCCAAGAAAAGAGAAACCGCATCATCCAGCTCATCGATTGCGGTCTCTTCGCCAAAGAAAATTGCCAAACTAGATCATGTGGGGGCCATGACAGTTGGAAGAATATGAAATGAAGTCTGTCCATATATTCAGAAGCCAAAAGGTGGACATTTAGCCAAAATATCGAAGTCAACAAGTCGGCTCATCCCAAGGTCTATCAGTTCTGGCGAGATAAACACAGCAGCGGAGGTAGCTCATATGTTTCATAATAGTGAGGTCACAGACCTCAATGCAAGCACCGTGCGACGCACATTACACAAGTTTGGAATAGTGGCCCGAAAAAAAGATGAAGAAGTCTCTGTTAGGGTTCGAGTTCCCGCTGCTGCACAAGGGGAGTCTCGAACCAGCCCCGCTGCGGTCTCCCATTCATCTCCGGCCGCAGTGGAGCCTGCTCTGCAGAGACGTCGGTCCAAGCGTCTTGCCCACTCCAGTACTGTGCAGTGACTTGCTGCTGCCTTTCCTGGATCTGCTATTATAGCCAGTGCTGGAGCAGACGTCTTTGGGACAAAGTCCTGCGTTTTCCCTTCTGGGCATGCCCAGAGTGAGATCTCTCATTGGAGATCAGGGGTCACATGCTCAGGTACTGCAGCAGCTCCTATTGGTCTGCCAGGAAGTCCTGTGACTACTGTTGTTCTGGAACAAGCTTCATTGGTCCTTGTTTCTGGCAGGTCCTGTAGCTGTTACTATAAAAGGGTAGCATGGCTGGGCCGCCATGCGCTAATATCAACCATTGTATGCTATGCGCCAGTGTGGTCATGTGTGTGTGTGGTTAGGGACCCGGCTGAAATAAGCCACTAGAATACCGACTTATTCGGTGAGGAGTTTGGTGTGCTAGCTGGTCAGGGTCGGCGTCCTAGATGCCCTAGATTACCGGCATAACCGGTGAGGAGTTTTGATTGCCATATTCAGGGTCTGGCGTTCAGACGCCATAGATTGCGGGTGACTCCCACGAGGGCATTAGCACATGATCACGCTTTATGTACGCTTAGCACTTAACTGTGTACCTGAGAGCCTGACAGGACACAGCACTTTTTCTCAGCGGCCCTGTGACGTAACAGGGTTCGCTTTCAACGCTAGACAGCGCCCTAGCGTGTTTTCTTTGCGACTCAGTTGTGTTTAGTGAGTTCGCACACATCGCCATATAGCGCTGCGGCTCTCCTAGCGGCTCTGTGGAGTAACAGAGTTCGCACTTATTGCCACAGCGCGTTACGGCGTTTATGTTGGCGATTCTGCGGGATAACAGAGTTTGCTTCTTACGCCATTTTACTAGCAGCAGGCTCCGCCTGCACGGTGGACCCCGGGCTGCGAACGCACCTCTCCACATCTTATATTTGGTGCATTCCGCAGACCCTAACATAATATTAGCGCCAGGGTCTGGCTAGTAAAATGGCGGATGAACAGCGTTTACAGCTGTACATCCAGCAGCTGGAGGGTAGGTTGGCGGCTCTTGAGCGCACAACCTCAGCTGTGGATGTTACCGCAGTCGCTGTTCAGGCTGCTAGCGTAGCTGCAGCCAGTTTGTCCTCTGCCACCTCTGTCCCTACATTGTCCCACCTCCCGCTTCCAGACAAGTTTGCTGGTGACAGCAAGCAATGTCGGGGATTCGTGAGTCAGTGCTCCATACACCTCGAGTTTCTGGCTGCACGTTTCCCCACGGATCGGGCACAAGTGGGCTTTGTGATAGCTCTTCTGTCGGGCAGAGCGTTGGAGTGGGCAACGCCGCTGTGGGAGCGCGATGACCGTGTGGTGCGGAGTACTTCTCGTTTTCTGGAGGCTCTGAAAAAGGTTTTTCTAGGACCTCAGATCACCCACGATACGGCGCTCAAACTGCTGGCAAGTACCCAGGGTTCGGCTTTGGTCAGCCAGTTTGCTGTCTAATTTCGGACTCTGGCCTCGGAATTAGAGTGGCCAGATAAAGTCCTCATTCCCGTGTTCTGGAGAGGACTGGCGGGTCATGTGAAAGACGCCTTGGCTACCAGAGAGATTCCTGCCACACTGGAGAAGCTTATCGCTATTTCCACCCGCGTCGACCTCCGTTTCCACGAGCGGAGGCTGGAACGTGCCCAGTGTAGGCAGAGTGTTTGGTTGGCTCCAACCTTCACCACCCCTCTGGAGTCGCCCGTTCAGGCGCCCGACCTTCAGGAGGTTGCTCCTGCAGGATCTAAATCTCGGGTCACTCGTCCATCCCCGATTTGTTATATTTGCCAGCAGCAGGGACATTTTGCCAACCGATGTCCACAGCGGCTGAATAAACGGTCGCGCCCAGTAACCGTAGGAACAGGGTCACTGGACGCCATGAGTTTTGCCCCTAAAGTGCTCCTCAAGGGGATAATTACCCACGGTTCTACCACCCTATCCGTCAAACTGTGTGTGGATTCTGGGGCAGAGGGGAATTTTATGTCATCCTCCTTTGCTTCTCGCCACACCATGCCTTTGGTGTTGCTGGCTGAACCAGTATCGGTACGGGTGTTGAACGGAGCAATTCTGTCCTCACAAATCACCCATCAGTCTGTCCCACTCACCTTGTCTATGTCTCCTTCCCATCAGGAGAATATATCATTTTTTATCCTCTCTGAGGGTATAGATGAGGTTTTGTTGGGATTACCCTGGCTCCGCCACCACTCTCCCCATATTGAGTGGTCTTCAGGGAGAATTCTGGGTTGGGGTAATTTATGGAAAGGCAGATGCATTAGGGACAGCGTGCAGGTCAACACCACTGAGATACCCATAGACCTCTCTCCTCTTCCCAAGGTCTATTGGTCTTATGCCGACGTTTTCTTGAAGAAGGCTGTGGAGACTCTTCCGCCTCATCGCCCCTATGACTGTCCTATCGACCTCTTGCCTGGAGCTGAGCCTCCTAGAGGAAGGGTTTATCCCTCTCTCTTCCTGAGACAGAGGCCATGTCCAAATATATTCAGGAGAACTTGGCAAGGGGATTCATTAGGAAGTCGGTGTCACCAGCGGGAGCGGGGTTCTTCTTTGTGCAGAAGAAGAACGGAGAATTACGTCCGTGCATTGATTATAGGGGTCTCAACGCTATCACCGTGAAAAATAAATATCCTTTGCCGCTAATCTCTGAGCTCTTTGACAGGCTTCGGGGAGCAAGGGTATTTACTAAGTTAGACCTGCGGGGTGCGTATAACCTGATTCGCATCCGTGAGGGGGACGAATGGAAGACGGCATTTAACACCAGGGATGGGCATTATGAATATCTGGTAATGCCCTTTGAGCTCTGTAACGCCCCAGCTGTCTTCCAAGACTTTGTGAATGACATCTTCCGGGATATGTTGACCACCTCGGTGGTAGTCTATCTGGATGACATTCTCATCTTTTCTCCAGATATGGCCTCCCACCGGAGAGATGTCTGCAAGGTCTTCGACCTCTTGCGAGCAAATTCCCTATATGCGAAGTTGGAGAAGTGCATGTTTGAGCAGGAGTCTCTACCTTTCCTGGGCTATATCATCTCCACCCAGGGATTGGCTATGGATCCTACCAAACTACAGGCTGTGATGGATTGGCAAGAACCCCACTCCCTTAAGGTGGTGCAGCGCTTTATGGGGTTCATTAACTACTATCGCCAATTCATTCCCCACTTCTCTACTTTGGTAGCTCCCTTGGTAGCCCTCACCAAAAAGGGAGCTAATCCCAAGTTGTGGTCAGAAGAGGTCACAAAGGCGTTCTCCTCCATCAAGTCGCATTTCGCCAGTGCTCCCATCTTACATCGCCCCGATGTCGATAAACCGTTTATCTTAGAGGTGGATGCCTCTTCTGTTGGTGCTGGAGCAGTCCTCTTTCAAAAGGATGCCCAGGGTCATAAGCATCCCTGCTTCTTCTTTTCCAAGACCTTTACACCAGCAGAGAGGAATTATTCCATCGGGGACAGGGAGTTACTGGCTATGAAGTTGGCCTTCTCCGAGTGGAGACATCTTCTGGAGGGGGCTCGCTTCCCCTTCCAAGTATTCACGGACCACAAGAACTTGGTGTATTTGCATACAGCCCAGCGGCTAAATTCCCGTCAGGCCAGATGGTCCTTGTTTTTCTCCCGGTTCCATTTCACCCTCCATTTCCTCTCCGGTGAGAAGAACATTCGCGCAGACGCTCTATCCCGCTCCGTGGTGTCCTCTAAGGAGGTGGAGGAGGAGCCTCGGCTTATTGTCCCCACAGAAAGCCTAAGAACGGTGGCTCCGGTTTCGCTTGAGTCTGTGCCTCCGGGCAAGACTTTTGTGCCCATCAATTTGCGACCGGAAGTACTCTCTTGGGCACATTCGTCCAGGGTGGGTGGACATTTTGGGACAAAAAGGACTTCTGAGTTGCTGGCGAGAACATACTGGTGGCCGCAGATGGCCCGTGACGTCAGGGAATTGTCATGTATAGTGTACAGTTCCTATAGCGTCTTGTGCTTGGGTGCGAGGAAAACACAGGAGACACAGGTTGATATGAAATGACTTGTATTACTTCATACAAGCATGCTGAAAAGTTCACACAGTTTGCAGGAACAGCGACAGGAGACACAGCAGGCCAGAGTAACTTCAAGCACTACAATAAATCTCCAAAGCAGGTTCAGGATCTCTTCTCTGTACCGTAATTCCTCTGCAAACATGGATTCACCAAACAGCAGGTTTCCAGAGTCCAAAAGTGTTCCAAGGCTCCTCAGTAGGGAATAGCTGGAGTACAAGTCCAAGGTTTCCAGAAGTCAGGTCACAGACTGACTGAGGCTTGATTCAGGAGCACTGATTGTTCAGCTGAGGCTGCTTAAGAAGCAAGAAGGAAGAATCAGGGCGGGAACATGAAAACTGGAAACTCCATATTAACTGAGGGCAAGAGCTGCAGAAAGACAGAAAGCAAAATGGCCGACGGAAAACTGAGTTTCAAGGAACATGTCAACAGAGATAAAGAACCTTACATTACTCCCCCCTTAGGGACAACCTCCGGATGACCTCAGACCAGGCTTGTCAGGGTACCTCTGATGAAACTGGCGGAGCAGGCGAGGAGCATTTACATTATTGACTGGTTCCCATGAGTTGTCCTCCACTGGGTAGCCCTGCCATTTAATCAAATATTGCAACTGATTTCTGTACAACCTGGAATCTAGAATCCTTTCCACCATAAATTCTTCCTGACCATCGACCAGCACTGGGTCAGGGCAAGGAGAAGAACGTCCAGGAAACGTATTGGGTGTTGCAGCCTTTAGTAGGGATACATGAAAGACAGGGTGGATTCTCATAGTTCTGGGCAGTTGAAGATGACAAGCAACAGCACTTATAATCTTATTGATCTTATAAGGTCCAATGTACTTATGTCCCAATTTAGACGATGGAATCTTTAATTTAAGATTTCTGGTTGACAGCCAGACCAAATCTCCTACCTTGAAAGCTGGTGCAGGTTTACGAAATTTATCTGCTGCTTTCTTGTACCTTTCCTGAGCCAATTCTAGATTTTCCTTTAGAAGATCCATATTCTTTTGTAAAGAAGTGATTCTTTCAGCCACTGCTGGCAAGGGCGTATCTATGGGAAATCGAGGAAGAATGTTAGGATGATAACCTAGATTGCAGTAAAAAGGAGACTGCTTAGTGGAGGCGCTCTGAGAGTTGTTATAAGAGAACTCAGCCAGTGGAAGTAGATCCACCCAATCATCCTGTAGGTGGCAGATAAAACAGCGGAGATACTGCTCCAGGGTCTGATTGGTTCGTTCTGTCTGTCCATTAGTCTGGGGATGAAAAGCAGAAGAAAGGTTTACTTTAATGTCCAATGCTGCACAGAAATTTTGCCAAAACCTTGAAGTGAATTGCACCCCTCGATCCGAAATGACCTCATCTGGTACTCCATGTAAGCGAAACACATTCTTAATCATCAAGTCTGATGTCTGTTTTGCAGTGGGTAAGCCGACACAAGGGATAAAATGAGCTGCCTTTGTTAGACGGTCAACCACCACTAGAATGGTGTTCTTCCCTTGAGAGGTTGGTAACTCCACAATGAAGTCCATAGAAATGGATCCCCATGGGCGGGACGGGGTGGGAAGAGGTTGCAACAGACCAGTTGGTGAGGAGCGAGGTGTTTTGCATCTTGCACAGACTTCACATGAAGTGACATAGTTTAAGACATCTTTCCTGTAAGTGGGCCACCAAAAGAAACGAGAAAGAAATTCTTGTGTCTTTAGAATTCCCCTATGCCCGGCTATCTTGGAATCGTGGATGAGTTGCAATACTCTCAATCTGACTGTTTCAGGTATATACAGACGTTGTCCCTGAATCCACACACCATTCTTAAAGACAAGACTTACGTCCCTTGGGGGTTGAGCCAACAAAGAATCCGCATGGTATGCTTCCTTGATGTCCTTAAGTAGGTCTTGATTATGAATCACTCCCAGGAATCTAGAGTCAGGAAGAATAGTCTTAGGAGGAGTAAGTGGACGTGTCTCTGCTGAATGAATCCTAGAGACTGCATCAGCCTTTCCATTGCGCGATCCTGGTCTATAAGAAATGACAAAATTAAATTGGTTTAGGAAAAGATTCCAGCGAGCCTGGCGAGGAGTCAGGCACTTAGCCGACCTGATAAATTCAAGGTTACGATGGTCTGTCAGGACGACTATTTGCTGTGCAGCTCCCTGAAGAAGGTGTCTCCATTCCTTGAAGGCGGCAATAATGGCCAACAATTCTCTATTGCCCACATCGTAGTTCCTCTCAGCCGAAGACAACTGCTGGGAAAAGAAGGCACAGGGATGCAAGACATTCTTCTCACCTGTTCTCTGAGAGAGTATAGCTCCAACGGCACAGTCTGAAGCATCCACCTCTATTATGAAGGCAAGCTCGGGGTTGGGATGTACTAAGATAGGTGCGGTGGTAAATTTATCCTTTAAACAGGAAAATGCTTCCTGAGCTTGCGGGGTCCAGGAGAACCTAGACTGTTTCCGGGTAAGTTGGGTGATAGGTGACACTACCTCAGAAAAATTCTTAATGAAACGTCTATAGAAGTTGGCAAACCCGATGAAACGCTGCACCTCCTTAAATTTCTAGGAATTGGCCAATCCTTGATGGCTTGGGTCTTGCTTCCATCCATACTAATCCCTTGCGTAGATAGTACATACCCCAGAAATTGAATTTCGGTCCTATGGAATTCACATTTTTCAAGTTTGATGTAGAGATGGTTTTGTCTTAGGCGTTCTAAGACCATTCTCACATGTCCATGATGTTCCTCTGTGGAGTTAGAAAAAATTAGAATATCATCCAGATAAATCACCACAAATGTATCTAGGAGATCCCTGAAGATATCATTCACGAAGTGTTGGAAAGTGGCTGGGGCGGTACTCAGACCAAAAGGCATAACTAGATATTCAAAGTGTCCATAGCGTGACCTGAAAGCAGTCTTCCATTCATCCCAGGTCTAATACGGACCAAGTTATAGGCCCCACGGAGATCCAGTTTAGAGAAAATTTTGGCATGCCGCACTCTCTCCAACAACTCGGGGATTAAAGGCAATGGATAACGGTTTCTAATAGTAACCTTATTGAGTTCCCTATAGTCTATGCAGGGTCTCAGAGATCCATCTTTCTTCTTCACAAAGAAGATGGGTGCACCTGCGGGAGATGTAGAGGGGCGTATGAAGCCCTTGGCTAAATTTTCGTCTATATAATCCTTCAAAGCTTTTAGCTCGGGCCCCGCCAGGGGGTAGATCTTACCAAAAGGTATCTCGGCTCCAGGCAATAATTCAATTGGACAATCATATGGACGGTGAGGAGGAAGCTGATCAGCGTTCTTCTTGTCACATAAATCCACATAGTCCTGGTATACAGCTGGTAGTTCAGGGACTGACATGGTTCCTTTAGGAACAGAGCAAGCTGAAACTCCTTGACTCATCTGTTTCTCCGGAAAGTGTAATTCCTTGGTCTCCCAGTTAATCGTAGGATTCTGCGCCTGCAGCCATGGTAGCCCTAGAATAATGGGAAAGTGGGGAGAAGAGATAAGCAAAAAAGACATTTTCTCCTGATGATCTTTACCCATAAGAACCCTCAAAGGCTCTGTTTCTTGATCCACTGGTCCAGAAGTCAGTAGAGAGCCATCCACAGTCTCCATCTGTACTGGAGTAGCCTTCTTCACTGAACGTATCCCCTGTTTCAGAGCAAAGGAGATATCCATAAAATTTCCACTTGCTCCTGAGTCGATCATAGCAGAGCTAGACACCCAGACTGAGTCAACCCAGAGTTTGATGGAAAGGAAGCAATGAGAACTGTTTCTTTTACAACTCAGCTGGGACACCGCTGAGGAAACTTGAAAAATTGCAGCGTTTATACCGTCATCGTCCCCAGAACTAACAGAGTTTAAGTCCGAGAAATCAAGACCTCTTGCAGCAGATCTCTCTGGAGCCTGAGGCTCGGACATGACAGAGCTCCTCTCGCAACACTCACAGTGAATGACTGCTGCAGTAGTCTTACGAGAATGGCTGGGGCAGTTTATAATGAAGTGCCCTGACTTACCACAGTAGAAACATAGATTTTCCTTTATACGATGTTCTTTGCGTGCATCACTAACCGTCTTTGTAAAGAGTCCACCTGCATGGGTTCATGTTCCTGTTCCCTTGTGATCCTACTCAAAGGTTCCTTAGCTGAGGAGGGAGGTAGTAAAAGGTTAGTGCGATTATTTTCGAACCATCTCTCTTGTCTGCGTTCAGTCAGACGAGCATCAATACGGATACAATAGTTAATAAAGTCACCTAACGCAGTGGGAGGGTCGGCACGAGCAAGTTCATCCTTAATCAGTGGAGACAACCCTTTCCGAAAAATAGATTTTTTAGCGGAAGTGTCCCAAGTGGTATCAAGAGCCCATCTCCTGAAATCCAGGGCATATTCGGCTACTGAACGCTTACCTTGGCGCAAAGTTAACATGGCTGCTTCAGCTGTTGCACCTCGATTGGGGTCATCAAACACCTGCCCCATGGCTGAAATAAAAGCATCAAGGTGATTCAAACAATCATCCTCAGTCTCAATCAGAGGGTTTGCCCACATCAAAGCCTTATTGGTAAGCAACATGATTATAGTAAGCACTTTGGATCGTTCAGTGGGAAATTGTGAAGCATGTGCAGAGAAAAATAAATTGCATTGATTAATAAATCCCCTGAATTTCTCACGTTCACCGCCAAAACGAAAAGGAGGTAATTTGGGGATCCCAGAACTCGGGGTTATGGCAGGAGCCTGGGCTTGTTCCTCTAGAGCCTCAATCCTGGCTCGCAATTCCTGGGTAGTCTGTCCAAACACTTGCAAATTATGATTAGTGAGGTCCTGTAGGCTTGCAAAACGGGTTTTTAAAGTCTGTACATCTGAAAGGATTGTATCAGTCACTCCACAAAGTTCCTTTATGCGGGCCTCCATCTTCCAGATCTTTTAAGGCAGAAGTGCTGGAAGGAGAAGAGGGAAGGAAAAAAAAAAAACAATAGTGTTTACCTGTGGTAACACTCCAGAGTAAAATTTTAAGGGAATGCGCTCACCTGGAATGGTTGTGAGAAGTCACAACCACTGTCATCACATAAGGTATTAAACGGACATCTGATATCCACAGTCACAGCAGACACGGCTTTCCCAGACCCAGCAGACACTAAACATTGGCTCCTGAATCTTGTCATGTATAGTGTACAGTTCCTATAGCGTCTTGTGCTTGGGTGCGAGGAAAACACAGGAGACACAGGTTGATATGAAATGACTTGTATTACTTCATACAAGCATGCTGAAAAGTTCACACAGTTTGCAGGAACAGCGACAGGAGACACAGCAGGCCAGAGTAACTTCAAGCACTACAATAAATCTCCAAAGCAGGTTCAGGATCTCTTCTCTGTACCGTAATTCCTCTGCAAACATGGATTCACCAAACAGCAGGTTTCCAGAGTCCAAAAGTGTTCCAAGGCTCCTCAGTAGGGAATAGCTGGAGTACAAGTCCAAGGTTTCCAGAAGTCAGGTCACAGACTGACTGAGGCTTGATTCAGGAGCACTGATTGTTCAGCTAAGGCTGCTTAAGAAGCAAGAAGGAAGAATCAGGGCGGGAACATGAAAACTGGAAACTCCATATTAACTGAGGGCAAGAGCTGCAGAAAGACAGAAAGCAAAATGGCCGACGGAAAACTGAGTTTCAAGGAACATGTCAACAGAGACAAAGAACCTTACAGGAATACGTTCAGGCGTGCGTCTCCTGCGCCAAGAATAAGTCCCCTCGACAACGGCCAGCTGGGTTACTTTTCCCCTTACCGGTGGCAGACAGGCCTTGGGAGATGGTTGGGATGGATTTTGTGGTGGGCTTACCCAAGTCTCGGGGCTGCACCATCATCTGGGTGATAACCGACCACTTCTCCAAAATGGTGCACTTAGTGCCGTTACCACGGTTACCATCTGCACGGGCCTTGGCAGCATTATTCATTAGGCATATTTTCCGCCTTCACGGTATGCCAGACAAAATTGTCAGTGATCGAGGTCCCCAGTTTGCGCCTCGGTTCTGGAGAGAGCTGTGTCGTTTACTCAGCATTGAGTTGAATCTCTCCTCTGCATACCATCCCGAGACGAATGGGTTGGTAGAGAGGGCCAACCAGACCTTGGTCACATACTTGCGACATTTTGTCTCTGCCAGGCAGGATGACTGGGCATCCTTGCTACCGTGGGCTGAGTTCGCTCTAAATAATGCTGTGGCTGACTCCACCGGACAGACCCCATTCCTCCTGAACTACGGTCAGCATCCGCGGGTACCAGTGCCCATGCCCGTGTCTTCCGCCGATTCCAGGGTGGCAGACTGGGCTGTGGAGGCACGGGACATTTGGGACTGCACACAGGATGCCATTCAGGCCTCCAAAGAGAGGATGAGGTCTTCGGCCGATGCCCATCGGCGCCCCGCTCCTACATTTGCTCCGGGTGACCTAGTGTGGCTTTCTGCCCGAAACATCAGGCTACGTGTAGAGTCCACCAAGTTGGCACCTCGCTTTTTGAGCCCCTTTAAAGTTCTTGAGCAGGTGAACCCGGTGGTTTACCGCCTAGCCCTTCCGCCTCGCCTTGGTATCACTGACATCTTTCACGTGTCCCTCCTGAAACCCCTGGCCATTTCCCGGTTTTCCGAGTCATCTGCCGGGACGTTGAGTTCATCTACCGACGATCATGAGGTGAACGCCATTGTTGGGTGCAAGGTGGTACGAGGCAAAAAATTTTATTTGGTGGATTGGAGGGGTTATGGGCCTGAGGATAGGTCCTGGGAGCCTGCCGAGCATGTTCACGCTCCACAGCTCATCGCTGCCTTTGAGCGCAGCGAGGCCCAAAGAAGGGGGGCCCTAGGAGGGGGGGTAATGTTAGGGTTCGAGTTCCCGCTGCTGCACAAGGGGAGTCTCGAACCAGCCCCGCTGCAGTCTCCCATTCATCTCCGGCCGCAGTGGAGCCTGCTCTGCAGAGACGTCGGTCCAAGCGTCTTGCCCACTCCAGTACTGTGCAGTGACTTGCTGCTGCCTTTCCTGGATCTGCTATTATAGCCAGTGCTGGAGCAGACGTCTTTGGGACAAAGTCCTGCGTTTTCCCTTCTGGGCATGCCCAGAGTGAGATCTCTCATTGGAGATCAGGGGTCACATGCTCAGGTACTGCAGCAGCTCCTATTGGTCTGCCAGGAAGTCCTGTGACTACTGTTGTTCTGGAACAAGCTTCATTGGTCCTTGTTTCTGGCAGGTCCTGTAGCTGTTACTATAAAAGGGTAGCATGGCTGGGCCGCCATGCGCTAATATCAACCATTGTATGCTATGCGCCAGTGTGGTCATGTGTGTGTGTGGTTAGGGACCCGGCTGAAATAAGCCACTAGAATACCGACTTATTCGGTGAGGAGTTTGGTGTGCTAGCTGGTCAGGGTCGGCGTCCTAGATGCCCTAGATTACCGGCATAACCGGTGAGGAGTTTTGATTGCCGTATTCAGGGTCTGGCGTTCAGACGCCATAGATTGCGGGTGACTCCCGCGAGGACATTAGCACATGATCACGCTTTATGTACGCATAGCACTTAACTGTGTACCTGAGAGCCTGACAGGACACAGCACTTTTTCTCAGCGGCCCTGTGACGTAACAGGGTTCGCTTTCAACGCTAGACAGCGCCCTAGCGTGTTTTCTTTGCGACTCAGTTGTGTTTAGTGAGTTCGCACACATCGCCATATAGCGCCGCGGCTCTCCTAGCGGCTCTGTGGAGTAACAGAGTTCGCACTTATTGCCACAGCGCGTTACGGCGTTTATGTTGGCGACTCTGCGGGATAACAGAGTTTGCTTCGCACGCCATTTTACTAGCAGCAGGCTCCGCCTGCACGGTGGACCCCGGGCTGCGAACGCACCTCTCCACATCTTATATTTGGTGCGTTCCGCAGACCCTAACAGCCTCAACCTCAATATTGTCATAAGAAGCGTTGGTTCGAGTTTGCAAACAAGTACGAAAATTGGATATTTAAGTGAATTCCCACCTGGCTGCACAGGTATTTCCCTATGATTCTGCAAAATTCTTGCTTGATTAAAGGCGTTTATTGAATGAGGTTTCACAGCTAATTCAGTGAATACCAAGTCGCAATGAACCTTATATTATTATTATAATAATAATTATTATTATAGCTAAAATTATGTTTTCCTAAGAAAGTCACTGCTATTGATGATACGCCTCTCACCCAGGGTGTGTTGAAGTATATCGGTATGGAGGTGTTCTTGCTTTACAATTTTTATAACATTCATCCTCAACCTCTATAATCAGCTGTTGGTTCACCATGCTTGATCTTAGGGATTCATATAACCTGATCCATTTAAGAGAAGGAAAGGAGTGAAGGTCAGACTCAGCATCCAACTCATCTGAGGGTCACTATAAATTTCTTGTGATGCATTTTGTGCTAAGGAATGGGCCGGCTATTTTCACAATTTTTTAATGACAAATTCATTCAGAGTTGTCAGTGGTCAATATGTCGTTGTCTACATAGATGACATTTTGGTTAATTCACCAGTACTGTATTAAGTTACACATCTGACATGTATGTATTGTACACCAAAGACTCAAACACAATTCTTTATTTGCTGCACTTGAGAAATGTGTTTTCCTTCGTGCAGGAAGTAAATTTCCTATATATTTCCGCAGGGTACTTAGCAAACTTTACTAAGTATCCTATGTTATTTATATGTACTATTACTATTTACTTACAGCAGAATATATGCTCATTTTGCTTTTATCTTAGCTTTTATTATCAGATAGGCTAGCAAAAACCTGGTGATAGATTCTCTTTAAAGCTTCGTTCCTTTAGGTAAGCCAGAAATTTCAGAAAGTTATATGGAACCTCTTAGGAGAGGAAGAGGACCTGAGCTCTAGTGCTACCTATTGGATGTAGCAATCCTAAAAGTCGATATCGAGTTTTAGAATTGCTACATCCAATAACTTGTGCTAGAGATCAAGTCCTCTTCCTATTTGAAGAAGCTATTTGCATATTTCAATTTCTAGAGGAGCATTGCATATCCTGTAAGTCTCCTTACCCCAGCTGGGCACTCTCCACAAGGTGGAATGTTTTCTCTTGCATCCCCAGAAAGTGATATAGAAGAGCGTGGTTAAGCTTTGCTAAAAATGTTTTTCATGATATCTTTTGACCCATAAGGTCAAGGGTGATAGTTTTTCATTGCAAACCATAAGACCTATAACCGAACTGTCTTCTTCTGCACTTGTCCCTCATGGATACAAGTTTGCATTCAACGGTCCAAAAATGGCTCTCAGACTCAAACTTTTCCCTTATTCTAAATATTTGTGTAAATAGTTCAGTTGTACATTAAAGTTCACTTGTGGAGTGGAAAGATTAACAAAAAAGCATTAAAGAAGGAGATTGAACTTGGTCTATATGTTTGGAGAAACTCATCATTTCAGGTCCGGGATTAACAACATTTCATCTTCTCAATTCTAAAGAATTAGCAGAAATCAAAGTAATTTTTGCAGATTACAGCACTGGCAAGAGCTTTAAGTAAACAGTTTAGCTAAAGGTTAGAACCTGAAATTGCTTAGTGTTGCAAAGCTGTTTTTTAAAAACAGTTTAGTTAAAATTCAATTGTCATTTACTTTATAAAGGAGGGGGATATTTGGGCAGCAGAATGCAATTTATGAAAGCATTAAAAGAGCACTTCAGATTAAGGGGTGAAAAGAAATCTTCACCTATGTATAGGATAGGTAACTAATAAAATGGTGAATGTCTGACCGGTGGAATACATGCTCCCTTTAAATCGAGTGGTGGTTGAATACCGCCATTCCATTCCGCTATCTATGGCCGAATCATAGAGAATGAATCGCGTGGTAGTAAGATGGCTTATCTGCAGCATTCAAATTAGGACAGGAATTCCCATTCCGGTGATAGGGGCAGATCTCTGCGGTTGGATCCCCATTGATAAATTAGTTATTATCTGTCCTGTTGCTCAGTGATAAAAACTTGTTTTCCAGAAACAATGTCACTTCTGACCAAGAGCAATGTCTATCCCATTCAGCACTGGGGTAGATGTTTCCTTCTTAGTATTAATGGATTCATACCAGGAATTGAAGTTATTCACTATCTTCAGGATAGAACTTTCTGATAGCTGGAGATCTGACCACTGAGCCCACACTGGGAATGGAGGGAAAGTTGAGCATATGCCCCTCTGCTCCATTAATCAATAGGATCAGAGATAGGCGAGTACATTGCTATGAAGAGCCCTATGCTCGAGATCTGTGGGTTTTCCCAGTAGTTTAACCCCCCAGTGATAGAGAATTTATTCCCTATGCAATGGATAGGGAAAAACGTCAAATCTTGGTACAAACTCTATAATAATGTTAATTAAAGTGCTACTTAATACTAATCAATGGATTTTTTTAAGACATCCTGTAGACAATCTTCTCTAGATGTCACTGTGATAATGTGAATATCACATAGTAACTTTAAAACAGAGATTTCCAAATAGTAAATTGCTGTCACTCTCTGCTGACAGTGACTGAGCCCTGGTGGCAAACAGCTAATTTAAAGCTCAAGGAAACGCTCAATCCAAAATCAATAATCCTGTTACACATAGTGCAGTTAAGGTACTGCCACACTAAACAATCCCGCAAGCGATCACGATAACGACGCATACTAATGCGATCGCTAGCGGGATTGTTTCTATATCGCTAAGTGCGGCCACATTTAGCGATATAGTTAACGACGCTATCGCCGTTAGCGATCTTCTTAACGACTTTAGCGGTACAAAAGTACCGCTAAATCGCTAAGAAAAGGTGCCACACTAGCGATATATACTTACCCAGCGGGAGCGCCGACGAGAAAATAGGGTCCGGAACGATTCCAGCGACGAGCGAGATCACAGCAGGAAGCTCGTCGCTGGCAGATGCCGCACTGAACAACATCGCTAACGGGATCGCTAAATAGTGACTTTTTTAGCGATCCCGTTAGCGATATTGTTCAGTGTGGCATACCCTTTACACTCTTCAACTGATAACATTGGTGGATTCTGTGCTGTAAATTTGGGTTAGTTGTCACCTCTTGAACTGAAAGTGTTTTTGAATGTCAGCACCCCTTGGGATCAGGATCTCTAATATAAATAGTTTAATTTGATCAAAAGATATAAGACGTTGGCCTGGCTCCTGATTATTCGTTAGCATCTGTTCAATCTCTCGTAATGAATTATATTTCACAGTATATGATATCTTATGTAGATGGATGTATGCGTTTACAAGTTGCTTTCTAAATGACATATTTAGCGTAAGTAATTTATTTTTCTTACAGCACGTCACAGTTGTCATATTAGTTTGCCCCACAAAAGATTGTTCTTGTGAGAAATAGAGAAATTCACGACCTTAGGAAGGGATCCGTACCATAAGGCAGGGGTGGGGAGTCTCAGGCCCACTGAACGTTTACAGCCCTCGACCTTATATCCGGCCCAAAGGCAGATTCCCGAGGACCGTAGTGCTTTGATTGGCAGCTGTATTTTGAGTGCCAGTAGTCCATTAATTTCTTCTTGCTCTGTGAGCACACGCACGCAGTGGTAACCACTAAATGCAGAGGCGTGTACAATGAAAGATTACTTCATAGGTGGAGTTTAGCGTGCAAATTGTACAGCCCCCGAAGGATGGTATAAATTTCCCAATGGCCCTTGGCAGAAAAAAAGATTCCCCACCCCTGCCATAAGTATAGGTAATTTTAGTGAGGATTTTGTCTTAAGAAATTTTGGAACCTTTCTTAAGTAAAGCTGCATATAATTATAGGGGTCACAACAGAAAGTAATTGGGTAAAAACTTTTCATACTTTCATACAACAAATTCATGTGATTTCTCACTTAATCTTTTTAGGGCACAGCTTTCCTGTCAAAGGTTGTCATCTCCTAACCCACAGGATTGCAGAACTCTCACCTTGTTTCTTGCATATTGGTGAAATATTATTATTATTTATTTATATAGCGCTATTAATTCCATGGTGCTGTACATGAGAAGGGGTTACATACAAAGTCATAGATATCGTTTACAGTATACAAATTTACAATGACAGACTGGTACAGAGGGGAGAGGACCCTGTCCTTGCGGACTTACGTTTCCTTTATTTGTCATTTTTTTACTTTTATTTATTCATAAACCCTATTTTGTAATTGGACAGGTAGTTGATGACTCAGTTTAGCCTGAGTTTGGCTAAGCTATGAAGTTAGGTTTTTAATTAAATTTAAAGGGGACTTGTTTCTTTGAAAATGATGTCTGATTTACAGACAGACTATTACAGGGTGCAAGGATCTGAACAGAGTAATATATAAGTTTATGAGGACAGATTCAGTAAACCTTTTATTAGGAGCTCATTCTGCAGGTGCGATCGTTCCAACGGACCCAGACTATGACAGGTATTCAGGATCTCACTGTGCAGGCACCGCACAGGGTAGACAAGTCATTGAGGGTAGAGTAACCCGTCAATCAATGATTGTAGGATGGCAGTAAGCGGCGAAGTATAGCAGAGCTGTGACTGAAGTACCGACACTGATGCACTTGAGGACAAAATTTCAAAAATAAATTTCTCAAAAATGCCCCAACTAAATTCGATTAAAAAGATATGACTGTAATAAGCATTAAAGGGGTTTTACACTCACACATTTAGCTAGAGTTCAAGCATTCTGCTGACAGGTTTAAATTGGACTCTCAAAACAGTTGAAAAATCTTAAGATTTTCTGTATTTTAAATTTTTTTCCCCCTGTCCAAACATGAGCCTACTTTCTGGCTGGTGTAATCTTCAACACCATATGAAAGGCTCTGGATATTTTCTTTGTCATTCTTGCAAATTGAATCACAAATTGTTTTAATTTGCCATGACCTGCATGTTTCATGAAATTCAAATTGAAGTCAATTCATAGCAAATTTATCCACTCATCTCTTCCATTGAGCAGGAGCAAACATAGAAATCATGAGGCCTCATATCCCTGGTCCTCACTGGGACTTGTTTTTTGGAACCTCCACCAAAACAAAGAATTGCTGGAGTAGATGGGTCCCAGGACATAAGTGCAGTCACAGAAGATCGTACTTCCCAATGTTTAAAGACTGGAAAAGTATTGCTACACTTTTGCAGTGATTTTTCCCTGATGAAGCTTCATATACAGGTCCTTCTCAAAAAATTAGCATATAGTGCTAAATTTCATTATTTTCCATAATGTAATGATTACAATTAAACTTTCATATATTTTAGATTCATTACACACCAACTGAAATTTGTCAGGTCTTTTATTGTTTTAATACTGATGATTTTGGCATACAACTCCTGATAACCCAAAAAACCTGTCTCAAAAAATTAGCATATCAAGAAAAGGTTCTCTAAAAAGACCTATTACCCCAAACTTTTGGAAAACAACAAATTTAAATCTAAAATTAAAACGAAAAGAAGAAAAATCCACGGGAGAGTAGAATTTAAATTTAAAAAATTCAATTCTTTAATAAATGCGATAAAAAATAAACAGCAATTAAAATAAGCAGTACAGGTCCCCCGAAATGTAGCAAGCGATCCAAACCCTTTCGCTTAAGTCTTTCTCAAAATCTAACCCTGACTGAGGCTAAGCGTTATTTATAATAGAAAAGCCCCTACACCCCGGGGAAGAACTCCTGGGTGGCCATCATTAAACAATTAAAATTGACTGCAAGAAATAGCCCGCAGTGACTAAAAAAATAAAGACAACATCAAAAAAAAATAAAAAAACACACATTAAAAAATGTTAACTCTACAACTAGAAAACACCCATATAGTGAAATTATAGAAACCCAAATTTAAAAATAAAATTTCTAATACACATGCAATGTGAAGAAAAAGGGGGAAGCTGACACCAATTTGTTCTTTTTTGCCAAATTAAATCTAAACACATGCAAAAGAAATTCCCGAGGCTTTTAAAAAATCCCTCCGGTTTATTACTCAAAAACCCCCCTCATGGGAAGAAAAACGGGCCCGACTGATGTCAGAAGGCCCTCATTGACAAACCCCCAAGAAAAGGGGGGAAAACCCCAAAAAAAATTTTCAAAAAAATTTGGTTTCCCCAAAAATGCGTATCAAGGCCCCTGGGAAAACTGCT
>JARQOD010000005.1:68226817-68291718 GCA_033576555.1 Oophaga sylvatica
AGCAGTGCAGGTTCTACCACGAGCCGTACTGGGCCAAATGGAAGAGGTGTTTGTGGTGCACACAGCCGAAGTGGCATTGGAGACAGGGGTTTCATGACCATGTTGTGGACTGAATTCTCGAGTACCGCTTACACGACTGGTAATACTGAATCGATTGCAACAGACAGGAGACAGCAGTTGTCAACTATGGTTCAAAATTACATCTCCTCCCTATCGATTTTCTCCCTCACAGTTCATTCCCCTTTGACTACTGAGCCTGTAAACTTGACATCTGGCCTGAATTGGCACAATATGCTTTACAGGAGCTCGCTTGCCCTGCTGGTAGTGTGCTATCACAAAGAGTCTTCAGTGCTGCTGGATCAATCCTGACAGAAAGAAGGACCCGGCTGTCGACCCAAAATGTTGGTGATCTCACCTTCATTAAAATGAACCATGCCTGGGTTTCAAAGGATTTGGTACCACCTTCCCCTGATGACACATAGGTTGCCAGCAAAATGGCTCGCTTTGTCCTCCTCTTCCTCCAACTTCTCCAATTCCTCCATTTGCAGCTGCTGAATGTCCAGCCTACACCTCATCATATGCCAGTTTTTCCACCTCCCTAACTGGGCTGCCCCCCCCAGGGCCGGCGTCAGCACCTGGAGCACCCGGGCAAGTGTCGGGGCCCTGAGCAGGTGGGGGGGCCCACTCGACGTCAGAGACACTGGCGTACTATGAGGGGCCCTGTGCCAGAGCCGGCGCCCACAAGTGGGCCTCCCCTGCTTGCTCAGGGCCCACACACTTGCAATACTTACCTCTCCCTGCTCCACCGCTGTGACATTTTCCGAGTTTCCTAACAGTGACATTCAGGTCAGAGAGCGCGATGATGTCATGTCTGTGCGCCCTCTGCCTGAATAGTCACAGTGCGGAGAGCTGGAAGATGGCGACACTGAGAAGTCCAGAGTAGAGCAGTGCCCAGTGAGGAGAGGTATTTCATTTCTTTTAATGTTTGGTGCAATATATGGGGAGCATTAAACACTGGAGAATTATATATCGGGCCCATCACACACTTGAGCATCATAGATAGGGCCCATTATACACTGGAGCATTACATATGGGACCCATCATACACTGGAGCATTATAAATGGGGCCCATCATACACTGGAGCATCATATACAGGGCCCATTATACACTGGAGCATCATATATGGGGCCCATTATACACTGGAACGTCATATATGGGTGTAAGGTTCTTTGTACATGTTCTTGAAACTCAGTTTTTCCGTCAGCCATTTTTCTTTCTGTCTTGCTGCAGCTATCTTGCCCTCAGTCAATATGGAGTTTTCAGCTTTCATGTTCCCGCCCTGATTCTCTCCCTCTTGCTTCTTAAGCAGCCACAGCTGAGCAATCAGTGCTTCTGAATCTAGCCTGCAGTGAACCTGTGACCTGACTCCTGAAGCCTTGGACCTTGTACTCCAGCTATTCCTACTGAGGAACTCTGAAACACTTGTGGACTCTGGAACCCTGCTTTTTGAAAGATCCACGTTTGCATGGACTTACGGTAACAGAGAAGAAGATCCTGAACCTGTTGTGGAGAGTGATTGCTGAGATTAGATTACTCTGGCCTGCTGTGTCTCCTGCTTCTGTGTCTGCAAACTGTGTGACTATTTTTGCCAACTTGTATGAAGTAATACAAGACCTTCTATATCAAACCTGTGTCTCATGTATTTTCATCGCACCCAAGTACAAGACGCTATATGAACTGTACTACACACATTACAAGATTCAGAAGCCAAACTTTAGTGTCTGCTGGGTCTGGAAAGGCTGTGTCTGCTGTAACTGTGGATATCAGATGTCCGGTTGTACTTTCTGTGATGACAGTGGTTGTGACTTCTCACAACCATTCCAGGTGAGCAGTTCCCTTAAGTTTTTTTTTTTCTCTGCAGTGTTACCACAGGTAAACACTATTGTTTTTTTTTTTTCTCTTTTCTCTTCTCCTACCAGTACTCTTGTCTTAAAAGATTTGGAAGATGGAAGCCCGCATAAAGGAACTTTGCGGAGTGACTGATAATTTCCTTGCAGATTTACAGACTATAAAAACCCGCTTTACAAACCTACAGGACCTCACTAATCACAATTTGCAAGTGTTTGGACAGACTGCCCAGGATTTGCGAGCCAGGATTGAGGTTCTAGAGGAGCGAGTCCAGGCTCCTGCCGTAGCCCCGAGTTCTGGGATTCCCAAGTTGCCCCCTTTTCGTTTTGGCGGTGAACGTGAGAAATTCAGGGGATTTATTAACCAATGCAATCTTTTTTTTTCTGCACATGCTTCACAATTTCCCACTGAACGATCTAAAGTACTTACTATAATTATGTTGCTTACCAACAAGGCTTTGATGTGGGCAAATCCTCTGATTGAGACTGAGGAGGAATGTTTGGATCATCTTGATGCTTTCATTTCAGCCATGGGGCAGGTGTTTGATGACCCCAATCGAGGTGCAACAGCTGAAGCAGCCATGTTAACTTTGCGCCAAGGTAAGCACTCGGTAGCCGAATATGCCTTGGATTTCAGGAGATGGGCCCTTGATACCACTTGGGACAGTTCCGCCAAAAAATCTATTTTTCGAAAGGGGTTGTCTCCACTAATTAAGGATGAACTAGCTCGTGCCGACCCTCCCACTGCGTTAGGTGACTTTATTAATTACTGCATCCGTATTGATGCTCGTCTGACTGAACGCAGGCAAGAGAGATGGTTCGAAAACAATCGCACTAACCTTTTCCTACCTTCCTCCCCAGCTAAGGAACCTTTGAGTAGGATCACACGGGAACCTGAACCTGAACCCATGCAGGTAGACTCTTTACAAAGACGGGTTAGTGATGCACGCAAAGAACATCGTTTTAAGGAAAATCTATGTTTCTATTGTGGTAAGTCAGGGCACTTCATTATAAACTGTCCCAGCCGTTCTCGTAAGACTACTGCAGCACTCATTCACTGTGAGTGTTGCGAGAGGAGATCTGTCAGGTCCGAGCCTCAGGCTCCAGAGAGATCTGCAGCAACAGATATTGATTTCTCGGACTTAAACTCCGTTACTTCTGAGGACGATGACTGTGTAAACGCTGCAATTTTTCAGGTTTCCTCAGCGGTGTCCCGGCTGAGTTGTAGGAAAAACAATTCTCATTGCTTCCTTTCCATCAAACTCTGGGTTGACTCAGTCTGGGTGTCTAGCTCTGCTATGATCGACTCAGGGGCAAGTGGGAATTTTATGGATGTCTCCTTTGCTCTGAAACAGGGGATACGTTCAGTGAAGAAGGCTACTCCAGTACAGATGGAAACTGTGGATGGCTCCCTGCTGACCTCTGGACCAGTGGATCAGGAAACGGAGCCTTTGAGGGTCCTTATGGGTAAAGATCATCAAGAGAAACTGTCCTTTATGCTTATCTCTTCTCCCCACTTTCCCATTATTCTAGGGCTACCATGGCTGCAGGCTCAGAACCCTACCATTAACTGGGAGACCAAGGAATTACACTTTCCAGAGAAACAGATGACTCCAGAAGTTTCAGCGTGCTCTGTTCCTAAAGGAACCATGTCAGTCCCTGAACTACCAGCTGTATACCAGGACTATGTGGATTTATGTGACAAGAAGAACGCTGACCAGCTTCCCCCTCACCGTCCATATGATTGTCCAATTGAATTATTGCCTGGAGCAGAGATACCTTTTGGTAAGATCTACCCCCTGGCGGGGCCTGAGCTAAAGGCTTTAAAGGATTACATAGACGAAAATCTAGCCAAGGGCTTCATACGCCCCTCTTCATCTCCTGCAGGTGCACCCATCTTCTTTGTGAAGAAGAAAGATGGATCTCTGAGACCCTGCGTAGACTATAGGGAACTCAATAAGGTTACTATTAGAAACCGTTATCCATTGCCTTTAATCCCTGAGTTATTGGAGAGAGTGCGGCATGCCAAAATTTTCTCTAAATTAGATCTCCGTGGGGCCTATAACTTGGTCCGTATTAGACCTGGGGATGAGTGGAAGACTGCATTCAGGTCACGCTATGGACACTTTGAATATCTAGTTATGCCTTTTGGTCTGAGTACCGCCCCAGCCACTTTCCAACACTTGGTGAATGACATCTTCAGGGATCTCCTAGATACATTCGTGGTGATTTATTTGGATGATATTCTAATTTTTTCTAATTCCACAGAGGAACATCATGGACATGTGAGAATGGTCTTGGAACGTCTAAGACAAAACCATCTTTACATCAAACTTGAAAAGTGTGAATTCCATAGGACCGAAATTCAATTTCTGGGGTATGTACTGTCTACACAAGGAATTAGTATGGATGGAAGCAAGACCCAAGCCATCAAGGATTGGCCAAGTCCTAGAAATGTGAAGGAGGTGCAGCGCTTCATCAGGTTTGCCAACTTCTATAGACGTTTCATTAGGAATTTCTCTGAGGTAGTGTCACCTATCACCCAACTTACCGGAAAGAGTCTAGGTTCTCCTGGACTCCCCAAGCCCAGGAAGCATTTTCCCGTCTGAAAGATAAATTTACCACCGCACCTATCTTGGTACATCCCAACCCGAACTTGCCTTCATAATAGAGGTGGATGCTTCAGACTGTGCCGTTGGAGCTATACTCTCTCAGAGAACAGGTGACAAGAATGTCTTGCATCCCTGTGCCTTCTTTTCCCAGCAGTTGTCTTCGGCTGAGAGGAACTACGATGTGGGCAATAGAGAGTTGTTGGCCATTATTGCCGCCTTCAAAGAATGGAGGCACCTTCTTCAGGGAGCTGCACAACAAATAGTCGTCCTGACAGACCATCGCAACCTTGAATTTATCAGGTCGGCTAAATGCCTGACTCCTCGCCAGGCTCGCTGGAATCTTTTCTTAAACCAATTTAATTTTGTTATTTCTTATAGACCAGGATCACGCAATGGAAAGGCTGATGCACTCTCTAGGATTCATTCAGCAGAGACACATCCACTTACTCCTCCTAAGACTATTCTTCCTGACTCTAGATTCCTGGGAGTGATTCATAATCAAGACCTACTTAAGGACATCAAGGAAGCATACCATGCGGATTCCTTGTTGGCACAACCCCCAAGGGACGTAAGTCTTGTCTTTAAGAATGGTGTGTGGATTCTGGGACAACGTCTGTATATTCCTGAAACAGTCAGATTGAGCGTATTGCAACTCATTCACGATTCCAAGATAGCTGGGCATAGAGGAATTCTAAAGACACAGGAATTTCTTTCTCGTTTCTTTTGGTGGCCCACTTGCAGGAAGGATGTTTTAAACTATGTCACTTCATGTGAAGTCTGTGCAAGATGCAAAACACCTCGCTCCTCACCAACTGGTCTGTTGCAACCTCTTCCCACCCCGTCCCGCCCGTGGGGATCCATTTCTATGGACTTCATTGTGGAGTTACCAACCTCTCAAGGGAAGAACACCATTCTAGTGGTGGTTGACCGTCTAACAAAGGCAGCTCATTTTATCCCTTGTGTCGGCTTACCCACTGCAAAACAGACATCAGATTTGATGATTAAAGATGTGTTTCGCTTACATGGAGTACCAGATGAGGTTATTTCGGATCGAGGGGTGCAATTCACTTCTAGGTTTTGGCAAAATTTCTGTGCAGCATTGGACATTAAAGTAAACCTTTCTTCTGCTTTTCATCCCCAGACTAATGGACAGACCGAACGAACCAATCAAACCCTGGAGCAGTATCTCCGCTGATTTATCTGCCACCTACAGGATGATTGGGTGGATCTACTTCCATTAGCTGAGTTCTCTTATAACAACTCTCAGAGTGCCTCCACTAAGCAGTCTCCTTTTTACTCCAATCTAGGTTATCATCCTAACATTCTACCACGATTTCCCATAGAAACGCCTTTACCAGCAGTGGCGGAAAGAATCACGTCTTTACAGAAGAATATGGATCTTCTAAAAGAGAATCTGGAATCGGCTCAGGAAAGGTACAAGAAAGCAGCAGATAAATTTCGTAAACCTGCACCAGCTTTCAAGGTAGGAGACCTGGTCTGGCTGTCAACCAGAAATCTTAAGTTAAGGATTCCATCGTCTAAGTTGGGACATAAGTACATTGGACCCTATAAAATCAGTAAGATTATAAGTGCCGTTGCTTGTCGTCTTCAACTGCCCAGAACTATGAGAATCCACCCTGTCTTTCATGTATCCCTACTAAAGGCTGCAACACCCAATACGTTTCCTGGACGTTCTTCTCTTTGCCCTGACCCAGTGCTAGTCGATAGTCAGGAAGAATTTGTGGTGGAAAGGATTCTGGATTCCAGGTTATACAGAAATCAGTTACAATATTTGATTAAATGGCAAGGCTACCCAGTGGAGGACAACTCATGGGAACCAGTCAATAACGTTAATGCTCCTCGTTTGCTCCGCCAGTTTCATCAGAGGTACCCAGACAAGCCTGGTCTGAGGCCATCCGGAGGTTGTCCCTAAGGGGGGAGTAATGTAAGGTTCTTTGTACATGTTCTTGAAACTCAGTTTTTCCGTCAGCCATTTTTCTTTCTGTCTTGCTGCAGCTATCTTGCCCTCAGTCAATATGGAGTTTTCAGCTTTCATGTTCCCGCCCTGATTCTCTCCCTCTTGCTTCTTAAGCAGCCACAGCTGAGCAATCAGTGCTTCTGAATCTAGCCTGCAGTGAACCTGTGACCTGACTCCTGAAGCCTTGGACCTTGTACTCCAGCTATTCCTACTGAGGAACTCTGAAACACTTGTGGACTCTGGAACCCTGCTTTTTGAAAGATCCATGTTTGCATGGACTTACGGTAACAGAGAAGAAGATCCTGAACCTGTTGTGGAGAGTGATTGCTGAGCTTAGATTACTCTGGCCTGCTGTGTCTCCTGCTTCTGTGTTTGCAAACTGTGTGACTATTTTTGCCAACTTGTATGAAGTAATACAAGACCTTCTATATCAAACCTGTGTCTCATGTATTTTCATCGCACCCAAGTACAAGACGCTATATGAACTGTACTACACACATTACAATGGGGCCCATTATATACTGGAGCAACATATGGGGCCCATTATATATGGAGCATTATATAGGCCCATCATACACTGGAGCATCATCCATGGGGCCCTGTTATGTTTCGGTAGCTGAGGAGAAACTGCAAAAAATAGCCAAAGTAGCAAAACACCAGAGAGGCTGGAAACTATTGGATTGCAGTAACCTAAACTAACCGCCACACTAGAAGTAGCCGTGGAGCGTACCTACGGTGATCCTAGACGCCTCGTCACAGCCGGAGAGATAAATACACCTAAAGGCAGAAAGATGAAGCTATCTGCCCCGGAGTAGAATCCCCAAAGAAATAGGAAACCCCCGAACATGTAATGACGGTTAGACAAGAAGAAAACACGGACACAGACAGAAAATAGAATGAGCAAACGCTGGGGCCCAATCTGTCTAGAAAGAAAAGTATAGGAAAGAATTCTAACTGCAACCCAAAAAAACCAAGACAAAAATACCAACACTTCTGATTAACAAAAAACCTGAGATCACACGATCTCTACCACCTAAATCAGATCTCTGGTGTAACACACAGCAACACAGCAAATAAAAAGTGACAAAGGAACAGAGCAAAACTGCAAATACAAAACAAGCACAATTGCAGCGCAAGACCCCAAAAGGGGACCAGGCTGCAGTCCACTGCAAGCAGCAAACCAGTAGTGAAAATCCAACAGAGGAAAAAAAAAAACACTTATCTGAATGAGAGCAGGAAAACAAGCTGTGCTCCAAGCAGGAGGAACAATTGATTACCGGCAAGGCTGCTGGGAACTCGGGTCACTTATATCATACCATTCAGAGCCAGCTGAAGGCCATTCAGTAATTAGTTCATTACCCTCAGCAACCACCAGAGGGAGCCCCAAGGTATTCACAACATTACCCCCCCCCTTGAGGAGGGGTAACCGAACCCTCACCTGCGCAACCAGGCCGATCAGGATGAGCTCGATGTTAGGCACGGATAAGTCTCCCAGCATGGATGTCCGAAGCAAACACCCAAGAATTGTCCTCCTGACCATAACCTCTCCACTTAACCAAATACTGGAGTTTCCGTCTAGCAAAACGAGAATCCAATATTTTCTCAACCACATACTCCAAATTGCCCTCAACCAAAACAGGATCGGGAGGCGCAGCCATAGGAACCACTGGCTCGACAAACCTCTTCAATAAGGACTTGTGGAACACGTTATGGATCTTAAATGTCCCTGGAAGAAGCAAACGGAAGGAAACCAGATTAATAATTTCCATGATCTTATAAGGTCCAATAAACCTTGGCTTAAATTTTGGAGATGCAACCCTCATAGGGATATTTCTTGAGGACAACCAAATCAAGTCCCCCACTTTAAAACGAGGACCATCAGTCCTATGCCGGTTGACAAACCGCTGTGCCTTCTCTTGAGAGAGAGACAACCTCTCCACTACCTGGTCCCAAATCTGCTGCATAAGCTGCACAATAGAGTCAACCCCTGGACAGACAGAAGCCTTCGCCTGTCCTGAAAAAAATCGAGGGTGAAACCCAGAATTGCAGAAAAATGGAGACATCAAGGTGGCAGAGCTAGCCCTGTTATTAAGAGCAAATTCAGCCAAAGGCAAAAAAGAGACCCAGTCATCTTGATCAGCAGACACAAAACATCTCAAATAAGTCTCCAAGGTCTGGTTTGTTCTCTCGGTTTGTCCATTGGTCTGAGGGTGAAATGCAGAGGAGAAAGACAACTGAACACCAAGTTTAGAACAAAATTTCCTCCAAAATCTGGAAACAAACTGGACTCCTCTGTCAGACACAATGTTCTCCGGAATGCCGTGCAACCGAACCACGTGCTGAAGGCACCAACTCGGAGGAGGAAGGCAACTTAGGTAATGGCACAAGATGTATCATCTTGGAAAACTTATCACAGATTACCCAGATAATGGTCATTCTCTGAGAGACAGGAAGGTCGGAAATAAAATCCATAGAGATATGGGTCCATGGCCTCTTGGGTACAGGTAATGGCATTGTTAGAACCCTCTTGTTAGATTTTGTTTCAGTTTGCTGGTCACATGACCTTTTTTCCCTATTTAGTCTGGCTCCGCCCTTCTGGCTTTGCTGGACTTCATTGTATTATCTACTCTTAAGCTAGCCGGGTGCTTAGGTGCCTTTCTCAGTCAGTTTTGCTTGATCTTAGGATCTCGTAGTAATTTGTTTTCTGTTTAATTATCCCTGCTACAATTTCTGTTAGGAGGTGTCCACCTTTTCTCCCGGTCCCTAGATCTTGTAGGGATTCCTTCCTCGCAACTATAGGTCTTCGTTCAGACTAGCTGAGGACTTTAGCGGGTCTGGTCGCAGGATCAGGTTCCCCGTTACATCGTAGGGATCCAGCTCAGTTCTATTGTAGGGACAGAATTCCCATCTTTCCTTAGTGCTTGTAGCAGTTCATAACAGTAAGTCCAGCCTGAAAAAAAAAAATCTCTAAGGAAAGATTTTCTGTTTCCATCATGGTGTCGGTTCAGGATTTGGCTCAACGTCTGCAGGGTCTCTCTCTGGAGGTGGCTGAAATCCAGCAACACGTGAGTAGTTGTTCTGGAGCACATTTCGTGGAGCCAAAGGTACGTTTGCCTGATTTATTTTTTGGTGAACAACAAGATTTTTTTTCTTTTTAAAATGCTTGCTTGTTGTATTTTCGTTTGAGACCCAGATCCTCTGGTGATGAATCACAGCGTATAGGGTTCATAATGTCACTTTTGCGCAAAGAACCTCAGGACTGGGCCTTTTCTCTGCAGCCTAGTGATCCATGCTTTAGATCAGTGGATAGTTTTTTTTCTGCTTTGGGGTTATTGTATGACGATCCTGATCGTGTTTCATCAGCTGAGACAGAATTGAGACGTTTGAGACAGGGATCAGGTAATGTGGAAAAATATTGTACTCACTTCCGAAGGTGATCCACTCAGGTGGGGTGGAACGATTCAGCTTTGAAAAGTTTATTTCTTGCAGGATTAAGTGAAAGGGTTAAAGATTTGCTGATTGCTTATCCTATACCTGGTAACTTGCAAGAGGCTATGCAATTAGCCATACGGGTGGATAGGAGACTGCGTGCAAGGGTTAATGAGAGTAAATCTGCCTTGTCAGCTCCAAGTCTGGAGAGGGACTGTACTGACATTGCAGAGCCGATGGAAATTGGAGCAATGGCACCTCACTCTCGGGAAAAAGAACGCAGATTTGCTGAAGGTTTGTGTTTCTATTGTGGCAAATCTAAGCATTTTATTAAGAACTGTGCGCTTCGAATCAATAAAGAGAAAAAAAAAATGAGGTCAGTTTCGCCCGTATAGCTTGTTTAAACAATAAAGGTGTCATTCTTTCTGCTACCACTGCTGTTGAGGAGGAATTAATGGAGTTTCGGGTATTTGTGGATTGTGGTTCAACTCTCAATGTGATTGATGGGAAATTTTTGGAAAAACTAAAATTAAAACCCAAACTTCTGTCTTCCCCTATTAATGTGGTGTCTGTGGATGGTTCTCCCTTGAAAAATGTTACTCACCATATCTGTGAATTTCCTCTTACTATTAATGGTGTTCATCAAGAGAATTTGGATTTGGTAGTTTTGAATAATTTGCCCTCACCGGTGATTTTGGGGTTACCCTGGTTAAAATTGCACAATCCGGTACTGGATTGGTCTACCAATGAAATTAAGTCCTGGAGTCCTAATTGTTATGACAAGTGTTGTAACGGAAGTATTGCTGCTGTAGTTAAGGGGGAGTTACCTGTACCTATTCAGGATTTTTGGAAAGTTTTTTCTGATAAGGAATCGCAGGTTTTGCCTCCTCATAGAGAATATGATTGTGCAATTGAATTTGTCCCTGGAGCTACTCTTCCTAAAAGTCGTTTATTTTATTTGACTATTCCTGAGAGAAAGGCTTTGGAGGAATACATACAGACAAGCTTGGCCGCCGGTCACATTAGGCCTTCCAAATCTCCTGTGGCGGTTGGATTTTTTTTTGTTAAAAAAAAGGACGGCGGTTTACGGCCTTGTCTAGACTTTCGTGAGATTAATAAGATTACTGTACACAATCCTTACCCACTGCCATTGATTCCTGATTTGTTTAATCAGTTAGTGGTGGCCAAGTGGTTCTCTAAAATTGATCTTCGAGGGGCATACAATTTGTTGCGCATGAAGGAGAGGGATGAATGGAAGACTGCGTTTAACACTCCACTGGGTCATTTTGAGAATCTGGTCATGCCTTTTGGGCTTTCCAGTGCTCCGGCATTTTTTCAGAATCTTATTAATGACATCCTTAGACCTTTGATCGGCAGAAGTGTGGTTGTGTATTTGGATGACATTTTGATTTATTCACCGGATTTGGAGTCTCATTGGAGGAGTGTGCGTGAAGTATTACAGTTACTGAGTGATAATTCACTTTTTGCTAAGCTAGAAAAATGTGAGTTCGCGGTTCAGAGACTTAGTTTTTTGGGCTACAATGTCTCTAGTGAAGGTTTTGAGATGGACCCGGTGAAGGTGCAAGCTGTGCAGGATTGGCCTAGACCTATTGGTGTGAAATCAATACAGAGGTTTTTGGGGTTCGCCAATTATTATAGAAAATTCATTAAAAAATTTTCTGTGATTGCCAAACCTCTGACCGATCTCACCAGGAAAGGTGCTGATGCGGTTCAGTGGACTACTGAGGCCATTGAGGCTTTTGTGTTGCTAAAGGAGAAGTTCAGCTCTGCTCCCATCCTTACGCAGCCTGATGTGACTAAACCATTTTTGGTTGAGGTTGATGCTTCTTCTGTGGGGGTCGGCGCGGTGTTGTCTCAGGAAAAGACGGATGGAGTACATCCCTGTGCCTTTTTTTCAAAGAAATTTTCTGAGTCTGAACTAAATTATGATATCGGTAATCGGTAATTGTTGGCAATTAAACTCGCATTTGAACACTGGCGTCATTTTTTGGAGGTAGCGGAATTTCCCGTTCAAGTCTTCACCGATCATAAAAATCTGATCTACCTTGATGCTGCCAAACGCTTGAATGCCCGTCAGGCTAGGTGGGCACTGTTTTTCTCACGGTTTAATTTTACCGTTACTTACATCCCAGGTACTAAAAATGTTAAAGCTGATGCTTTGTCTCGCAGCTTTTCTCCTATGGTGGGTACTGAGGAGGAGGAAAACATTTTGCAAGAGGGGGTTGTTATTGCTGTTTTGGACTCCGTCTTGGAAGATGAGATTCTTAAAGCACAGGAGAATGCCCCATCTAACACGCCGCATGGGAGGTTGTTTGTGCCTGGTACCCTGAGGAGAGATTTGTTTGTTGAATGTCATGATTCTCGGTTGGCAGGTCATCCTGGAATCTCTGAGACCAAGAGACTTGTGGGTCGCAGCTTTTGGTGGCCTGGATGGCAGAAGGAAGTCATTAAGTGGGTGCGTCAATGCACTGTGTGTGCTAGATCTAAGTCTTCTCATACTCCTGCTGCAGGGTTGCTTTGCCCTCTGGAGGTCCCTAGTGCACCTTGGACACATTTGGCTATGGACTTTACTACTGACCTTCCCCCTCTGAGGGTTTCACTGTCATCTGGGTGGTCGTGGACCGTTTTAGCAAGATGTGTCACTTGATTCCTTTCATCAAATTGCCCTGCGCTAAGACTCTCGCTAAGGCCTTTGTCAAGGAAATAGTCAGACTACATGGTGTTCCTACTGACATTGTTTCCGATAGGGGACCTCAGTTTGTGGCTCGTTTTTGGCGCGCTTTTTGTGACAGGTTGGGAGTTCATTTGTCGTTTTCATCCGGATATCATCCTGAGTCTAATGGCCAGACAGAAAGGAAAAACCAGGATGTTGAGCAGTTCTTGCATTGTTTTGTGACTGATAATCAAGTGGGGTGGTCTGAGTTTCTGCCACTTGCTGAGTTTGCTCTTAACAACCATACATCCGCTTCTGCTGGTTGTTCGCTTTTTTTTTGTTGTACTGGGAGACATCCGTCTTTTGGGTCATTTTCCAAGTTGGGTTCGGCTGTACCTGAAGAGGAGAATTTTTCTGGTGTTTTGGAGAGAGTTTGGACTGATGTGCGTGGTAATCTTCAGGAGGCTAACAAAAGATCCAAAGTGTATTTTGATAGAAAACGACAAGAGGTTTTGTTTGCTATTGGTGACTTGTTTGGTTGTCCTCTAAGAATCTGCGCTTGAGGATTCCGTCTAAGAAATTGGGTCCCAAGTTTGTAGGGCCCTTTAAGGTGCTTCAGGTTATTAACCAATCTAGTGTTAAGTTGGAGCTTCCTACCTCCTGGAAGATTAATCCGGTGTTTCATGTTTCTCTTTTGAAAAAAGCTGAGGTCTCAGATGGAGATGTCTCAGCCACTGTTCCCCTAGTGGTGGAGGACGGGCAATATGAGATTTCCCGCATCCTAAATTCTAGACGGTATAGAGGGAGTTTGCAGTAATTCGTCGCTTGGAAGGGTTATGGACCCGAGGATAACTCATGGGTGAGGGCGGATGATGTTTCTGCGTCTAGACTTGTCAGAGCGTTTCACAAGAGGTTTCCTGATAAGCCTAAGTCCTAGGGGATCCGGAGGATCCTCTTAGAAGGGATGGTACTGTTAGAACCCTCTTGTTAGATTTTGTTTCAGTTTGCTGGTCACATGACCTTTTTTCCCTATTTAGTCTGGCTCCGCCCTTCTGGCTTTGCTGGACTTCATTGTATTATCTACTCTTAAGCTAGCCGGGTGCTTAGGTACCTTTCTCAGTCAGTTTTGCTTGATCTTAGGATCTCGTAGTAATTTGTTTTCTGTTTAATTATCCCTGCTACAATTTCTGTTAGGAGGTGTCCACCTTTTTTCCCAGTCCCTAGATCTTGTAGGGATTCCTTCCTCGCAACTATAGGTCTTCGTTCAGACTAGCTGAGGACTTTAGCGGGTCTGGTCGCAGGATCAGGTTCCCCGTTACATCGTAGGGATTCAGCTCAGTTCTATTTTAGGGACAGAATTCCCATCTTTCCTTAGTGCTTGTAGCAGTTCATAACAGGCATTAGCAAACCACTAGAACGAGAGCAAGGCTTGGAACGAGAGCAAGTCCCACAGGACTGCACAAAGTCCCTGACGTCACGAGACAAAGTAGGCCACCAGAAGGACCGACTCACCAAGTCCCTGGTACCAAAAATCCCGGGATGACCAGCCAACGCGGAACAATGAATCTCAGACATCACACTCTTTTTCCACTGGTCTGGGACAAACAATTTCCCAACAGGGCAGCACTCAGGTTTATCCTCCTGACACCCCTCCAGAGCCAGTCTCAAATTGGGCGAGATGGCGGAAAGAACTACACCCTCTTTCAAAATAACAGCATGATCAGATAACTCAGGAGAGTCCGCAAAGAAACTCCTCGAGAGGGCATCCGCCTTAACATTCTTAGTGCCGGGAAGAAAAGAAACCACAAAATTAAAACGTGTGAAAAACAAGGCCCACCTGGCCTGTGTAGGATTAAGTCGCTTGGCTGACTCGAGATAAACCAGGTTCTTATGGTCCGTGAGGACCACCACCTGATGTTTGGCTCCTTCCAGCCAATGTCTCCACTCTTCAAAGGCTCATTTCATGGCCAATAACTCCCGATTACCCACGTCATAATTACGTTCAGTTGGAGAAAATTTTCAAGAGAAAAAGGCACAAGGGTTACTCTTAGAGGTCTCTGGATCCCTTTGGGACAAAAAGGCACCTGCCCCAATCTCAGAGGCATCAACCTCCATCTGAAACGGCAGAGAAACATCAGGCTGCCGTAGAACAGGAGCAGAAATGAATCTCTGCTTAAGTTCCTGAAACGCAGAAACTGCCTCAGGAGGCCAATTCACCACATCAGAACCCTTTTTGGCCAAATCAGTCAATGGTTTAACAATACCGGAGAAATTACCAATAAATTTGCGATAAAAATTGGCAAAACCCAAAAATCTCTGAAGAGCCTTCAATGAAGTAGGTTGAACCCAATCACAGATGGCCTGAACCTTGACCGGGTCCATTTCAATAACAGACGGAGACAAAATGAATCCCAGAAATGAGACCTTTGTACGCCAAAAAGACACTTTGATCCCTTCACATACAGTGCATTCTCTCTTAAAATCTAGAACACGGTCCGAACATGTTTCACATGAGAGTCCCAGTCATTGGAAAAAATCAAGATATCATCCAAATAAACAATCAGAAATGTATCCACAAAATCCCTGAAAATATCATTCATGAAGGATTGGAAGACGGAAGGGGCATTAGTAAGTCCAAAAGGCATCACTAGGTATTCAAAATGCCCCTCTGGGGTATTAAACACCGTCTTCCATTCATCCCCGTTCTTAATGCGAATAAGGTTATACGCCCCCCTGAGGTCAAGCTTGGTAAACCAACTAGCACTTTTCACTCTGGAAAATAGGTCAGAAATCAAAGGTAACGGATATTGATATTTAACAGTGATCTTATTCAGGAGGCGATAATCAATACACAGCCTCAATGAACCATCCTTTTTGGCCACAAAGAAAAAACCGGCGCCCAAGGGTGAGGAGGATGGTCTGATATGACCCTTCTCCAATGACTCCTTGATATGAGATCGCATAGCATCGTGTTCAGGTACAGATAAAATAAATAGGCGACGTTTAGGAAATTTACCACCAGGAACTAACTGACTAACTAATAGGGCAATCATAGCTCCTGTGAGGAGGTAAGGATGCAGATTTACTTTCACTAAACACATCAGAAAAATCAGTCAAAAAGTCAGGGACATCCTGTGACTGGGGAGAGGCAGAAAAAACAGGAGTGTCAGTATTAACACATTGGCAGCCCCAACTGGTCACAGACACAGATTTCCAATCCAAAAGAGGATTATGAGTCTGTAACCAAGGGAAACCCAGTACAATAATGTCATGCAGATTATGCAACACCAGAAATTTGCAACTCTCCTGATGATCTGGTTCAACTCTCATTATCACCTGAGTAGAAAACTGGTGTTTATTTTGCGCCATAGGGGTAGAATCAATGCCCAGTAAAGGAATGGACTTCCGCAGAGGTATCATGGGAAACCCACAACGTTTGGCAAAGTCAAAATCCATAAGGTTAATAGCTGCTCCTGAATCAACAAAAGCCTGAGCCGAAAATGTGGACAGGGAGCAAATCAGGGCAACAATCAACAGAAATTTAGTCTGAACACTACCCAAGACAACTGAGCGCGCAAAACGTCTTCCCCGCTTAGGGCAGACGGAAATAGCATGGGAAGCGTCACCACAGTAGAAGCATAACCCATTGCGCTTACGAAACTCATGACGCTGAGCCCCAGAAGTCACTCCATCACACTGCATGGGCTCAGGAACTGGCTCACAAGGCAACACCATCCCACACATACCTCTGCGCTCACTCAAACGTCTGTCAATTTGAATAGCCAAAGACGTAGAATCATTGAGACCAGAGGGAACAGGGAATCCCACCATAACATCCTTTACATTTTCTGACAGACCCTTCCGAAAAAGGGCTGCCAAAGCATCATTCATCATTCCATTTGGTCAGGACTGCCCATTTTCGAAATTTCTGACAGTACAGTTCAGCGTCTTCACGACCCTGATTTAATGCCAACAAGGTCTTTTCAGCTTGATCAGTGATATTAGGTTCATTGTACAATAACCCCAGAGCCTGAAAAAATACATCAACATCATTCAAAACAGGATCCCCAGGTATCAGGGAAAAAGCCCAATCCTGAGGGTCGCCGCGCAGCAGAGAGATGACAATTTGAACCTGCTGTGCTGCGTTCCCTGAGGACTTAGGCTTTAAGACAAAAAACAACTTAGAGTTATTTTTGAAATTCAGAAATTTAGACCGCTCCCCCCAAAATAAATCTGGCATGGGGATCCTAGGTTCCACAACTGGCAACCTAGCAAGATAGGTAGCAATACTCTGAACCTCAGTGGCAAGCTTCTCCACACGGCCAGACAACTGTGCAAACTCCATTGAGAGAAAAAAAAAAAATCCTCCTCAGCACCCAGAAAAAAAGAGGGAAGAAAAAAAAAATATAAACTTTTTTTCCTCTTTACTATTTTTCCCTTCTGTGAGTAGCATATAATTTTCAGTTTGTCCGGTAATACTGTTATGTTTCGGTAGCTGAGGAGAAACTGCAAAAAATAGCCAAAGTAGCAAAACACCAGAGAGGCTGGAAACAATTGGATTGCAGTAACCTAAACTATCCGCCACACTAGAAGTAGCCGTGGAGCGTACCTACGGTGATCCTAGACGCCTCGTCACTGCCGGAGAGATAAGTACACCTAAAGGCAGAAAGATGAAAGCTATCTGCCCCGGAGCAGAATCCCCAAAGAAATAGGAATCCCCAAACATGTAATGGCGGTTAGACAAGAAGAAAACACGGACACAGACAGAAAATAGAATGAGCAAACGCTGGGGCCCAATCTGTCTAGAAAGAAAAGTATACAGTCATGGCCAAAAGTTTTGAGAATGACACAAATATTAATTTTTACAAAGTCTACTGCTTCACTTTTTCTAATGGCAATTTGCATATACTCCAGAATGTTATAAAGAGTGATCAGCTTAACAGCAATTACTTGGAAAGTCAATATTTGGCTAGAAAATGAACTTTATCCCCCAAAACACATTTCAACATCATTGCAGCCCTGCCTTAAAAGGACCAGCTAACCTCTTTTCAGTGATTGCTCCATTAACACAGGTGTGGGTGTTGATGAGTACATGGCTGGAGATCAATCTGTCATGATTAAGTAAGAATAACACCACTGGACACTTTAAAAGGAGGCTGGTGCTTGGCATCATTGTTTCTCTTCTGTTAACCATGGTTATCTCTAAAGAAACACGTGCAGTCATCATTGCAATGCACAAAAATGGCCTAACAGGGAAGAGTATCGCAGCTAGAAAGATTGCATCTCAGTCAACAATCTATCGCATCATCAAGAACTTCAAGGAGAGAGGTTCCATTGTTGCCAAAAAGGCTCCAGGGCGCCCAAGAAAGACCAGCAAGCGCCAGGACCGTCTCTTAAAAGTGTTTCAGCTGCAGGATCGGGCTACCAGCAGTGCAGAGCTTGCTCAGGAATGGCAGCAGGCAGGTGTGAGTGCATCTGCATGCACTGTGAGGCGGAGACTCTTCGAGCAAGGCCTGGTCTCAAGGAGGGCAGCAAAAAAGCCACTTCACTCCAGAAAAAACATCATGGACAGACTGATATTCTGCAAAAGGTAAAGGCAGTGGACTGCTGAGGACTGGGGTAAAGTTATTTTCTTTGATGAATCCCCTTTTCGATTGTTTGGGACATCAGGAAAACGCCTCATTCGGAGAAGACAAGGTGAGCGCTACCACCAGTCTTGTCTCATGCCAACTGTTAAGCATCCTGAAACCATTCATGTGTGGGGTTGCTTCTCAGCCAAGGGAATCGGCTCTCTCACAGTCTTGCCTAAAAACACAGCCATGAATAAAGAATGGTACCAGAATGTCCTCCAAGAGCAACTTCTCCCAACCCTCCAAGAGCAGTTTGGCGATCAACAATGCCTTTTCCAGCATGATGGAGCACCTTGCCATAAAGCAAAGGTGATAACTAAATGGCTCAGGGAACAAAACATAGAGATTTTGGGTCCATGGCCTGGAAACTCCCCAGATCTTAATCCCATTGAGAACTTGTGGTCAATCATCAAGAGACGGGTGGACAAACAAAAACCTAAAAATTCTGACAAAATGAAAGCATTGATTGTGCAAGAATGGACTGCTATCAGTCAGGATTTGGTCCAGAAGTTGATTGAGAGCATGCCAGGGAGAATTGCAGAGATCCTGAAGAAGAAGGGTCAACACTGCAAATATTGACTTGCTGCATTAACTCATTCTAACTGTCAATATAAGCTTTTGTTACTCATATGTTTGCAATTATTATATTTCTGTCTGTGATAAAAAACATCTGTAAAACACACATAAAAACCAGAGGGCAGCAGATCATGTGAAAATATAATATTTGTGTCATTCTCAAAACTTTTGGCCATGACTGTAGGAAAGAATTCTGACTGCAACCCAAAAAAACCCTGACAAAAATCCCAACACTTCTGATTAACAAAAAACCTGAGATCACACGATCTCTACCACCTAATTCAGATCTCTGGTGTAACACACAGCAACACAGCAAATAAAAAGTGACAAAGGAACAGAGCAAAACTGCAAACACAAAACGAGCACAATTGCAGCGCAAGACCCCAAAAGGGGACCAGGCTGCAGTCCACTGCAAGCAGCAAACCAGCAATGAAAATCCAACAGAAGAAAAAAAAAAACATTATCTGAATGAGAGCAGGAAAACAAGCTGTGCTCCAAGCAAGAGCAGGAGGAACAATTGATTACCGGCAAGGCTGCTGGGAACTCAGGTCACTTACATCATACCATTCAGAGCCAGCTGAAGGCCATTCAGTAATTAGTTCATTACCCTCAGCAACCACCGGAGAGAGCCCAGCTCAGAAGTCACCTCCAAGCTATTCACAACAGGGCCCATCATATACTGGATCATTATATGGGGCCCATTATATATGGTGCATCAAATGGGGCACATTATATATGGAGCATTATATATGGGGACCAATATATTTGGAGCATTATATGGGGCTCATCATACACTGGAACATCATATATGGGGCCCATCATATACTAGAGCATCATATGGGGTTCATTATTTATGGGGCATCATATAGGGCCCTTTATATATGGAGCATCATATGGAGCACATATGGGGCCTATTCTGTATGGAGCATTATATGGGGCCCATTCTGTATGGAGCAATATATGGGCCCATCATATACTGTATGGAGCTTTATATGTGACTCATTATACTGTATGGAGCAATATGTGGGGCTCATTATACTCTATGGGGACCGTCCTATACTGTATGGCACATTATATGGGGACCATCATATACTGGAGCATTATATGGGGTGTTATGTTTCGGTAGCTGAGGAGTGCAGGTAAAAAAGGAAATACACCAGAGCAGTTGGAATCTATGAGATTGCAGTACCCTGACTAACCACCACAACTAGAGGCAGCCGTGGAGCGTTCCTACGTTGGTCCTAGACGCCTCGTCACAGCCTGAGAAACTAACTACACCTAAAGATAGATATAGGAAAGCTATCTGCCCCGGAGCAGAACCCCAAAGATACTAGAAAGCCCCCAAACATGTAATGGCGGTTAGACAAGATGAAATACTGACACAGAAAGAAAATAGTATGAGCAAACGCTGGGGCCCAAACTAACTAAATAGAAAAGGATAGGAAGGGTACTTACTGCAATCCCAGAAAACCCTGAAAAGCGCCAACTCTACTAATTTCAAAAAATACCTGAGATCACACGACCTCTACCACCTAAATTAGTTCTCTGGTGTAACAAAATCAAAACAGCAGCCACTGAAAAAACTGGAAAAAGCAAAAGTACAAACATCAGTGGCTGAACAAGACTGAGAGGGCAGAAGCCCCCGGAGGGGACCCTGAAGGCCCCCACAGAAGTGCAGGACAAAATGCAAAAATATAGCACAAACACAAAAGAAGAAAATGTCTTATCTGTTAGCAGGAGATGCAGACACGACACAGCAGGCTACAAGGGAAACTGGAATAAAGGATTCAGACCAGAACAATTGATCACCGGCAACCCTGATGGGAAAGTGACTCCCTTATATAAGACCAGTCAGTAACACCTGATTCCCAGTCCTCACAATCTTCACTGAACAGACCAGCACCGCTTGTAACCACCAGAGGGAGTCTCTGCTCAGAACTCATCTCAAACCCATTCACAACAGTACCCCCCCCTTGAGGAGGGGTCACCGAACCCTCATTTGAGCAACCAGGTCGGTCAGGATGAGTTCTATGATACGCACGGATGAGTCTCCTAGCATGGATGTCCGAAGCAAACACCCAAGAATTGTCTTCCTGACCATAACCTCTCCACTTAACCAAATACTGGAGTTTCCGTCTAGAAAAACGAGAATCTAATATTTTCTCAACTACATACTCCAGATTGCCCTCAACCAAAACAGGGTCAGGAGGCACAGCAGCAGGAACCACTGGCTCAACAAACCTCTTCAACAAGGACTTGTGGAACACGTTATGGATCTTAAATGTCCCTGGAAGAAGCAAACGAAAAGAAACAGGATTAATAATCTCCATGATCTTATAAGGTCCAATGAACCTAGGCTTAAATTTAGGAGATGCTACTCTCATAGGAATATTCTTTGAGGACAACCAGACCAAGTCCCCCACTTTAAACCGAGGACCATCAGTCCTATGCCGGTTAGCAAACCGCTGGGCCTTCTCCTGAGAGAGGGACAACCTCTCCACTACCTGGTCCCAAATCTGTTGCATACGCTCCACAACAGAGTCAACACCTGGACAGACAGAAGCCTCCGTCTGTCCTGAAGAAAATCGAGGGTGAAACCCAGAATTACAGAAAAACGGAGACATCAAAGTGGCAGAGCTAGCCCTATTATTAAGAGCAAACTCAGCCAAAGGTAAAAAAGAGACCCAGTCATCCTGATCAGCAGAAACAAAGCATCTAAGATAAGTCTCCAATGTCTGGTTTGTTCTCTCAGTTTGACCATTGGTCTGAGGATGAAATGCCGAGGAGAAAGACAATTGAACACCCAGTTTAGAACAAAAAGTCCTCCAAAATCTGGAAACAAACTGGACTCCTCTGTCAGACACAATGTTCTCAGGAATGCCGTGTAAACGAACCACGTGCTGAAGGAACAACGGCACCAATTCAGAGTAGGAAGGCAACTTAGGTAATGGCACAAGATGTATCATTTTGGAAAACCTATCACAAATTACCCAGATGGTGGTCATTCTCTGAGAAACAGGAAGATCGGAAATGAAATCCACAGAGATATGGGTCCATGGTCTCTTGGGCACAGGCAATGGCATCAACAAACCACTAGAGCGAGAGCAAGGCTTGGAGCGAGAGCAAGTCCCGCAGGACTGCACAAATACCCTGACATCACGAGACAAGGTAGGCCACCAAAAGGACCGACTAACCAAGTCTCTGGTACCAAAAATTCCGGGATGCCCAGCCAATGCGGAACAATGAATCTCAGACATCACACTCTTTTTCCACTGGTCCGGGACAAACAATTTTCCAACAGGGCAGCACTCGGGCCTATCCTCCTGACACCCCTCCAGAGCAAGTCTCAAATTGGGCGAGATGGCGGAAAGAACTACACCCTCTTTCAAAATAACAGAAGGATCAGATAACTCAGGAGAGTCCGCAAGGAAACTCCTCGAGAGGGCATCCGCCTTAACATTCTTAGTGCCAGGAAGAAAGGAAACCACAAAATTAAAACGTGTGAAAAACAAGGCCCACCTGGCCTGTCTAGGATTGAGTCGCTTGGCAGATTCCAGATAGACCAGATTCTTATGGTCCGTAAGGACCACCACCTGATGTTTGGCTCCCTCCAGCCAATGTCTCCACTCTTCAAAAGCCCACTTCATGGCCAATAACTCCCGATTACCCACGTCATAATTACGTTCAGTAGGAGAAAATTTTCAAGAGAAAAAGGCACAAGGGTTACTTTTAGAGGTCTCTGGATCTTTTTGGGACAAAACGGCACCTGCCCCAATTTCAGAGGCATCAACCTCCACCTGAAATGGCAGAGAAACATCAGGCTGCCGTAGAACAGGAGCAGAAGTGAATCTCTGCTTAAGTTCCTGAAACGCAGAGACTGCCTCAGGAGGCCAATTCACCACATCAGAACCCTTTCTGGTCAAATCAGTTAATGGTTTAACAATAACCGAGAAATTACCAATAAATTTACGATAAAAATTGGCAAAACCCAAAAATCTCTGAAGAGCCTTTAATGAAGTAGGTTGGACCCAATCACAGATGGCCTGAACCTTGACCGGGTCCATTTCAATAACAGATGGGGACAAAATGAATCCCAGAAATGAGATCCTCTGTACGCCAAAAAGACACTTTGATCCCTTTACATACAGAGCATTCTCTCTCAAAATCTGTAACACAGTTCGAACATGTTTCACATGAGAGTCCCAGTCATTAGAAAAAATCAAGATATCATCCAAATAAACAATCAGAAATTTGTCCACAAAATCCCTGAAAATGTCATTCATGAAGGACTGGAAGACGGAAGGAGCATTAGTGAGCCCAAAGGGCATCACCAGGTACTCAAAATGCCCTTCAGGGGTATTGAATACCGTCTTCCATTCATCCCCGTGCTTAATGCGAATAAGGTTATACGCCCCCCTGAGGTCAAGCTTGGTAAACCAAGTAGCGTTTTTCACCCTGGAAAACAGGTCAGAAATCAAGGGTAACGGGTATTGATATTTCACAGTAATATTGTTTAAGAGACGATAATCAATACACGGCCTTAATGAACCATCTTTTTTGGCCACAAAGAAAAAACCGGCACCTAAGGGTGAAGAGGATGGTCTGATATGACCCTTCTCCAATGATTCCTTGATATAAGACCACATAGCGTCATGTTCAGGTACAGACAAGTTAAAAAGGTGACCTTTAGGGAATTTACTACCCGGCACTAATTCAATAGCGCAGTCATAGCTCCTATGGGGAGGCAAGGATGCAGATTTACTTTCGCTAAACACATCAGAAAAATCAATCAAAAAGTCAGGAACATCCTGAACCTGGGGGGAGGCAGAAAAAACAGGAGTGTTGGTATTAACACATTGGCAGCCCCAACTGGTTACAGACACAGATTTCCAATCCAAAACAGGATTATGAGACTGTAACCAAGGGAAACCCAGCACGATAATGTCATGCAGATTATACAGAACCAAAAATCTGCAGCACTCCTGGTGATCAGGTTCAACCCTCATTATCACCTGAGTAGAAAACTGGGGTTTATTCTCAGCCAAAGGGGTAGAATCGATCCCCAGTAGGGGAATAGACTTCTGTAGGGGTATCAAGGGAAACCCACAACGTCTAGCAAAATCATAATCCATCAGGTTAATAGCTGCTCCAGAATCAACGAAAGCCTGAGCAGAAAATGAGGACAGAGAGCATATCAGAGTGACAGTTAATAAAAACTTAGTCTGAACACTACCCAAGACAACTGAGCGTGCAAAACGTCTTCCCCGCTTAGGGCAGACTGAAATAGCATGAGAGGCATCACCACAGTAGAAACATAAACCATTGCGCTTTCGAAACTCATGACGCTGTGCCCCAGACACCACTCTATCACACTGCATGGGTTCAGAAGCTGGTTCACAAGGCAACACCATACCACGCATACTTCTCGCTCACGCAAACGTCTGTCAATTTGAATCGCTAATGACATAGAATCATTGAGACCAGAGGGGACAGGGAATCCCCATAACATCCTTTACATTATCTGACAGACCCTTCCGGAAAAGGGCTGCCAAAGCGTCGTCATTCCATTTGGTCAGGACTGCCCACCTACGGAATCTCTGACAGTATAACTCAGCGTCATAAGGCCCCTGATTTAATGCTAACAATGCTTTTTCAGCTTGATCAGTGACATTAGCCTCATCGTACAATAACCCCAAAGCCTGAAAAAATGCATCAACATCACTCAAAACAGGATCTCCAGGTGTCAGGGAAAAAGCCCAATCCTGAGGATCGCCGCGCAGGAGAGAGATGACAATTTGAACCTGCTGCGCTGCGTTCCCTGAGGACTTAGATTTTAAGGCAAAAAACAATTTACAATTATTTTGAAATTCTGAAACTTAGCTCGAAACCCCAAAAACAAATCTGGCATGGGGATCCTAGGTTCCACAACAGGCAACCCAGCAAGATATGCAGCAATACTCTGAACCTCAGTGGCAAGCTGATCCACACGGCCAGACAACCGTGCAAACTCCATTGAGAGACAAGATCCTCCCCAGCACCCAGAGATACAGAGGGAAAAAAAAAAATGCAACAAATAGAAAAATATCTCTGACAACTCTGACAACCTTTTTTCTTTCACAATATTTTTTCCCTTCTGTGAGTACCATACAAATTTCAATTTTTATGGCCGGTGATACTGTTATGTTTCGGTAGCTGAGGAGTGCAGGTAAAAAAGGAAATACACCAGAGCAGTTGGAATCTATGAGATTGCAGTACCCTGACTAACCACCACAACTAGAGGCAGCCGTGGAGCGTTCCTACGTTGGTCCTAGACGCCTCGTCACAGCCTGAGAAACTAACTACACCTAAAGATAGATATAGGAAAGCTATCTGCCCCGGAGCAGAACCCCAAAGATACTAGAAAGCCCCCAAACATGTAATGGCGGTTAGACAAGATGAAATACTGACACAGAAAGAAAATAGTATGAGCAATCTCTGGGGCCCAAACTAACTAAATAGAAAAGGATAGGAAGGGTACTTACTGCAATCCCAGAAAACCCTGAAAAGCGCCAACTCTACTAATTTCAAAAAACACCTGAGATCACACGACCTCTACCACCTAAATTAGTTCTCTGGTGTAACAAAATCGAAACAGCAGCCACTGAAAAAACTGGAAAAAGCAAAAGTACAAACATCAGTGGCTGAACAAGACTGAGAGGGCAGAAGCCCCGGAGGGGACCCTGAAGGCCCCCACAGAAGTGCAGGACAAAATGCAAAAATATAGCACAAACACAAAAGAAGAAAATGTCTTATCTGTTAGCAGGAGATGCAGACACGACACAGCAGGCTACAAGGGAAACTGGAATAAAGGATTCAGACCAGAACAATTGATCACCGGCAACCCTGATGGGAAAGTGACTCCCTTATATAAGACCAGTCAGTAACACCTGATTCCCAGTCCTCACAATCTTCACTGAACAGACCAGCACCGCTTGTAACCACCAGAGGGAGTCTCTGCTCAGAACTCATCTCAAACCCATTCACAACAATGGGGCCCATTATATATGGTGCATCAAATGGGGCACATTATACAGTCATGGCCAAAAGTTTTGAGAATGACACAAATATTATATTTTCACATGATCTGCTGCCCTCTGGTTTTAATGTCTTCCAAGAGCAACTTCTCCCAACCCTCCAAGAGCAGTTTGGAGATCAACAATGCATTTTCCAGCATGATGGAGCACCTTGCCATAAAGCAAAGGTGATAACTAAATGGCTCAGGGAACAAAACATAAGATTTTGGGTCCATGGCCTGGAAACTCCCCAGATCTTAATCCCATTGAGAACTTGTGGTCAATCATCAAGAGACGGGTGTACAAACAAAAACCTAAAAATTCTGACAAAATGAAATGTGTTTTGGGGGATAAAGTTCATTTTCTTGCCAAATATTGACTTTGCAAGTAATTGCTGTTAAGCTGATCACTCTTTATAACATTCTGGAGTATATGCAAATTGCCATTAGAAAAAGTGAAGCAGTAGACTTTGTAAAAATTAATATTTGTGTCATTCTCAAAACTTTTGGCCATGACTGTATATGGAGCATCACATGGAGCCCATTATATATGGAGCATTATATATGGGGATCAATATATTTGGAGCATTATATGGGGCTCATCATACACTGGAGCATCATATATGGGGCCCATCATATACTAGAGCATCATATGGGGTTCATTATTTATGGGGCATCATATAGAGCCCTTTATATATGGAGCATCATATGGAGCACATATGGGGCCTATTCTGTATGGAGCATTATATGGGGCCCATTCTGTATGGAGCAATATATGGGCCCATCATATACTGTATGGCGCTTTATATGCGACTCATTATACTGTATGGAGCAATATGTGGGGCTCATTATACTCTATGGGGACCGTCCTATACTGTATGGCACATTATATGGGGACCATCATATACTGGAGCATTATGTGGAGCTCATCATATACTGTATGGAACATTATATGGGACCAATTATGTTTGGAGCAATATATGGGGCTCATTATTCTGTATGGAGCAATATATGTGGCTCATTATACTGTATGAAGCATTTTATTGGGCCCATTATTCTGTATGGAGCATCATATATGGGACTCATTATTCTGTATTGATCAATATATGGGGCTCATTATTCTGTATGGCGCAATATGTGGTGCCCATAATACTGTATGGAGGACTATACTGTCCGGTTTTTGAGCTATTGTAGAATTTACAATAGATATCACTCATGTAATGTAAGAACTGAAGTATTTGGCATTGTACTATACCTATATTTCTCTGCCATATCGGAGCATCATGAATTGTGGTATGTCTTAAAGGGGCCCACTGAGACTCTTTTGCTCGGGGCCCACGTAAACCTGAAGCCAGCCCTGCCCCCCCACACATTACAGTTTTCAATGCGTTACTATTACTGTAAAGTAAATTAAGGTTGACTAGCTTAAGTAATAAGATGTCATGTATAGTGTACAGTTCCTATAGCGTCTTGTGCTTGGGTGCGAGGAAAACACAGGAGACATAGGTTGAAATGAAATGACTTGTATTACTTCATACAAGCATGCTGAAAAGTTCACACAGTTTGCAGGAACAGCGACAGGAGACACAGCAGGCCAGAGTAACTTCAAGCACTACAATAAATCTCCACAGCAGGTTCAGGATCTCTTCTCTGTACCGTAATTCCTCTGCAAACATGGATTCACCAAACAGCAGGTTTCCAGAGTCCAGAAGTGTTCCAAGGTTCCTCAGTAGGGAATAGCTGGAGTACAAGTCCAAGGCTTCCAGGAGTCAGGTCACAGACTGACTGAGGCTTGATTCAGGAGCACTGATTGTTCAGCTGAGGCTGCTTAAGAAGCAAGAGGGAAGAATCAGGGCGGGAACATGAAAACTGAAACTCCATATTAACTGAGGGCAAGAGCTGCAGAAAGACAGAAAGCAAAATGGCCGACGGAAAACTGAGTTTCAAGGAACATGTCAACAGAGATAAAGAACCTTACATTACTCCCCCCTTAGGGACAACCTCCGGATGACCTCAGACCAGGCCTGTCAGGGTACCTCTGATGAAACTGGCGGAGCAGGCGAGGAGCATTTACATTATTGACTGGTTCCCATGAGTTGTCCTCCACTGGGTAGCCCTGCCATTTAATCAAATATTGCAACTGATTTCTGTACAACCTGGAATCTAGAATCCTTTCCACCATAAATTCTTCCTGACCATCGACCAGCACTGGGTCAGGGCAAGGAGAAGAACGTCCAGGAAACGTATTGGGTGTTGCAGCCTTTAGTAGGGATACATGAAAGACAGGGTGGATTCTCATAGTTCTGGGCAGTTGAAGACGACAAGCAACAGCACTTATAATCTTACTGATCTTATAAGGTCCAATGTACTTATGTCCCAATTTAGACGATGGAATCTTTAATTTAAGATTTCTGGTTGACAGCCAGACCAAATCTCCTACCTTGAAAGCTGGTGCAGGTTTACGAAATTTATCTGCTGCTTTCTTGTACCTTTTCTGAGCCAATTCTAGATTTTCCTTTAGAAGATCCATATTCTTTTGTAAAGAAGTGATTCTTTCAGCCACTGCCGGCAAGGGCGTATCTATGGGAAATCGAGGAAGAATGTTAGGATGATAACCTAGATTGGAGTAAAAAGGAGACTGCTTAGTGGAGGCGCTCTGAGAGTTGTTATAAGAGAACTCAGCCAGTGGAAGTAGATCCACCCAATCATCCTGTAGGTGGCAGATAAAACAGCGGAGATACTGCTCCAGGGTCTGATTGGTTCGTTCTGTCTGTCCATTAGTCTGGGGATGAAAAGCAGAAGAAAGGTTTACTTTAATGTCCAATGCTGCACAGAAATTTTGCCAAAACCTTGAAGTGAATTGCACCCCTCGATCCGAAATGACCTCATCCGGTACTCCATGTAAGCGAAACACATTCTTAATCATCAAGTCTGATGTCTGTTTTGCAGTGGGTAAGCCGACACAAGGGATAAAATGAGCTGCCTTTGTTAGACGGTCAACCACCACTAGAATGGTGTTCTTCCCTTGAGAGGTTGGTAACTCCACAATGAAGTCCATAGAAATGGATCCCCACGGGCGGGACGGGGTGGGAAGAGGTTGCAACAGACCAGTTGGTGAGGAGCGAGGTGTTTTGCATCTTGCACAGACTTCACATGAAGTGACATAGTTTAAAACATCTTTCCTGTAAGTGGGCCACCAAAAGAAACGAGAAAGAAATTCTTGTGTCTTTAGAATTCCCCTATGCCCGGCTATCTTGGAATCGTGGATGAGTTGCAATACTCTCAATCTGACTGTTTCAGGTATATACAGACGTTGTCCCTGAATCCACACACCATTCTTAAAGACAAGACTTACGTCCCTTGGGGGTTGAGCCAACAAAGAATCCGCATGGTATGCTTCCTTGATGTCCTTAAGTAGGTCTTGATTATGAATCACTCCCAGGAATCTAGAGTCAGGAAGAATAGTCTTAGGAGGAGTAAGTGGACATGTCTCTGCTGAATGAATCCTAGAGAGTGCATCAGCCTTTCCATTGCGCGATCCTGGTCTATAAGAAATGACAAAATTAAATTGGTTTAGGAAAAGATTCCAGCGAGCCTGGCGAGGAGTCAGGCACTTAGCCGACCTGATAAATTCAAGGTTACGATGGTCTGTCAGGACGACTATTTGCTGTGCAGTCCCTGAAGAAGGTGTCTCCATTCCTTGAAGGCGGCAATAATGGCCAACAATTCTCTATTGCCCACATCGTAGTTCCTCTCAGCCGAAGACAACTGCTGGGAAAAGAAGGCACAGGGATGCAAGACATTCTTCTCACCTGTTCTCTGAGAGAGTATAGCTCCAACGGCACAGTCTGAAGCATCCACCTCTATTATGAAGGCAAGCTCGGGGTTGGGATGTACTAAGATAGGTGCGGTGGTAAATTTATCCTTTAAACAGGAAAATGCTTCCTGAGCTTGCGGGGTCCAGGAGAACCTAGACTGTTTCCGGGTAAGTTGGGTGATAGGTGACACTACCTCAGAAATATTCTTAATGAAACGTCTATAGAAGTTGGCAAACCCGATGAAATGCTGCACCTCCTTCACATTTCTAGGAATTGGCCAATCCTTGATGGCTTGGGTCTTGCTTCCATCCATACTAATCCCTTGCGTAGATAGTACATACCCCAGAAATTGAATTTCGGTCCTATGGAATTCACACTTTTCAAGTTTGATGTAGAGATGGTTTTGTCTTAGGCGTTCTAAGACCATTCTCACATGTCCATGATGTTCCTCTGTGGAGTTAGAAAAAATTAGAATATCATCCAGATAAATCACCACAAATGTATCTAGGAGATCCCTGAAGATATCATTCACGAAGTGTTGGAAAGTGGATGGGGCGGTACTCAGACCAAAAGGCATAACTAGATATTCAAAGTGTCCATAGCGTGACCTGAAAGCAGTCTTCCATTCATCCCCAGGTCTAATACGGACCAAGTTATAGGCCCCACGGAGATCCAGTTTAGAGAAAATTTTGGCATGCCGCACTCTCTCCAACAACTCAGGGATTAAAGGCAATGGATAACGGTTTCTAATAGTAACCTTATTGAGTTCCCTATAGTCTATGCAGGGTCTCAGAGATCCATCTTTCTTCTTCACAAAGAAGATGGGTGCACCTGCGGGAGATGAAGAGGGGCGTATGAAGCCCTTGGCTAGATTTTCGTCTATATAATCCTTCAAAGCTTTTAGCTCGGGCCCCGCTAGGGGTAGATCTTACCAAAAGGTATCTCGGCTCCAGGCAATAATTCAATTGGACAATCATATGGACGGTGAGGAGGAAGCTGATCAGCGTTCTTCTTGTCACATAAATCCACATAGTCCTGGTATACAGCTGGTAGTTCAGGGACTGACATGGTTCCTTTAGGAACAGAGCAAGCTGAAACTCCTTGACTCATCTGTTTCTCCGGAAAGTGTAATTCCTTGGTCTCCCAGTTAATCGTAGGATTCTGCGCCTGCAGCCATGGTAGCCCTAGAATAATGGGAAAGTGGGGAGAAGAGATAAGCATAAAAGACATTTTCTCCTGATGATCTTTACCCATAAGGACCCTCAAAGGCTCTGTTTCTTGATCCACTGGTCCAGAAGTCAGTAGAGAGCCATCCACAGTCTCCATCTGTACGGGAGTAGCCTTCTTCACTGAACGTATCCCCTGTTTCAGAGCAAAGGAGATATCCATAAAATTTCCACTTGCTCCTGAGTCGATCATAGCAGAGCTAGACACCCAGACTGAGTCAACCCAGAGTTTGATGGAAAGGAAGCAATGAGAATTGTTTCTTTTACAACTCAGCTGGGACACCGCTGAGGAAACTTGAAAAATTGCAGCGTTTATATCGTCATCGTCCCCAGAACTAACAGAGTTTAAGTCCGAGAAATCAAGATCTCTTGCAGCAGATCTCTCTGGAGCCTGAGGCTCGGACATGACAGAGCTCCTCTCGCAACACTCACAGTGAATGACTGCTGCAGTAGTCTTACGAGAACGGCTGGGGCAGTTTATAATGAAGTGCCCTGACTTACCACAGTAGAAACATAGATTTTCCTTTATACGATGTTCTTTGTAAAGAGTCCACCTGCATGGGTTCAGGTTCTGGTTCCCTTGTGATCCTACTCAAAGGTTCCTTAGCTGAGGAGGGAGGTAGTAAAAGGTTAGTGCGATTATTTTCGAACCATCTCTCTTGTCTGCGTTCAGTCAGACGAGCATCAATACGGATACAACAGTTAATAAAGTCACCTAACGCAGTGGGAGGGTCGGCACGAGCAAGTTCATCCTTAATCAGTGGAGACAACCCTTTCCGAAAAATAGATTTTTTAGCGGAAGTGTCCCAAGTGGTATCAAGAGCCCATCTCCTGAAATCCAGGGCATATTCGGCTACTGAACGCTTACCTTGGCGCAAAATTAACATGGCTGCTTCAGCTGTTGCACCTCGATTGGGGTCATCAAACACCTGCCCCATGGCTGAAATAAAAGCATCAAGGTGATTCAAACAATCATCCTCAGTCTCAATCAGAGGGTTTGCCCACATCAAAGCCTTATTGGTAAGCAACATGATTATAGTAAGCACTTTGGATCGTTCAGTGGGAAATTGTGAAGCATGTGCAGAGAAAAATAAATTGCATTGATTAATAAATCCCCTGAATTTCTCACGTTCACCGCCAAAACGAAAAGGAGGTAATTTGGGGATCCCAGAACTTGGGGTTATGGCAGGAGCCTGGGCTCGTTCCTCTAGAGCCTCAATCCTGGCTCGCAATTCCTGGGTAGTCTGTCCAAACACTTGCAAATTATGATTAGTGAGGTCCTGTAGGCTTGCAAAACGGGTTTTTAAAGTCTGTACATCTGAAAGGATTGTATCAGTCACTCCGCAAAGTTCCTTTATGCGGGCCTCCATCTTCCAGATCTTTTAAGGCAGAAGTGCTGGAAGAGAAGAGGGAAAGGAAAAAAAAAAAAAAAACAAAAAAAACAATAGTGTTTACCTGTGGTAACACTCCAGAGTAAAATTTTAAGGGAATGCGCTCACCTGGAATGGTTGTGAGAAGTCACAACCACTGTCATCACATAAGGTATTAAACGGACATCTGATATCCACAGTCACAGCAGACACGGCTTTCCCAGACCCAGCAGACACTAAACATTGGCTCCTGAATCTTGTCATGTATAGTGTACAGTTCCTATAGCGTCTTGTGCTTGGGTGCGAGGAAAACACAGGAGACATAGGTTGAAATGAAATGACTTGTATTACTTCATACAAGCATGCTGAAAAGTTCACACAGTTTGCAGGAACAGCGACAGGAGACACAGCAGGCCAGAGTAACTTCAAGCACTACAATAAATCTCCAAAGCAGGTTCAGGATCTCTTCTCTGTACCGTAATTCCTCTGCAAACATGGATTCACCAAACAGCAGGTTTCCAGAGTCCAAAAGTGTTCCAAGGTTCCTCAGTAGGGAATAGCTGGAGTACAAGTCCAAGGCTTCCAGGAGTCAGGTCACAGACTGACTGAGGCTTGATTCAGGAGCATTGATTGTTCAGCTGAGGCTGCTTAAGAAGCAAGAGGGAAGAATCAGGGCGGGAACATGAAAACTGAAACTCCATATTAACTGAGGGCAAGAGCTGCAGAAAGACAGAAAGCAAAATGGCCGACGGAAAACTGAGTTTCAAGGAACATGTCAACAGAGATAAAGAACCTTACATAAGAATTGATGTCGTTGGCATTGAAATGGGCACTGTAGGTGTGTTTACCGTCCTCCACTCACTGCCGACTTTTCTTCCCTATTGATTTGAATTGGGGTCGGTTCGTGTTTCAGTCGGACCTTCGACTTTTTCCGTTAGTCGGCCGATTTCGTTCGACTTGACTTTTGATAAAGTCGGGTGGTCCGAAACCCGACTCGACCCTCCGGAGGCAAAGTCATTCATCTCTAATTCAGAATATAACATGCTGCTTTCCTGCATCCACCAACAGAGTGAGCTGAGGAGCATATGGAATACTGCATCATTATTGAGTTTGATGATGAACAGTGTGCAGGAAACTCCCATGCATTCTCTAATAATGGCTTTTAGTAGCATTTGAAATTAAATATAGGGGTGGGACAATGGTCACAGACTTATGGTACATACATGCCCTTTTTTTTGTTGGGTTCTTCTTTCTCCTACTTATCATGCTACATGACATACAGGTAAGGCATCACAAAACATATGTTTGGTAGGTAGATTCAAATAAAGCTTGTCTTCGTCACTGAAATAGTTAATAAAAAATAAATATTGTTAATTATGAATGATTAAGGCTGTCTAATTAATTAATTCCTAATTACAGACAATCCAGGATATATGTCGCTCTTTTAGATAACTGACTGCAAAGGTATCTTATCAACAGAACAGCCAGTTCTTCAGATTTACCTACTTAATAGCCCTTATTTTTCTTGCTAATTGGTTATGAGAATGAACGTAGTTAGAAATGAATGGTCTTAATTGTGCCCCCTCACAGATGGTGCATTCTGGGCTGGTTCCTGGCATTTGCTAGATGATGGGAAGGTCGCATGGAGCCATCAATCTTTGGGGTGCAAAACATTTATCTGAAATGATGAGGGGAATACTCAATGCTAAAGAGATACTTGTTATGCGGCCATTATACACTTACAAGGATCCGAAGCTTAGGATCTTTGTGTGAGACAGAAAATAGAAAGTGAATATGTAGAAGAGATTGAGAATGAACACATCTGTCCATAGTGGTCCAATAATCAAGACCTTATTCTAGATCTGTCTTTTGGAAACATTGTTTTGAACACGTTGAGTAGTCTATTATGCTTTTATACATTAGCATAAATATGCTTGCTCCAGTTTTCTCTTTCAATTGCTAATATTATCGCTTACAAATACCATCGTGGATCCACAGCTTCTTTCATTTTTAGTTGCACTATGTAGATTATGGTATGTACTATCTTTCAGAAGTAAGTTGACATTAATACTATTCACCATGACCTCCACCCTGGCTTGGACTGGCTCACAGGGAAACAGGCGAATTCCTGGTGGGCTCCTGTGCATGAGTAGGTCCTCTCCACCTTTAGATAAGTAGTTGGCACAATACACCAGGTATAGACAAAGGCAACATCTTATCACTCAATTGACACCATTTCTAGCTTATTACGTAGAAGGCTCACAACACTAACTGCTGGTCTCCCCAAGGAGGAATACTATTCCATTAGATACACACTTATTTTAACATGGCAGTAACAAAAAAATACCTGGACATTCTAGAATTCTTTATCTAGAATTGCTGCTATAACAAAATGGTATCCTGAACAGATTAAATTCATAATTTAAGAAATCTAGTGCTTCTGGTTCCAATACCTTGTTTGTTTTTTTCATGGACTTTCAGATTAAGTTGCAAAGATTGTTTACTTCTTTACAAACTACGGACCCTTAAGAATAGTAGACGTTCTATCTGCTGTTGTATAATCAGAATATACATCACTGGCTTTGAAGTGGATGAACACATGTTCACTTATATTACCAGAGCTTCGAGCTGTTTTACATTCACCATATTTTTATCTCTTTAATTACAAGACATGTAGTGCATCCAATTGACCATTACATTCTAGCATCAACGTGCGTCTTCTATGCGCCACAAATAAAATAACTATTGCAGAAAAAAATGAGGCACAATAGGCCCCGTTCCAGACAACTTATGGTATTCTAAAACCGTTAAACAACAAAATGAGAGTCACTTAGATATTATACGACGGTTACACAGCCACTTAACCCGCTGAATTAAAAAAATAAAAAGTAACAGATTCCATAAGTCTTCCCTTAATTAATCTGGTAAGGGATTATACACCACAAATACTCATTCCCTACTTATTAAATATCACTGTTCATCCTCCACTCCATTTTGCCTGCGGACAGAAAGAAGAATTTAAATGTAAATTTTTGTGTTGAAATTGTATTCTTCTATGCATTACAACAATCTAATACTTTATTTTGACATGATCTACTTGAGGGCAAAATAGGTTCTGCATTTTAATTTTGAGCTGTTTTGTGTGAGACGTACGGGAGCAGAAGTCTGGCTGTGTTTTTGAGAGGTGTTATTATACTGGCCAGGAATTGCTAGCATTTATCACAAGTGCTCCAAGAACAAACCTGGTGCTTTCACTCAATATCTATTACAAAGATACGAATGCAAATCGACTAAAACACCCTGCAGGTAGTAGCTGGAGCCTGCTCTATGCAGCTCACTCCACAGCCTGGAGGTAGAAGAAACTGTCAGATACCACTACCTCGTTTTAATAGGAAAAATACATTTTTTTTTAAAGAGATGATAGGTTTTTTAGGGGTTCCAAACCATATTTGCTTTGGACAACATTGTGGTATTTATATAGAAAACGAACTTCCACTATTGCCTTTACTTGTCCATTACAAGAGAATAGAGGTCAAGTCCATTTCTGGAGTCACATTAATCAATGTTATAAATAAGATTGCATATAATTATAAATCTACCGCTAAGCATTCAGCAAAGTATGCAACATTTTATTAGTCGAGCAGATGTGGCTTGCACCAAAATAAATGGAGATGTCCAGAAAAAACTTGAGAAGGTATAACAGTCTTTTCCAAATTCTTGTCCGCACGACCCCCCACAGGTCATGTTTTCAGGATTGCCATAGTATTGCACAGATGAAAAAATTCCTGATGAATTGATACTTCCACCATCTGTGCGCTACTAAGGAAATCCTGAAAACATTGTTGGGGGCCATGAGGACTGGAATTTGGTAAACACTAATATAACTGGTAATGTGGTCTTTTTCTCAACACTTTTTGAAGGGCGCTCACTTCTTCATCAGAAGGACCACAAATTCTCCTCCTCATGAAGAAGTAAGTGCACTTCAAAACGCATTGTGAATAAAACCACATTAACTGTTATACCTTCTCAAATTTTTTTCTAGACATTATTGTGATGCCAGCAGCGAAGCATATCCGCTTTTCCACATCTACTCATCTTATCGTTTGATTTGCCAACCTGTGATGCAACAACAGCTAGACCCTTTATCTATGAGCCATTTAAGTGTTGTGCTTTCTCACAAAATGACCAGGAAAGCAGTCTTCACATCTATGAATACCCGTTGTCTGGATAACGCCCTATTTTGTGCTCCTTTGTCCTCACATCTTTTATTCAAGTTTTATTAGCAGACACAATAAATAGAATTAGGAATCGTATAATGATAGCATAGCTGGATTCAGAATAAACTATACACTAATCAAAAATGTTATTTTTTGCCATGTATACAGGAGCTAAATTGAGAAAAGTGTGACTTTTCTGTTTTTGGTGGAGGGCAAGTTAATGAGTAAGGGACCATCCGAAAAGAACTACTCCATACCTTGTTTTATTTTACCATTCTCAGGTATTTCAACAATATTGTTTACAATCACAAAAACTGTTTAAGTAGCAATATTTTATTATATTATCTTCCAAATAGAGATAATAAAATACAAATTAATCAACTTGTGCAAAAAATGTTTTTGAAAATTTGATTTGCGGCATATAAATTTGCTGAGAAACGCAGGTACTTTGAAAAAATGTGTATTACACTCTGAAGAATTCTAGGACTGTATCCAAGCACTATGCAAACACAGCCTTAGAAATATCAAAGTGAATTCACCATTGAAACAGATGGTATCATGGAAGTAATTATAAGCACATTTAACAAAAAAGTGCACTTCTAGACTTTTCACGGTTTTTAAAATGAAAAAGTCCAAAACTATTCATCTTAGCAATTTGTGATCACGCAGACCGTTCTGTGAAGAACACTGACTCAAACTGATTGTGTCACTGTCAGAGGTAACATGATTCTACTGTTGCTAAGACTACTGTGACTCAGATGAGTGATGCGCAATAACTTCCATAATGCCCTCCACTTCCTCCTCACTTATTCACTTGCTCAAGGTAAAGTAGGAAAATTGTGGCTTGCATTTGGCAGTAATACTGACTAGTGATGAGCGAACGTACTCGCCACTACTCGTAACTCACCCGAGTATCACTGTACTCTGTGTAATAGGTGAGCACCGAGCATTTCAGGGATTATTCGGTGGGAACTCGGGTCTCCACCCAGCTTTTTTGGCGGACTTTACAGACCCAATCACGATGCAGGGATTGTCTGCCAGGCAAAGAAACGCCGCAGTCATCTTTGTTGTGGTCGTGCAGTGATTGGCTGGCCGCACAGCATCATAAGGAGTATAAGAGACTGGACGCCGCCCTGCTCAACGCATTCATCTCCGGATTGAGATAGTGTAGGTAGAGCTGCTGCCGATTTAGGGTCAGAATTGGGGATTTATTATTTAGTGTGGGGTCTACCATCCTAAACTACTCAAATCCAGCTAAACCAACAGTCCTTCTAAGGACTAATTCCAGAGTATATAGGTTTCAGTGTTAGGTAGGCAGGGTGGGGTACGTCGCTCGATACACTTCAGTGCAAGGCCTGCAGGCACTGTATGTGTGTATATACAGTAGATCATTGCATGCATCAAGAGCTTCCATTCCCTTCCTGTGTTCTGGTGCTGCTGCTGCTACCTGTAGGATACATTGGTCTTATATAGCTAGCCCCAGGAGTAATTGGAATACAGGCCACACATTTTTTGGTGTGGTATCTCCATGCCAGCTCATATCTGTGCGTGCTCAAAGTTTGGCCAGTTTACGGCGTTTTTTTTTTTGTCCTGGCTGTCACTGTACTTACATACAGCAGTATTTAGCAAAAAATTTTTAAAAAATACAGGACACACATTTTTTTGGTGTGGTATCTCTGTAGCAGCTCATATCTGTGTGTGCTCAAAGTTTGGCCAGCTTACGGCGTTTTTCTTTTTTTGTCCTGGGTGAAACTGTACTTATATACAGCACTATTTAGCCATAGAAAAGAAACAAAAAAAACATATTTGTCGTAGTGGTATCTCTGTGCCAGCTCATATCTGTACATGCTCAAAGTTTGGCCAGTTTAGGCCGGCTTTCCTTTTTTTGTCCTGGGTGTCACAGTACTGCTATACAGCACTAGTTAGCCCCCCAAAAAAAACAGGGCACACATTTGTTGTAATAGTTTCTCCGTGGCAGCTCATATCTGTGTGTGCTCAAAGTTTGGCCATTTTATGGTGGTTTTATTTTTTGTGTCCTGGGTGAAACTGTACTTATATACAGCATTATTTATACAAAAAAAACACAAAACATTTATCGTAGTGGTATCTCCGTGGCAGCTTATATCTGTGCATACTCAAAGTTTGGCCAGATTAGGCCAAAACATTGTATTTTTTTTGCAGTCTGTTAATGTAATTATTAAATCTGATAAGGCCAAAAACATTTTTACCTAAAGTCCAGATAGGTAAAAGTGTGGTTTTCAAGCACACGTATCACATGCAAGTTGACTCCCAAATCACCCTTTTGTAGTGAACGTGCATAATATTCTATTCCATTTACAATGGGCAAGTCGCGTGGCAAGGGACGGGGAAGTGGACGTGATGGTGATGGTGCAGGCCGAGGCCGTGAGCAAGCTGAAATTGGCCCACCAAAAACACCCACATTTTCTCGCTGGACCTTAGTGTCCGAAATCTTAGGGGACTGCGGCAAGACTGCCCTATTGAAGCCCGTTGGTTGGATAGCGGATAATATTTCCAGTTACTTATCCACCACCACCAGCACCCTGTCTTCAACACGGTCAAGTCACAGTAGCCGTGAATCTGGACCGCATATTCCTTACCCTGATCCTCCTTCTTCCCACCATGCTGAGTGCCCTGAGACAACTGATCCCACAATCAGACACTCCAAAGAGCTGTTCAGTTTTCCATTTGGAGATTCGTGCCTCTCACCCGGTCCACTAGAAGCGGGGCGAGATGATATTCCATGTAGCAATGCACAAATCTTTGAGCAGCCACGGTCACAAGAGGTGGATGATGATGGGACACAATTGCCGGAAATTCAGGAGGAGGACCAGGGTGGGGAAGTGGAAGATGAGGTGGTGGATGATGTAGTAACAGACCCAACCTGGCAGGAGGACATGCAGAGCAAGGACAGCAGCACACAGGGGGAGGTAGGCGTCGCACCACTTCAGGCAGGAAGAAGCAGTGTGATGGCTGCAGACAGAAGGCGTGCAACCGTTCCCCATAACACCAACCTGACGGAAGTTGCCAGTCCAACTGTTAGGTCTTCCCGAGTCAGGTTATTTTTTAAAGACTCTGCCGATAACCCCAAGCAGGCCATTTGCAACACCTTTCATGCCAGCATCAACAGGGATAGCCAAACTACCAGCCTTACCACCACCAGCATGATCAGGCACATGGCAGCAAAGCACCTGACTTTGTGGGCTCAACCCCAGGCTCCAGGAACAGTGTCTGTGGGTGACACCACTGCTTCTTCCACTGTTGTGCGTGCAAGCCAATCCCCTGTCCACGTTGCATGAGAAGATGCCTCCTGCCCTGCACCTGCCGTTGCTCACAGTCAAATAGCACCATTATCAAGAATGTCAACGTCCTTGTCCCAGCGCAGCCTTCATTTGTTCATACTCCAGTCATTGAAATGTTAGTAGAAATATGCAGCCAATGCCCCATAGGCCACAGTACTCAATTCTCATATTTCTCGTCTGCTTGTGGTCGAAATGTGGCCTTTTAGGCTCGTGGAGGCGGAAGCTTTCCGCAACCTGATGGCGGCAGCCGTCTCAAGGTACTCTGTCCCAGCTGCCACTATTTCTCCCGCTGTACCATCCCGGCATTACACAAGCACGTGTCCCACAACATTATAGGTGCCCTCAACAATGCAGTTGCTGAGAAAGTACACCTAACCATGGACAAGTGGACAAGTGCTTGCGGCAAGCAACAGTACATCTCACTGACAGCACACTGGGTTAACATAGTGGAAGCCGGGACTCAGTCAGACCTTGGGATGGAACACGTCCTCCTGATGCCAAGGATTGCGGGCCCTACGTCATTCATGGTTGCCCCCCACTGTGTACAGCTCCTGCACCTCCTCCTCCTCCTTGTAATGTATGTAGTACAGTTCATATAGCGTCTTGTGCTTGGGTGCGATGAAAACACAGGAGTCACAGGTTTGATATAGAAAAGTCCTGTATTACATCATACAAGTTGGCAAAAAATAGTCACACAGTTTGCAGACACAGAAACAGGAGACACAGCAGGCCAGAGTAATCCAAGCTCAGCAATCACTCTCCAATACAGATTCAGGATCTTCTTCTCTGTTACCGTAAGTCCATGCAAACGTGGGTCTTTCAAAGAGCAGGGTTCAGAGTCCACAAGTGCTTCAGAGTTCCTCAGTAGGAATAGCTGGAGTACAAGGTCCAAGGCTTACAGGAGTCAAGTCACAGGTTCACTGCAGGCTAGATTCTGAAGCACTGATTGCTCAGCTGTGGCTGCTTAAGAAGCAAAGGAGAGAATCAGGGCGGGAACATGCAAGCTGGAAACTCCATTTTGACTGAGGGCAAGATAGCTGCAGCAAGACAGAAAGTAAAATGGCTGACGAACAAACTGAGTTTCAGGAATATATACATAGAACCTTACATTACTCCCCCCTTAAGGACAACCTCCGGATGACCTCAGACCAGGCTTGTGTGGGTACCTCTGATGAAACTGACGGAGCAAGCGAGGAGCATTAACGTTATTGACCGGTTCCCATGAGTTGTCCTCCACTGGGTAGCCCTGCCATTTAATCAGATATTGTAACTGATTTCTATGCAACCTGGAATCTAAAATCCTTTCCACCACAAATTCTTCCTGACCATCGACTAGCACTGGGTCAGGGCAAGGAGAGGAACGTCCAGGAAACGTATTGGGTGTCGCAGCCTTTAGTAGGGATACATGAAAGACAGGGTGGATTCTCATAGTTCTGGGCAGTTGAAGACGACAAGCAACGGCACTTATAATTTTACTGATTTTATAGGGTCCAATGTACTTATGTCCCAACTTAGACGATGGAATCCTTAACTTAAGATTTCTGGTTGACAGCCAGACCAAGTCTCCCACCTTGAAAGCTGGTGCAGGTTTACGAAATTTATCTGCTGCTTTCTTGTACCTTTCTTGAGCCGATTCCAGATTTTCCTTTAGAAGATCCATATTCTTCTGTAAAGACGTGATTCTTTCAGCCACTGCTGGTAAAGGCGTTTCTATGGGAAATCGTTGTAGAATGTTAGGATGATAACCTAGATTGGAGTAAAAAGGAGACTGCTTAGTGGAGGCACTCTGAGAGTTGTTATACGAGAACTCAGCTAATGGAAGTAGATCCACCCAATCATCCTGTAGGTGGCAGATAAAGCAGCGGAGATACTGCTCCAGGGTTTGATTGGTTCGTTCGGTCTGTCCATTAGTCTGGGGATGAAAAGCAGAAGAAAGGTTTACTTTAATGTCCAATGCTGCACAGAAATTTTGCCAAAACCTAGAAGTGAATTGCACCCCTCGATCCGAAATAACCTCATCCGGTACTCCATGTAAGCGAAACACATCTTTAATCATCAAATCTGATGTCTGTTTTGCAGTGGGTAAGCCGACACAAGGGATAAAATGAGCTGCCTTTGTTAGACGGTCAACCACCACTAGAATGGTGTTCTTCCCCTGAGAGGTTGGTAACTCCACAATGAAGTCCATAGAAATGGATCCCCACGGGCGGGACGGGGTGGGAAGAGGCTGTAACAGACCAGTTGGTGAGGAGCGAGGTGTTTTGCATCTTGCACAGACCTCATATGAAGTGACATAATTCAAAACATCCTTCCTGCAAGTGGGCCACCAAAAGAAACGAGAAAGAAATTCCTGTGTCTTTAGAATTCCTTTATGCCCAACTATCTTGGAATCGTGAATGATTTGCTATACTCTTAATCTGACTGTTTCAGGAATATACAGACGTTGTCCCTGAATCCACACACCATTCTTAAAGACAAGACTTACGTCCCTTGGGGGTTGTGCCAAAAAGGAATCCGCATGGTATGCTTCCTTGATGTCCTTAAGTAGGTCTTGATTATGAATTACTCCTAGGAATCTAGAGTCAGGAAGAATAGTCTTAGGAGGAGTAATTGGACGTGTCTCTGCTGAGTAAATCCTAGAGAGTGCATCAGCCTTTCCATTGCGCGATCCTGGTCTATAAGAGATGATAAAATTAAATTGGTTTAAGAAAAGATTCCAGCGAGCCTGGCGAGGAGTCAGGCACTTAGCCGACCTGATAAACTCAAGGTTACGATGGTCTGTCAGGACGACTATTTGCTGTGCAGCTCCCTGAAGAAGGTGTCTCCATTCTTTGAAGGCGGCAATAATGGCCAACAACTCTCTATTGCCCACATCGTAGTTCCTCTCAGCCGAAGACAACTGCTGGGAAAAGAAGGCACAGGGATGCAAGACATTCTTCTCACCTGTTCTCTGAGAGAGTATAGCTCCAACGGCACAGTCTGAAGCATCCACCTCTATTATGAAGGCAAGCTCGGGGTTGGGATGTACTAGGATAGGTGCAGTGGTAAATTTATCTTTTAGACGGGAAAATGCTTCCTGGGCTTGGGGAGTCCAGGAAAACCTAGACTCTTTCCGGGTAAGTTGAGTGATAGGTGACACTACCTCAGAGAAATTTCTAATGAAACGTCTATAGAAGTTGGCAAACCCGATGAAGCGCTGTACCTCCTTCACATTTCTAGGACTTGGCCAATCCTTGATGGCTTGGGTTTTGCTTCCATCCATACTAATTCCTTGTGTAGACAGTACATACCCCAGAAATTGAATTTCGGTCCTATGGAATTCACACTTTTCAAGTTTGATGTAAAGATTATTTGTCTTAGACGTTCCAAGACCATTCTCACATGTCCATGATGTTCCTCTGTGGAGTTAGAAAAAATTAGAATATCATCCAAATAAATTACCACGAATGTATCTAGGAGATCCCTGAAGATGTCATTCACCAAGTGTTGGAAAGTGGCTGGGGCGGTACTCAGACCAAAAGGCATAACTAGATATTCAAAGTGTCCATAGCGTGACCTGAATGCAGTCTTCCATTCATCCCCAGGTCTAATACGGACTAAGTTATAGGCCCCACGAAGATCTAGTTTAGAAAAAATTTTGGCATGTCGCACTCTCTCCAATAACTCAGGGATTAAAGGCAATGGATAACGGTTTCTAATAGTAACCTTATTGAGTTCCCTATAGTCTACGCATGGTCTCAGAGATCCATCTTTCTTCTTTACAAAGAAGATGGGTGCACCTGCAGGAGATGAAGAGGGGCGTATGAAGCCCTTGGCTAGATTTTCATCTATGTAATCCTTTAAAGCCTTTAGCTCGGGCCCCGCCAGGGGGTAGATCTTACCAAAAGGTATCTCTGCTCCAGGCAATAATTCAATTGGACAATCATATGGACGGTGAGGAGGAAGCTGGTCAGCGTTCTTCTTGTCACATAAATCCACATAGTCCTGGTATACAGCTGGTAGTTCAGGGACTGACATGATTCCTTTAGGAACAGAGCAAGCTGAAACTTTTGGACTCATCTGTTTCTCTGGAAAGTGTAATTCCTTGGTCTCCCAGTTAATGGTAGGATTCTGAGCCTGCAGCCATGGTAGCCCTAGAATAATGGGAAAGTGGGGAGAAGAGATAAGCATAAAGGACAGTTTCTCTTGATGATCTTTACCCATAAGAACCCTCAAAGGCTCTGTTTCCTGATCCACTGGTCCAGAGGTCAGCAGGGAGCCATCCACAGTTTCCATCTGTACTGGAGTAGCCTTCTTCACTGAACGTATTCCCTGTTTCAGAGCAAAGGAGACATCCATAAAATTTCCACTTGCCCCTGAGTCGATCATAGCAGAGCTAGACACCCAAGCTGAGTCAACCCAGAGTTTGATGGAAAGAAAGCAATGAGAATTGTTTTTCTTACAACTCAGCTGGGACACCGCTGAGGAAACTTGAAAAATGGCAGCGTTTACACAGTCAACGTCCTCAGAGGTAACGGAGTTTAAGTCCGAGAAATCAAGATCTGTTGCTGCAGATCTCTCTGGAGCCTGAGGCTCGGACCTGACAGATCCCCTCTCGCAACACTCACAATGAATGAGTGCTGCAGTAGTCTTACGAGAACGGCTGGGGCAGTTTATAATGAAGTGCCCTGACTTACCACAATAGAAACATAGATTCTCCTTAAAACGATGTTCCTTGCGTGCATCACTAACCCGTCGTTGTAAAGAGTCTACCTGCATGGGTTCAGGTTCAGGTTCTCGTGTAATCCTACTCAAAGGTTCCTTAGCTGGAGAGGAAGGTAGGAAAAGGTTAGTACGATTGCTTTCGAACCATCTCTCTTGCCTGCGTTCAGTCAGACGAGTATCAATACGGATGCAGTAGTTAATAAAGTCACCTAACGCAGTGGGAGGGTCGGCACGAGCAAGTTCATCCTTAATCAGTGGAGATAACCCCTTTCGAAAAATAGATTTTTTGGCGGAACTGTCCCAGGTGGTATCAAGGGCCCATCTCCTGAAATCCAAGGCATATTCAGCTACCGAGTGCTTACCTTGGCGCAAAGCTAACATGGCTGCTTCAGCTGTTGCACCTCGATTGGGGTCATCAAACACCTGCCCCATGGCTGAAATAAAATCATCAAGGTGATTCAAACAATCATCCTCAGTCTCAATCAGAGGGTTTGCCCACATTAAAGCCTTGTTGGTAAGCAACATAATTATAGTAAGCACCTTAGATCGTTCAGTGGGAAATTGTGAAGCATGTGCAGAAAAAAAAAGATTGCATTGATTAATAAATCCCCTGAATTTCTCACGTTCACCGCCAAAACGAAAAGGGGGCAACTTGGGAATCCCAGCACTCGGGGCTACGGCAGGAGCCTGGACTCGCCCCTCTAGAACCTCAATCCTGGCTCGCAAATCCTGGGTAGTCTGTCCAACCACTTGCAAATTGTGATTATTGAGGTCCTGTAGATTTGTAAAACGGGTCTTTATATTCTGCAAATCTGCAAGGATATTATCAGTCACTCCGCAAAGTTCCTTTATGCGGGCCTCCATTTTCCAGATCTTTTAAGACAGGATTACTGGAAGAAGAGGAGAGAAAAAAAAACAATAGTGTTCACCTGTGGCAACACTGCAGAGAGGAAAAAAAAAAATTAAGGGAACTGCTCACCTGGAATGGTTGTGAGAAGTCACAACCACTATCATCACAGAAAGTTTCAACCAGACATCTGATATCCAGAGTTACAGCAGACAAAAAAGAGAAAAGAAAGGAGAAAAAAAAACAAAAAAAACAATAGTGTTTACCTGTGGTAACACTGCAAAAAGAAAAAACTTAAGGGAATTGCTCACCTGGAATGGTTGTGAGAAGTCACAACCACTGTCATCACAGAAAGTACAACCAGACGTCTGATATCCACAGTACAGCAGACACAGCCTTCCAGACCCAGCAGACACTAACGTTTTGGCTTCAGAATCTTGTAATGTATGTAGTACAGTTCATATAGCGTCTTGTGCTTGGGTGCGATGAAAACACAGGAGTCACAGGTTTGATATAGAAAAGTCCTGTATTACTTCATACAAGTTGGCAAAAAATAGTCACACAGTTTGCAGACACAGAAACAGGAGACACAGCAGGCCAGAGTAATCCAAGCTCAGCAATCACTCTCCAATACAGATTCAGGATCTTCTTCTCCGTTACCGTAAGTCCATGCAAACGTGGGTCTTTCAAAGAGCAGGGTTCAGAGTCCACAAGTGCTTCAGAGTTCCTCAGTAGGAATAGCTGGAGTACAAGGTCCAAGGCTTACAGGAGTCAAGTCACAGGTTCACTGCAGGCTAGATTCTGAAGCACTGATTGCTCAGCTGTGGCTGCTTAAGAAGCAAAGGAGAGAATCAGGGCGGGAACATGCAAGCTGGAAACTCCATTTTGACTGAGGGCAAGATAGCTGCAGCAAGACAGAAAGTAAAATGGCTGACGAACAAACTGAGTTTCAGGAATATATACATAGAACCTTACACTCCTCTTCAGCCTCCATGTCAGAAATGAGCACATCAGTCACAAGCTGGAAGAACTGCAGCACTGCCAAAGCAAAGCGGCTACAGGCTGTGGTGAAGCTAATTTGCTTCTGTGACAAACCGCACAATGCTGAAGAGTTGTTGACAGCTCTGAAAGAGCAGGCAGATGTGTGGCTGACACCGCTAAATCTCCAGCCAGGCATGGTTGTGTGTGACAATTGCAGGAACCTGGTGGCGGCTTTGAGGTGAGGCGAACTGACACAAGTACCATGCCTGGCCCATGTGCTGAACCTCGTTGTTCAACGTTTTCTAAAAAGGTATCCAGAGCTGCTGGATCTGCTGGTTAAAGTATGCCGCCTGTGTGCACATTTTAGAAAGTCAGCTACAGCTTCAGCCGCCCTTGCCGTGCTTCAGCAGCGATTGCAGATTCCGGCTCACCGACTGGTGTGTGATGTCCCCACACTTTGGAACTCTACACTGCATGTGTTAGAAAGGATTTGTGAGCAGAAGCGGGCAATTGTTGAATACGAGCATCAACAAGGCCATCGTTTGTCAGGTTTGACTTCACACATAAGACCTCAGGAGTGGACATGGACATCAGACATATGTAGCATCCTCCAAAACTTTGAGGAGTCCACCAAGATGGTGAGCGGCAATGATGCCATAATTAGCATCACCCTCCCGCTCATCTGCATTCGGAAAAGCTCTCTGCTCACAATGAAAGAGGAGGCATTGCAGGTGGAGCACGAGGACATGGATCAAGGAACCATACAGGGTGATTACACACAGCCCAGCCTCGTGTCATCCCAACGTGGATTGGTTGGCAATGAGGAAGAGGAGGAGGAAGAACAGGAGCTACTTTCATGCGCTATAGACGGGACTACAACCACAACTGCCATACCGTCTGTTCAGCGTGGATGGCCTGAGGACAGGGAAGAAGAGGAAGAGGAGGAGGAGGACACCTTGGTCAGTCATCCTGTTGGTGAGGACACGGAAGTCTTGCCTGTTACCAGTCTGGCATGCATGGCTGACATTATGTTGCGCTGCCTTTCCCGTGACTCTCATATTCTCAAAATATTGGGTACCAGTCATTACTGGCTAGTGACACTTTTAGACCCACGGTACAAGGATAACTTTCAATCTTTTGTTCCAGAGGCAGACAGGTGTACCAAAATGGTGCAGTACCATAGGGCCATTGTTGTAGAATTATAAAAATAATTCCCATCTCAAAACGCTGGTGGCAGAAATAACAGTTCGTTGGCCAACCAAGCAGGACAGGCGAAACAGACACAAGTCCACTCCAGCAGAGGCAGGGGAACACTGGCAAAGTTCTGGGACAGTTTTCTAAGACCCTCCCATTGCCCATGCACTGAGGAGTGGGGTAATCTCACAAGGAATGAAATCTTCTCTAAGATGCTGAGGGAGTACCTTGCTGACTGTACCAACGTCCTCCATGATTCCTCTGTGCCTTTTAATTATTGGGTATCCAAGCTGGACACGTGCCATGAGTTGGCTCTCTACACCTTGGAGGTCCTGGCCTGCCCTGCCACTAGCGTTTTGTCCGAGCGGGTTTTTAGTGCTGCTGGTGGCATTATCACAGATAAGTGCATTTACCTTTCTACGGAAAATGCAGACAGGCTGACTCTTATAAAAATGAACAAGGGATGGATTGGGCCTGACTTCTCGACACCATCAAATGATGACAGCGAAGCATAAACTCCAATGTAGTGTTTTTTACGATATGATACGATACACTTTATTGATCCCAAGGGAAATTATGGTATCACAGCAGCGTTACAACAGCATTACAAACAAAACAATTATTAACAGCATTACTACATTACAAACAGCATTACATAGAGTAATTACTAGACACAGATCTTGCACATGACTAACCACAATACGTACCAAGCAAGGTGCACAAATCTCTGATCATTTCCATTAGTGTGCCAGCCCTAGGTTGTAGCCATCTTTTACCCTTAGTGAATTGTTATACATCCCCATAGCAGTAGGCACAAACGATTTCCTGAATTTCTCCTTTTTGCACCTTAGTAGGATTAGATGGCTGCTGAATGTGCTCTTCTGATTCAAGAACACCTCGTATAGTGGGTGTGTATTATTGTTCATTATAGCCCTGCACTTCTTTTGAATCCTATCCTCCACTACCTCCTCAAAAAAGTGAAGATGGAGGCCAATAGCTGCACTTGCCTTCTTGATAAGTTTGTTGAGCTTATTAGCATTAGCTACTCGCATACTACTGCCCCAGCAAATGAGAGCAAAAAAGACGGTGCTTGCTACAACAGACCAGTAGAACATTTCCAGCATTTTACTGCAGTATTCCCATGCACCTCTTCACAATCAAACATGGATATACGCTTCCTGATTTTGGCTATTTGGTGTCCTCCTCCTTCTCCTCATCCTCACCGTCCACTTCCACTTGAACACCAGGGTGAATGTATTCAGTCATGCTCCAGTCACTCTATGTTATGGCAAGGGTATTATTATGCCCGTCACCAAAATACAAAAAATATGTACACCCCCAAGGGGAAATGTTTTCCAGCCCACACAATAAGTGTACGGGCATCCAAGTCTAGGAGACCTACTCCTAGAAATTGGGCCTATTTTTTAATCAGGCCTTCCTCCACGTCTGATCATCCACCGCAACTAGATCAAAAGAGTTTATGTGTTCCGTGCAGCTACAGCCAGTATCGCATTATTAACAATGGTGGGGTTAGACTGTGCGCAAAAGGCTTTTTCTGAAAAAGGCTGAGGTGTACCCAACAGGGGAAATGTTTGCCAGCCCATACATCAAGTGTATGGGCATCCCAAGTCTAGGAGACCCACTCCTTTTTAGTGGGACTTTTTTGGTAAGAGGCCCTCCTTCCTGTTTCTTCCAAGGGGGGATTGGAGTTATTGGGGTGAATATGACTTGGTAGCAGGGCAGGCCTTACAGTCAATGCATAAGAAAATAGAATGGGAGAACAAAATGAATAATGTGAAGTGGATTTTCCAGGGCCCATCCAGTACCTGGTTTCAAAGGCTTATTGGGGTGCATGTGACTTGGTAGCAGGGCAGGCCTTGCATTCAATGCAACATTTTTTATGGAAGCCCTCCTGGACATCTCGTCAAACGGGTATTGGGATGCGTCGTTATTCTTGGCAGCCCATCCACTCACTGCATAGGCTATAACAGTTTCGGAGACCCACTGTTTAGTAATGGCCCTTTAAGCAGATTCATGCTGCCTGATGCCCCTGTAAAAATATGCTCTGTGAGTTTAAGAGTCCCTCCTTCATAAATGAAACAAGATATGTCTGCTTATGTGTCACACACCACATGACCAGCTAGGGTTGGTAAATGTTACAATGACATTTCCCAGTGAATGCATTTGTTTTGGTTGAAAGCAATGTTAAAGTTGAAAAATGCTTCAAAAACGCTGCGTCTGAACATAGCCCAAGTGGTGGAGGAACATTTTGGTCTGGGGTTAATTATTTTGCATTATATACAAGTCATTAACATGGAAAGGATGTACCTTAACATATTTCCCAGCAAAATTGTTTTGGTTTAGTTCTGGTATATTTTTTGGTGCACCGGTAAAAATGGCATAAAACTCTGACAACATTGTTTAAAGCTGTGAACTAGGAGTCAGGAATGCTTCCAGGGGCAGTTGCCATGATGTTTCCGTGTCTTTTGAGCAGTATTTCCATCATTTTCAGACGTTTTTAGACCTTAAAAGGTCTCCCATAGACTTACATTGGGCTTGTTGTTTTGTCCGAGTACCCGAGTATTCCAATTTGCTTGACCTGAGCAAGGAGAACCTGAGCATTTTAGTGCTCGCCCATCACTAATACTGACCAAATGGCAGGGGTTAGTGGTGATGCTTCTGCTGCTGCTATCAGAACCCACATTCTTAGCCTTATAATGTGTGCTTGTTTTTTAAACTACTCCGTTTATTGCCATTGTCACTTTTTCTTTTGCCCTACATATTGTGCAACACTATAATTAACTTTTAACAATCTTCTTAAAACCAATTATTCAACCCTTGCCAAAAAGGAAGCAATAAGAAATAGTAGGTAGGTACACATAGAGTAAGGAAAATGTAGCAACAGCCTGCATTATAGGTGTGCCATTTATGGTTGTCAATTTGGGCTATTAACTCCTTAGTGAATAGGTCAAATTTTTTTTAAATCTGACTATTGTGAATTTATGTGCTAATAACTTTGGAATGCTTCAACATATCCTAGTGCTTTTTAGATTGTTTTTATCTGCGTGCAGATAATGGAACCGAATATACAAGTGGTAAGGTGCAAACCATTTTGAGAAAGGATGGAATCGTGTTCCAGACTACCATTCCATACAACCCAAAACAAAATGGCATTGCAGAGAGAAAGAACTGTACTCTCTGTGAAAGTTGAAGAAGTATGTTGTTTGATGCGAATCTACCTACAACGTATTGGGGAGAAGCCATCATGACAGCTTGCTATCTTCAAAACAGTGCCAGGTAAAGCCACAAATAAAGCTCCATATGAGCTATGGAACTGCGAGAAGTCTAACCTGAAGCACCTCAGGATATTTGGAAGCAAAACGTTTGTGTATGTTCCCAAAGGAAAATGTTCCAAGTGGGAATCACACGGAAAGCATGGAGTCCTGGTGGACTATAGTGAAACTCAAAAGGGATACAGAATCCTGCACCCAGAGACCAACACAGTAATAATCAGCAGAGATGTAGTGATTGATGAAAACTCTGTATCGCTCAAGTTCCATGAAGTCACAACATTTATTCAACCTAAGAAGCAAGAACAAGAATCTCAATCTCCAAACCCAGACAACAAAAAGGAAAACACTGAAGTATGGTTAAGCTCTGAAGCCACCAAGGAAGACTCAGAAGAACCAAGTCAACCTCCAGTTAGGAGATCAGAGAGGCCAAACAAAGGTATCATAGCTGGACACCTTTCTTATATGGTCAGAACACTTATTAAACCAGTTTGGAATGTCAGAAGCCAAAGGTGCGTCAATATCAATGGATCTGTACTACTTAAAGTTGGAAGGAGAAGAAGATCTGCTACCCAGCAATGAGAGTTACAGACAAGCAGTGGGGGCGCTTCTGTTCATAGCAACCACAACTCATCCAGATATCACAGCCACAGTCGTGTAAGCAAGTCAAGCCAAAGAGACTGGAACGTGTTATACTCGAGTTTGTTTATTGCGAGTCTGACAAGATGATAGCCGATGGCATGACAAATCCATTATCAAGAGCTAAGTTTGTGGACTTCAGAACCGCAATGGGACTGACAGGATAAGTAGTTGTTGAGTGGGGGTGTTGGAATATGTTTGGTGCAACAACTCCATTCCTGTCTATGAGTGTTTAGTTGCTAGATTTGTAGCTGTTTATAAAGTTAAAAAAAAACTCCTAGAGGCTCACACAGGGAGAGCATGTGATTGTATTTCCTGTTTTCCTGTGTCTGTGTATGGAAGATGAAGCTGCCGGCTGTAGATACTGCACAGATAGAGACACACAAATGATTTACTCCTGATCAAGCTTATCATATATTGTTCCTGTTTGCTCCTGAAAAAAAGAAGCTGTGTTGTCACACGCTTGGAAAGTATCCTGAATAATCCGCTGCCAAAAGGTTGTATACAACTGAGTAAATTTTAAGCAAGTAGTAAAGCAACCTTCCGAATCCTAATGATGTGTAATATACACACAATTAGGATTTGACTATGCTTGCCTCCGGTTCCAGCAGTTGTTTTGTGATCACAAGTATTTGATTTGTATACTCATGGTGAAGTGCCGACTACTACCTCAGCTTCTTTGCTCAATGCTTTATTCAAGTCGTCACATGAGCAAGTATAACATACGTGCAATCACTTGACAACTACTGTAACTGGCAAGCAGAGATGAATCCTAAAGCCTGGGTCACACTAGCATATGGCATCTGATGCGAGAGCATCGGATGCAATATGCTAATGATCCTTGGCTCCTGCTGTACTGCGAGCGGGAGCCGAGTGTCCTGCTACCGCACTCCGAGCCACTCGCACAGAGAGGATCAGAGCACAGCTGCGGATGAGGTGGAGAAAGTATTTTCTCCATCTCCCCCATTTCCAGAGTCAGCGTATATCGCACCACACTCGGATGATATCCGAGTGATGTGCGTTGTTTCACTCGCAACAATAGACTTATATGGGAGCGAGTGAGCGATTGTTCTTGCATGCCGATTCGGCATGCTCCATAGATTAACACTGGTCAGAGTGCTATGCGATGTTATCTTGCATATCACTCGTTTGTATTCTATGGTAGTGTGACCCCGGCCTAATAGAGAGCAATTTACACACCTTTATATCAAGAGTACAAACATGGTAAAATTGCTAATGATTTTAATATGATTTTAACATTATTTTATGATTTTGTATGCTTTATTATACTGATCAGGATTGTTTTTAGTTGAATGTGAACAGGGAATGATCAAAGGTGGAGGAAAATAAGTTATTATCCCATTTTGGATAAGTTTAAAGAAAACAAAGAAAGGAATATATCAAATAATTTTTGGCTGGTTTTTATATTATAAAATAATCTCAAAATTTGCTGTACAATACACCTTTTTCAATTTCTTGATGATATCAACATTTTTTTTAAGGTGGATGGAAAGGGTGTGTGCAAATAAGTGTGCAAATAAGGTTTACCCCTAATTCAAAAATTTGACTTTTTAAAAAGTTCCTTCTGTAAATAGTCTCTAATGCAGTTCAAATTTCATATTTTCAATGTTTGCATCCATCTTAGTGCTTATAGAGTGCTGCTGTATTCTCTTGCTTGTAAAATATACAGTCATAGCAGCTTGCACCTGTTCACACTTGCTTTATTCTGTTCAGAGATGCTGGTCAGTTTTTTTGTTTTTGTAGTTTAAAAATGTTGCAAATCGTAAATCTTTCCAAGCAAGCCCTGTTGAATTTCATATACAGAAACATGACCTGTCAATTTAGGTTCAGATTGGAAGATGCAAGTTAAAATATTGCAAATGAATGGTAAATTAGGTGCGTGCAAGAGAAAATAAACAAAAAGGTACAAAAAACATCATATAAGTGAAGTAAAAGGATTACGGTAATAACTGGCTCCCTAGGCTGCATTCACACAGTGATAATGATTTTCCATAAATGTGGTAAAAAAGCACAATGTGGCCACAATGTGGGAACACAGCCTATGAGTTATGATTCGGCAAATTTGGAATAACGTATATTGCAAAGTATGGGGCTGTCAGGCTTACAAACTATCAGAAAACAGATAAAGAATAATGATAAGCGCCACATGTTTTGCAGCTTTTAGACAACCAATAAACAAGCGTGGATCGCCCACCATACACAGTAACACCATGTTGGCTACTGGCATTACTGTGATTGGCCAGCAGCATCGCATTATTGGGTCTTATAGAAGACCCCGTGACGTGTAATGCTCATCACACTGCTGGATGCAGTTTAGAGAGAGTTGTTATACAAGGGAGGGCTTAGATTAATTCCTCCCTTAAATATTATAAAGTTGTACCCTTTAGTGCCACTTGCCTTTTTTAAACCTATTAAATAAATAATTTAAAAAATGACATGGGCACCCCTTTTCTTTGATATCCAACCATGGTAGTTCAGACAGCTGGGGGCTGATATTATAAGGCAGGAAAGCCATGGATATTGGCTCTTCCCAGCGAAAAAATACCAGCCTGCAGCTGCCTCAGAATTGGCGCATCACATTAGATGTGCCAATTCTGAAACTTTGCCTGGCTCTTCCCAACTGATATTCATAGGTGCCAGGTAGTGATAACTCTCATCAGAACTGCTGGTTCAAAGATGTGCTGAGCTTGAGACAACGGCTCTGAGGAAAATTGTCATCACTACCCGATGCCTGTGAATAACAGTAATTTACTGCTATTTACAGACGCCGGAGACATCTGTAAACATGGACTACATTGGAGTAGGTTCGTGGGAACATTTTTGATAATAAATTGGTGAGCGACAGATAGTGTGGGGGAGTCATTATTCAAATAAAGTATTTTTTTCTGCATGTGTGTTTTTTATTACTGGGCTAGTGGTGGGTGTGTCTGATAGACACCTCTCCATTATTAACCGCAGGGCTTGATGCCAGCTGACATTACATAGCTGACATCAACCCCAAAAAATATTACCTCAATTGTCACTGCACCAGGGCAATAGAGAAGAGCCAGGCAAAGCGTCTTCCACGTGCTGCATTGAACATTTGAACATTGTATCCATTTCAGCAATTTCCCTGACCCCACCCTCACCCTCCTGTTAGGGTCTTCCAGAAAAATGCTTGAGTTTCCCATTGACTTCCATTATACTCATTACTAGAATCAAGGCACGATTGAGCGTCCAATCTTCTCGATTCGAGTACCCAGCACTAGAGCATTTTAGTGTTTAATCATCACTAATAAAGAAATATACTGTATATTAGATTCTTTGCCAAACTTGTTTGTATTTTTTGTGGAAACTGGTTTCTAATGAAATGCTGCTTCCCTGGTTTGTAAATTTGGAATAAGAAATTCTGTACTTGTAGTTAAGTAGTTAAGGACTTAGTTATCTATGTTCAAGGTTACTAGAGCCTGTAAACCATTTTTTCAGGATAACGTTGTATTTCCAGCTACTTTGCTTTTAAAGTTAAATGGATGTTCTCAAGTTCTTTAATCGCTTTAATTAGTTAGACAACATGAAAAAAGTAGATGTGCAAATTGACTTGCTTTTTCAATGTGCTGTTATTTTCTTTTATACTGCGGAACTCATTTCCATGGATCCAGACCTCTGAGTCAGGCTGAGTTTGCACGGCAGCTACTTTCCAGAAAGGAGGCTGACTCTTTACCTACTAGACACCTCTCTAGCTCATTGATTTCAATACAGCAGTTTATGTTCACCTCCTTCCCGCTCTCTTGCAACATCATCAGTCCCGCAACTTTCAAAGCAGGTTTAATCACAGGTATCTGCGATGGCTGTCTGGAGCTGTGTGCTTGTGTAAGGATATGGACATGCTGCCCACGTTTCCCTCTGAAGAAACGAGTTTACTGTTTTGTGGTGTAATGTGAAATGTGTAATATACTGTATAATTTTATTTGATTTTATATAATACGAATTGTGATGTGCATTAGTAATGTTAGTAATATGTGTAATTGAGCATAGGGATAGTTAGAGGTAATGTCTGGAACTAGCTCAGAGGGAGAAGAGCTGAGTTTCAAGGAAAGTAACAATTTTCCTGTCAGAGATTCAGTTAGGGCTTGGAGTGCATAGTCAGTGGATCAAAAGATCCAAGGTGAGCAGTGCTGCATTCTGGAGTGACGCTAAATGAGAGGAGAATGAGGAGAAGGGAAGCAGAGTGACCTTCCCGAAACGGGTCCTAGGAGAGGACACCTAGCCACGAGCCCCTGAGTTTATAACACTAGAAGGTAATGGAACCAGTAGATAACACTTGTTGATCAAGACTGTTGTGTTAAAGCTGAGTTGTGGTGAAGTATGAAGAAACAATGGACATAGAGAAAATGTTTCACGTTGTAAAGGTAACGTTCATAATACTTTGTACCCGCTATCCCTTGTATATAACCCTTTCAAGTTGCAGTTCAGTAAAGAATTAATTTTTGAATGGCAGTCTCCCACATCTGGTACTGGCAAGTCTACAACAACTGTTACATGTGGCCTACACTGACATAATGCTCTCATGGCACAAGTCCACACACCTAACCAGGATCTTCACTTTCATGTAACATGCCAGGGCACCCCAGACGACTTCCACCCTTTACCATGTTACACTTGTTCAAATGCCTTGATATCTCTATGTGTAACTACGGCGATAATAGTGTAGACATACAACAAGCCATTGGTAGCTGGATATGTTATAGCAGAAGTTATGCTGAGCTTCGTAGTTCTATTAATTTTATAGTTTTACTCTTTTCCATATCTGTCACTTAAGGGGGATATCTCACCCAGCTAGAAACCACGTTAGACTTGGCGTAGTAGGCAATATCGAGTCTTACAGCTGGAAGAGCAACATTGTGTTGGGAAGACTCGAGTTGTATGGAAAATGGTGATCGTTGCGTGGTCTAAGATAACGCTGAATAAGAACTATAAAATGATGGTGAATGGTGCAGAACACCAAGGAGGCCACGCCCATCATAGAAGAAGAAGAAGAAGCAAAAGTGCGTAAAGCAGTGTCCAGACCTTCAGAGGTTATGCTTAAAGAAGGGAGTTTTGGAACCAGGGGTGCCAGTCTACAGCGGGCAGTGGCCATTGCTGCAAAATGAAGTGGAAGGAAAAGGTCTTCCCAGAAAAGTGTGACTCAAAGAAACAGGCAGAGACAATTGACAAACGAGATGGTGAGTCAGAGAAAACCACACCTAGTGAAAGGTGGGACTGTAACAGGCCTCAGGAGACAGAGGAGACGGCATAATTTGTGGGTTGTGAGTTGATGGAGAAGCCGTGGTGTGAGCACATGAGGATGGAAGGAGGTGCTGACATAGAACTGGCCATTTCCCTTACAGAAGAGGCATGAGCTGATTGCTGAGGCCCAGGACAAGTTGGCTCCATCAGTCAAACGGGGCTCAAAAGTAGGAAGTGGCCTACACCTCCAGGTCTCCTAAGAACTTAGGGGAGAAGAGTGATTGTCCAACCTAAGGGTTCTGAGCTGGCTGATAGATGAGAGGAAGCAGGTTCATGCCCAGACCAGAAATATGCTGATGGGTTCCCTGGCTGAGCGCTACTGAGAGCGGGTGTCCAGAGGAATAGTCACTAACTACAACCCTCCATCAGGCCATGGGTTTATTCAGGAGTTCTGCACCAACCATAATGTCTATGTTGCGAGGAGAATGGTGAATACAGAGCATCTGGCGCAAAAACTGAACGACCTAACAACGGGAACATGGGTCAGATTTCTGAAAATGGATGGTAGCTGCAGGTGGTATGCGTTCTGTGGATCATGAGGGACGGGGCTTTGCCGAGTCGTGATCTAGAGCAGAGAGAGACTGGGAGACAGTCTTTGAGGTCAGTCATCCTGGAGCCCCAACCACGGAACACTGGAGAATACCTTCACAGGTCCATGGATTGGTTGTCATTCATGTTATGGCTGGGGTGTTCGTTAATTTCCACAAGTCCAGAACCCCATCAGTAACAGTGGTTGAGCCACACATCCAGGGCAGGTATCCTGAGGAATGGGATTGTCTTCAGGTTCTCAAGGAGAACAGTGAGAAAGGATCTTCCCAAGGTAAAAAGAGTTGGGAGTTGGATGGGCCTTATTGTGCCAGTTGTACACATATTACAAAGGCCTAAAAAGTTCCATTGGGTTAAGGACCTACAGATCAGTGTCTACTCCATGTTAATGGCCAAGAATGGCCAAAGTCATTTTCCTCTATCTAGTTTGTTGCGCCTGTTGCCCAATTATCCTGCTGGATTAAAGGGACACTACAGCTGCTGGAGGGTCCTACACCCTTAGTAAAGGACTGAATCTTATCCAGCAACCACAACATCTAAGGGACTGTTTACTTGTCATGTGGAAAGACTATAAATAAAAGGATCATGTTTCCATTTGATGGATGTTATTTTAATGACTGTGACTAATGGAGAACAAATGGACTGAGCCCGCTGTGTAAAGGGCTGCTCTTACAGGGGTGAACAGTTTGTTGGCTTGAAACCCTCTGTTTGGTAAGACTAAATTAACCGTATGGACTGGGCCAGGTGAGAATAACAGTAACATAGACTCGGATAGTCATAGCGGTCCTAACTTCAAGGACTGGTTCACAAGGAATGGAAAGAGACATTCGTTATATTAACTATTGTGCAAGAGATTGGCCTTCGTTACAAACTGGTCTTTGGTGCTAACTGAACATTCTAAGCTTTGTGCAGGAGGACGTATTGGTGTCTTATAGGTTCCAGATGGTCATGGACGGCAATAGTTAAAGAGGGGGGAAATGTTAAACTGTATATAATGCTATGTGATGTGATATAATGCGAATTGTGATGTGCGTTAGTAATGTTAGCAATATGTGTAGTTGACCATAGGAACAATTAGAGTTAATGTTTGGGACTTGCCCAGAGTGGGAGGACTGAGTCACAGGGAAAGTGACAATTTCATGTCAGAGAGTCAATTAGGGCCTGGAGTGCATAGTGAGGGGATCAAAAGGTCCCAGGTGAGCAATTACACTTTCTGGGATGATCCTAAATGATAGGAGACTGGAGAGAAAGAATAGTGAGATCCGGATTACAAGTGACTAAGAGACAGAGTGACCTTCTGGAAATGAGTCCTAGAAGAGAACGCCTAGCCACGAGAACCCAAGCTAATAACGCTAGAAGGTAATGGACCTAAAGCAGGATTGAGTGCATGGGACGTATAGAATGTCCCGGGCAGGAGTTTCAGAGCGTCAGCTTTACCGGCCATGCTGGAAAGCTGAAGGGAAAAAAGGACATGGAACCTCAGAACCAGTGAATGACATTTGATGATCAGGACTGTTGTATTAAAGCTGGATAGTGGTGCAGTAGCGAGTAACAGTGGACATAGAGAACCCTAGAGAAAACTACTAAAGAAAGAAACTGTGGAAAATGCTTTGAGTTGGAAAGGAAACGTTCATAAGACTTTGCAGCCTCTATCCCTTGTATATATCCCTTATCAAATTGCCATCTAGTATAGAGTTTATTTTTGAATGGTGGTCTCCCTCATTGAACTGTTACAAATCTGGTCCTGGTAAACTACAACAAATGCTACAAGTCCAACACCCAGCCAGAACCCCCACTTTCATATAAGGTGCCTCGCCCATGGCTTCCACCCCACGTCACGTTACAGTTGTTCAAATGCCTTGATATCTCTATGTGTAAATATGGTGATAGTAGTGCAGACTTGCAACAAACCATTGAAAGCTGGATGTGTTATAGCAGAAGTTATGCTGAGCTTTATAGTTCTATTAATATTATAGTCTTACTCTTTTCCTTATCTGTCACTTAAGGAGGAGAGCCCACCCTGCTAGAAACCATAAAGTAAGGCAGCTTCACTGCTCTTAGCTGCTCAAGAGGCAATTTGAGAATACCCTTTAATTAGATGTGCACTACATGTAATGTTCAGAGATGATCACCTATGTTAATGCAATTGTGTGGAGCTGAGCCATTTCTGTAGTAGAGAGGAGCAAGAAAACATACTGTGGGGAATCTGTGAAGAGCGTGTGTTATGTGGAGTTAAAAAAGCTTAGGGTCGGCCATTATTTGTTACAGCAATAGCAGTGTTCCTGTGAATTCTGCGAGTACGTAGTTCTACCAGCAGCTGTTCTCCCTGTATATACTTGCTGAATATTTGTGGACCATTTCCACGCTTGAGCATTGATTGTATCAGGTGAGAGAATTGGGCTTATTATGCTAATGAAACTCGAATCAAAGTATGATCAGAGTTGGAGACGAGTGTGATCCAATTCCACATGAAAGAATCATATCACATGTGCAGAGAAGATGGAGAACTTAATTTCTCCATCTTCTTCTCCTTTGACTGCATCTGTGTAAACTGGACTGTACTCAGATGACATTCGATTGCAGTCGAGTGTTTTTCACTCACCCATAGACTTGAATGGGTGTGCATGCTCCGATTTGTGGAGCCGCTCGCAGCATGCTGTGATTTTTTTTTCTCTCGTAAAATCGTCATTGGAAAAAAATAGCATATCTGCACTGCCCCATAGTATTGCACTGGCCTGACTGCTATCTGATAAAACATTGCATAGCACTTGTCTAAATTAAACATTTGTGTAAGCGAGCCCTTGCCCTAACCATCTGGTCTGAGTGGTTTCTAACCAACCCAACATAAGTCTGGAGTGTCCTGATTAGGTAACTATGAAGTATTTTGAGTGGTGTGGATAGAAACTACTTTAACCCGGCCAGCAAAAACCTACATTTGGCCAACAATACAGTGTGCCTAGTGCTTTATCGTTAAGCGTCTGAGCCAAAAGACAGTAACAGCCTTGCCTCCATTTCACATTCTGTAACAATCAAGCCTCAAGTACTTTCTACCGTAACCACCAAGCTATGGTAAGTGCCTCTGTTTGTAATCATCAAGATTCTTGCCCTGCTCAGAATGATGTTTAAGTTGCACTCTCTTGATTTGTGTCAAGCCCATCCTATTTGCCAAACAATCCTCCAATCAGGCTCCAGTTTATGCTTTAAGATCACACACCAAATTAATTATTTTACATATTTATGGAAAAGTGTAGAGGCACACCCTACTGACAAGGAAAATCATAACTCTCAGTTGTCCATTTATTCACTTACAGTGGGGAAAATAAGTATTTGATACACTAACCGATTTTGCAAGTTTTCCCACCTGCAAAGAATAGAGAGGCTAGGAAAAACAGAGTTTCAGCTCTCTCCAAAGATTTTCTATTGGGTTCAGGTCTGGAGACTGGCTAGGCCACTCCAGGACCTTGAATTGCTTGTTATGGAGCCACTCCTTTGTTGCCCGGGGTGTGTGTTTTGGATCATTGTCATGCTTGAAGACCCAGCCACAGGCCATCTTCAAGGTTGTTGTCCAAAATCTTGTGATACATGACCCCAACCTTCCTCCCTTCAATATAGTGCAGTCATCCTGTCCCCTTTGTAGAAAAGCACCCCACAGTATGATGTTTCCCCACCATGCTTCATGGTTGGGACAGTGTTCTTAGGTTTGTACTCATCCTTCTTCTTCCTCCAAGCACGGCGATTGGAGTTGATACCAAAAAGTTCTATTTTGGTCTCATGACCACATGACGTTCTCTTATTCCTTCTCTGGATCATCCAGATGGTCATTGGTGAACTTCAAATGGGCCTGGACATGTGCTGGCATGAGTTTTAATTTTTAGATTCTGGTTTTAATTTTATGGTTTTAATTTTTAGATTCTGTCTGTCACAGTTGAAGTGTACCTACGATAAAAATCCTCTCCATTCTTTGTAGGTGGGAAAACTTGCAAAATCGACAGTGAATCAAACACTTGGTTTCCCCTCCGAATGTGCTGTAAAATGCCTATTTTATGGGATATATGAGTTACTAAAGCAGACATGTCAGGAGAGTGGATAGAGCCAATTTAATACATGTTCATTAGCATTATTGGTATTAAAAGTTGAATCTAAATATTTGGTTGTTACGTGTTTTAATGGGTTAATACAGAATGCTTTATGGCTTACCAAGTGGGAAAGTTGAAATAATTGTTTTAGAAACCACATGTCACTTTAGAAATATAGTATCACAGAGCACTGTATCATAAGAGATATGGCACACACGCGTTTCAGGCCATTTGCAGAGGGATGCAGATACTGGGCACTGACTGGGTGAGATAACTTCTCTATTTTACAATCTGAAACGTTATATATGGTAGATGAGATATGAATGTTACTGAGAGTAAGCGTCTGGCATCTCAGCTTCCTGGTAACTATTTTATATTACATAAAAATGTCATGGCTATCTGCCTTTACCGCCCTGTGCACACAATAAAAACATTCAGGGAAACCCTGTATACATGATTTATGGCTCATATTATGTGCAATGGGATTAGTTAACCCAGATAATACAATTATATTATATAATTGCTGGTCTGATCAGATTATAATGAAATTAACAGCCACAATTAGTAAAAGTGGCAAAATGTGAATCGGATGTGATGTGACCGAACACCAAATGTTTTATACAAGTGCTAAAGATTTTATGAAAGTTTGCGCATGTAATTTACTAAATTGCACAATCTTTGTGGATGATTTACTACAAGCTAGCAATTTATAATATTTTCATATGTATTGTTAACTTTCTCAAACAAGGAGTGCGCCTTCTTTTCCCATTTTTTCTCTATATGCTTTTGCAATGTTATGTTGATACGATGTTGAACCAGATGAAAGGACAGGCCTGGTCCACAAAATGAGTTGTTTCTTGTCAGAAATAAAAAAACTTCTACTTTATTTGACCTGTCGGCTTGAGATTTATAATCCGCATAAAGGGCAGCGCCATCATTTCTCATTTTTTTAAACTTATACTACAGGACATCTTGTGAATCGGTCTGAGAATTGACTGCACTTGATACCTTAAACGCAGGAACGGCACATGACTTCACACTCTTGTTTTTTACTCAGTCTTCCAAAGGTTTTCATCTTTTGATCTTTCAGTAGTTCTGATCTGACTATATCTATATTTGATCAGCTCGTTGTTGATGATGGTAATATGTCATTTGTTTTCTGACAGTTGCATAATGTGCAGGTTTGGATTGGTCCATTATTGTTCCAGAAGACCCCATGGTGAACCTAAGCACTGAAACAGTGTTTGGTCCATAATTTCGCAGAACAGGTATGTAGCTATTCAGGGTGGTTTTAATAGTGGAGGAAGGGTCACAGGGGAATGTAGTTGGAAAGTTAACTGGCAGGGGGGCACGAATATCTTTGCCTTAGACAGGATATTAAAAGGAATTTTTGCTTCCCCATCTGAAAACAGCATGATGCGCCGCAGAGACTGATTCCAACTATGTATCACTTACTGAGCTACATGCTGTAGTTTTGATAAAATTACTGTTTTCTCTGCTGCAGTTCTAGCAGGTCTCTGAATGCTGAGCTCTGTATAACCCCGCCCATACCACTGATGGGTAGATTTCTATGCACACTGTGTATATACATAAAGCTGCCAATCAGTGGTGGGGGCGGGGTTATTCAGAGCTCATGAGTATGGAGGACTACCTGACAGCAGGTTTACTAATCATCTAGTGATATTCTACTGCTGATAAAACAGGGATTTTATCAAAACTACAGCAAGCAGTCCAATAAGTAGCACATTGCTAGAATCAGAATTTCTGTCTACATTATGCTGTTTTCAGATAGACAAAAACCTGGAGACAGATTCTCTTTAAGATATACAGTAGGATTAACACAGAAAACTGAACCTTTACCTTGGCTGATAGAAAGTCTAAGCTCACAGAAAAAGATAAAAAGGACTAAAAAAATCCTGCAAATTTTTTTTAGCAAAAACACAACATGAAAAATAGTCTTACCAAATCTTGTCAAATGACCAGTGCACTAACAGGATGCAGCAAGCTCCCATAGATAAAGGCTGGAGAAGCACAGGTGCTTACCACTGATGAGAGCAGCCACCCTATCACAAAAACAGTGATGATGAAGGCGTTAACTGCCTAGTGGAAAAAAGCACACAAATAAGACTTGCTTAGGACATAAGTCACACAGGAAAGTGCAATGCACAGTGTCTGGATAGCAGCCTAGCCGCATCCTGCAAAAAATGATAAAAAGTGCAAAAAATGTTTAGTGACTCGCAATATAATGGGGACCCTTGTCGTTGGGTTGCGAGCTTATCTGCTTTGGCCAAAATAGTAACCAATACCTCATTTGATGCATTTATCATATGCATCATTTTTTGCACTTTTTATCATTTTTTGCAGGATGCGGCTAGGCTCCTTTCTGATGGCTTGGTCTTCTGTGTTATGCACATATAGTGCTAAACAGCCCGCCTTCCATTATAGGCGTTATAAATAGGCTGCTATCCAGACACTCTGCATTGCACTTTCCTGTGTGACTTATGTCCTAAGCAAGCCTTATTTATGTGCTTTTTTCCACTGGGCAGTTAACGCCTTCATCATCACTGTTTTTGTGATAGGGTGGCTGCTCTCATCAGTGGTAAGCACCTGTGCTGCTCCAGCCTTTATCTATGGGAGCTTACTGCATCCTGCTAGTGCACTGGTCATTTGACAAGATTTGGTAAGATTGATAGAAAGTCTACTATGTATTGGACTTATAGGGTCTAGCAGTACAATGCCTTTTTAGACCTTGTCAACAGGTATAAGCAAGTCAAGTGATCTCTCTTCCATAACACCTGTTAACCTTACCATAGATCTTCCATAAAATAACCACATCACACTTGAATATTGGAATTAATTGGTCACTGCAGCCTTTTATTAACAATACAAATAAACATTATAAGCAACTTCCTAGAAGGACGATCCTTGAAGCCCCAAACTTAGAAAAAAACAGGTCTGGTTTATTGCCTGCCTCTGCCCAGGTTGCATCTTACCTCCAGCCGCAATACATCAGTTCAGAGACACCAATTGAACAACTAGGCCAATAAACTAAGAGGCCAATGTCCTTCGGGCCCTCCAATCCCTTCCCCGGGATTTAACACCAGTCATCACTTAATTCCACCTAGGGGGATCCAGAACCTTCCAATGCCCCCCCTCACCGATTCACCAATAACCAAATCCACCAACTTCGAGCACCTCCTCCCATGCTTGCTGCCATGTTACAAAATAACTGATTAATTAGCAAGCAACAAGTAAGAAAACAAGTAAGCAAACACTCGACAATACAATGACCTATTCATCTTTTTCATGACATAAATAAAGGGAAGGTCGGTGAGAGATCCTTACTGTCTGTTGGGAACCTAAAATGGCTACCAAACTCCACATGGCCGTCCCTTATAAACCCCACTCCTAACCCCCTTATATTTTGGGTGGTTTTCTCTTCTGAGCATGATTCCAGACCAGTCACCACTTAATATACAGTATATGTTGGATGTGTAGCATTTTTATCTTTATTTATGCCTATTGATTA
>JARQOD010000005.1:68291818-68412529 GCA_033576555.1 Oophaga sylvatica
AAATGAAAACTGTGTTGTCTCTTTTATTTCATTAAAATACTTTTTTCTTGCTTTGTCTTTTTTTTACACATTTAATAACTTTGGGATTAATAATGGATCGGTGTCTTATTGACGCCTCTCCATTATTAACCGGGCTTATTGTCACCGTGCAATCAACGGTGACAATAACCCCTTATTACCCCGCTTGCCACCGCTACAGGGCAAGTGGGAAGAGCCGGGTAAAGTGCCACAATTGGCACATCTTTTGATGCGCCAAATGTGGGGCTGCTGTAGCCTGGTATTATCAGGCTGTTGAGGGCCAAAATCCATGGGCCTTGACAGTCTTTTAATACCAGGCCGCAGCAGTCTGCATTTTACTTGGCTGGTTAACAAAAATAGGGGGGATCCCCACGCCGTTTTTTTTTTCGAGGGGATCCCCTATTTTTGTTAACCAGCCAAGCTAAGCAGACTGCTGTGGCCTGGTATTATCAGGCTTGCAAGGTCCATGGATATTGGATCCTTACCAGCCTGAAAAACCAGGCCTCAGCGGTCTGCTTCATCTGGCTGGTTAACAAAAATAGGGGGGACCCCACGCTAATTTTTTTCGAGGGGATCCCCTATTTTTGTTAATCAGCCAAGATATGCAGACTGCTGTGGCCTGGTATTATCAGGCTGGCAAGGTCCATGGATCTTGGCTCCTTAACAGCCTGAAAATCCAGGCCTCAGCGGTCTGCTTCATCTGGCTGGTTAACAAAAATAGGGGGGACCCCACGCCAATTTTTTTCGAGGGGATCCCCTATTTTTGTTAATCAGCCAAGATATGCAGACTGCTGTGGCCTGGTATTATCAGGCTGGCAAGGTCCATGGATCTTGGCTCCTTAACAGCCTGAAAATCCAGGCCTCAGCGGTCTGCTTCATCTGGCTGGTTAACAAAAATAGGGGGGACCCCACGCCAATTTTTTTCGAGGGGATCCCATATTTTTGTTAATCAGCCAAGATATGCAGACTGCTGTGGCCTGGTATTATCAGGCTGGCAAGGTCCATGGATCTTGGCTCCTTAACAGCCTGAAAATCCAGGCCTCAGCGGTCTGCTTCATCTGGCTGGTTAACAAAAATAGGGGGGACCCCACGCCATTTTTTTTTTCGAAGGGAACCCCTATTTTTGTTAATCAGTTCCCTCTGACGTCACTGATTGTGTCCCTGGCTGACCTGAAGTGAAAGTGGAAAGCAATCAATTAAGCTTTCCACTTAAGGGCCCGTCTCACATAGCGATATCGCTACCGAGATCGCTGCTGAGTCACTAGTTTTGTGACGCAGCAGCGAGCTCACCAGCGATATCGCTGTGTGTGACTTTCAGCGACGATCAGCCCCCCTGCCGGGTATCGCTGATCGTCGCTGAAATGTCAGGACCTTTGATCGCTGGTTTCCCGCCTGTCACACGCAGCGATGCGTGCCTGTCAGAGGGAAACCAGCGATCAAAAAAAGGTCCTGACATTTCTGCGACGATCAGCGATACCCGGCAGGGGGGCTGATCGTCGCTGAATGTCACACACAGCGATATCGCTGGTGAGCTCGCTGCTGCGTCACAAAACTAGTGACTCAGCAGCGATCTCGGTAGCGATATCGCTATGTGAGACGGGCCCTTAAGCGATGTTACCCGCAGTGTCGCTGTCCCAGATCGCTGCCTGTTTGGCAGCTCAGCAGCGATCATGTAGCGATACACCAGCGATCCTGACAAGTGCATATCGTTGTCGGGATCGCTGGTGTATCGTTATGTGACACCCAGCCTTTACTCTCCTGTCAGGCAGGAGAGGAACTCATTCATTTGGGGTTTACTGTGAGGCTGCAGCATTAGCTGCGGTCCCTGCAGTAAACATTAACCCTTTCTGAAGGATTACACCGTGGGACCTGACTGTGCATGGGATAGGTAAGAATAATTTTGCTTTTTTATTTTATTTTTATTACAGGAAATGGTTTTTGCAGTAAAATAAAAGATGGTCAAAAACATGTGTCTTTATTTCATTAAAATGATTTTTAATTAAAGTGTGTGTGTTTTATTTTTATTTCATGCAATAGGATTAATAATTGATAGTTGTCTAATTGACAGCTCTCAATTATTAACCTGGCTTAAGGTCACCTTTCAATAGCAAGGTGGCTTTAACCCCATATTAACCCATTCGCCACCGCTACAGGGCAATGGGAATAGACGGGCAAAGTGCCAGAAAGGGCGAATCTAATTATAGATTTGTCTTTCCTGGGGTGTCTGGGGGCAGATGTTAGTAGCCGGGGGGGGCAAAAATAATGGTCCCTCTCTGGGCTATTATTATCTGCCCCCACTCACTGGCTTTGTCTGTCTGGTTGCGAAAATAGGGCGGGAGCCCACGCATTTTTTTTCAGCAATTTTACACCTCATATATATATATACATGTCATTGAATTTGTGACACATATATATATATATTTATATTTGTAGTTCATACACTTCTACATAGTATAATAGCCGCTAATTCAATTGCCGGCTTTTGTGAAAATGCAGAACCCGACATGAAATGACACTTGGTGTACATAGGGTTAACCATGTATTTTCATGTCCTTTGCTATCTAATTTGCACAAACAATTAAATCAGACTATGTGTGCAAAATTTCACACCTCTAGGGGTTAATTAAAGGTGTAAATTCGTAGCAAAAAAGTCCGTTTTTTTTACAACGAATTTACACCTTTAATTAACCCCTACAGGTGTGAAATTTTGCACACATAGTCTGATTTAATTGTTTGTGCAAATTAGATAGCAAAGGACATGAAAAGAAATGTTTAACCCTATGTACACCAAGTGTCATTTCATGTCGGGTGCTTCTGTCTTTTCACTGAAGCCGGCTTTACCCGGCAATTGAATCAAAGGATATTTTACTATGTAGAAGTGTATAAACTATACATATATGTATATATATATATGTCACAATGACATGTATATATATATATGTATTCTATGTGTGTATATTTAGTGTTTACAAGGAAAGAATGGGGTTTTTTTAGTTGCGATATTTTGTTCCCATAGACTTACATGGGACTTCCGGTATCGGTATCGGGTATCGCCGATATTTTAGTGATATCGGCGATACCATTCCGATTCCGATACTTTAGCATATCGGAAAGTATCGCTCAACTCTAGTAACCGTGTCACAGTAACGTCAGCTGGTACTCGGTTGTGACATTGCCTCTTTTCCTTCTGCTACCCTTCCGGGGTCCAGTACCGTCAACTGGTTCTCCCCAGAGCCTTTGGCCGAGGTGCCTCCATCTCCGTATCCGAGTTCCACCAACGTCTGCTGGACCTTGGTAGTGCTTTGGAGCACAGGTACCTCCTGCTTAGTAACCGTGTCACAGTAACGTCAGCTGGTACTCGGTTGTGACATTGCCTCTTTTCCTTCTGCTACCCGTCCGGGGTCCAGTACCGTCAACTGGTTCTCCCCAGTGCCTTTGGCCTAGGTGCCTCCATCTCCGTATCCGAGTTCCACCAACGTCTGCTGGTCCTTGGTAGTGCTTTGGAGCACAGGTACCTCCTGCTTAGTAACCGTGTCACAGTAACGTCAGCTGGTACTCGGTTGTGACATTGCCTCTTTTCCTTCTGCTACCCGTCCGGGGTCCAGTACCGTCAACTGGTTCTCCCCAGTGCCTTTGGCCTAGGTGCCTCCATCTCCGTATCCGAGTTCCACCAACGTCTGCTGGTCCTTGGTAGTGCTTTGGAGCACAAGTACCTCCTGCTTAGTAACCGTGTCACAGTAACGTCAGCTGGTACTCGGTTGTGACATTGCCTCTTTTCCTTCTGCTACCCGTCCGGGGTCCAGTACCATCAACTGGTTCTCCCCAGTGCCTTTGGCCTAGGTGCCTCCATCTCCGTATCCGAGTTCCACCAACGTCTGCTGGTCCTTGGTAGTGCTTTGGAGCACAGGTACCTCCTGCTTAGTAACCGTGTCACAGTAACGTCAGCTGGTACTCGGTTGTGACATTGCCTCTTTTCCTTCTGCTACCCGTCCGGGTCCAGTACCGTCAACTGGTTCTCCCCAGTGCCTTTGGCCTAGGTGCCTCCATCTCCGTATCTGAGTTCCACCAACGTCTGCTGGTCCTTGGTAGTGCTTTGGAGCACAGGTACCTCCTGCTTAGTAACCGTGTCACAGTAACGTCAGCTGGTACTCGGTTGTGACATTGCCTCTTTTCCTTCTGCTACCCGTCCGGGGTCCAGTACCGTCAACTGGTTCTCCCCAGTGCCTTTGGCCTAGGTGCCTCCATCTCCGTGTCCGAGTTCCACCAACGTCTGCTGGACCTTGGTAGTGCTTTGGAGCACAGGTACCTCCTGCTTAGTAACCGTGTCACAGTAACGTCAGCTGGTACTCGGTTGTGACATTGCCTCTTTTCCTTCTGCTACCCGTCCGGGGTCCAGTACCGTCAACTGGTTCTCCCCAGTGCCTTTGGCCTAGGTGCCTCCATCTCCGTATCCGAGTTCCACCAACGTCTGCTGGACCTTGGTAGTGCTTTGGAGCACAGGTACCTCCTGCTTAGTAACCGTGTCACAGTAACGTCAGCTGGTACTCGGTTGTGACATTGCCTCTTTTCCTTCTGCTACCTGTCCGGAGTCCAGTACCGTCAACTGGTTCTCCCAGTGCCTTTGGCCTAGGTGCCTCCATCTCCGTATCCGAGTTCCACCAACGTCTGCTGGTCCTTGGTAGTGCTTTGGAGCACAGGTACCTCCTGCTTAGTAACCGTGTCACAGTAACGTCAGCTGGTACTCGGTTGTGACATTGCCTCTTTTCCTTCTGCTACCCGTCCGGGGTCCAGTACCGTCAACTGGTTCTCCCCAGTGCCTTTGGCCTAGGTGCCTCCATCTCCGAGTTCCACCAACGTCTGCTGGTCCTTGGTAGTGCTTTGGAGCACAGGTACCTCCTGCTTAGTAACCGTGTCACAGTAAGTCAGCTGGTACTCGGTTGTGACATTGCCTCTTTTCCTTCTGCTACCCGTCCGGGGTCCAGTACCGTCAACTGGTTCTCCCCAGTGCCTTTTGCCTAGGTGCCTCCATCTCCGTATCCGAGTTCCACCAACGTCTGCTGGTCCTTGGTAGTGCTTTGGAGCACAGGTACCTCCTGCTTAGTAACCGTGTCACAGTAACGTCAGCTGGTACTCGGTTGTGACATTGCCTCTTTTCCTTCTGCTACCCGTCCGGGGTCCAGTACCGTCAACTGGTTCTCCCCAGTGCCTTTGGCCTAGGTGCCTCCATCTCCGTATCCGAGTTCCACCAACGTCTGCTGGACCTTGGTAGTGCTTTGGAGCACAGGTACCTCCTGCTTAGTAACCGTGTCACAGTAACGTCAGCTGGTACTCGGTTGTGACATTGCCTCTTTTCCTTCTGCTACCCGTCCGGGGTCCAGTACCGTCAACTGGTTCTCCCCAGTGCCTTTGGCCTAGGTGCCTCCATCTCCATCTCCGAGTTCCATCAACGTCTGCTGGTCCTTGGTAGTGCTTTGGAGCACAGGTACCTCCTGCTTAGTAACCGTGTCACAGTAACGTCAGCTGGTACTCGGTTGTGACATTGCCTCTTTTCCTTCTGCTACCCGTCCGGGGTCCAGTACCGTCAACTGGTTCTCCCCAGTGCCTTTGGCCTAGGTGCCTCCATCTCCGTATCCGAGTTCCACCAACGTCTGCTGGTCCTTGGTAGTGCTTTGGAGCACAGGTACCTCCTGCTTAGTAACCGTGTCACAGTAACGTCAGCTGGTACTCGAGTTGTGACATTGCCTCTTTTCCTTCTGCTACCCGTCCGGGGTCCAGTACCGTCAACTGGTTCTCCCCAGTGCCTTTGGCCTAGGTGCCTCCATCTCCGTATCCAGTTCCACCAACTCTGCTGGTCCTTGGTAGTGCTTTGGAGCACAGGTACCTCCTGCTTAGTAACCGTGTCACAGTAACGTCAGCTGGTACTCGGTTGTGACATTGCCTCTTTTCCTTCTGCTACCCGTCCGGGATCCAGTACCGTCAACTGGTTCTCCCCAGTGCCTTTGGCCTAGGTGCCTCCATCTCCGTATCCGAGTTCCATCAACTCTGCTGGTCCTTGGTAGTGCTTTGGAGCACAGGTACCTCCTGCTTAGTAACCGTGTCACAGTAACGTCAGCTGGTACTCGGTTGTGACATTGCCTCTTTTCCTTCTGCTACCCGTCCGGGGTCCAGTACCGTCAACTGGTTCTCCCCAGTGCCTTTGGCCTAGGTGCCTCCATCTCCGTATCCGAGTTCCACTCAACATCTGCTGGTCCTTGGTAGTGCTTTGGAGCACAGGTACCTCCTGCTTAGTAATCGTGTCACAGTAACGTCAGCTGGTACTCGGTTGTGACATTGCCTCTTTTCCTTCTGCTACCCGTCCGGGGTCCAGTACCGTCAACTGGTTCTCCCCAGTGCCTTTGGCCTAGGTGCCTCCATCTCCGTATCCTGGTTCCACCAACATCTGCTGGTCCTTGGTAGTGCTTTGGAGCACAGGTACCTCCTGCTTAGTAACCGTGTCACAGTAACGTCAGCTGGTACTCGGTTGTGACATTGCCTCTTTTCCTTCTGCTGCCCCTCCAGGTTCCAGCACAGTCAGCTGGTCCTCGTTACTTCCATTGTCTCTTGCTCCATCTGATACCCGTCCGGGTTCCAGTAACGTCAGCTGGTTCTCGGAAATTAGACGACCTTAAAGACCACCCAGAAGAAGATGACGACAACAAGGACGACAAGCATGAAGCCAACCAGCCTGAACACCATCACAAAGAAAAAATAAAAGATTACCCAGAAGAAGATCACCAACAGGACAAAGAAGGTTAAGACAAACTACAAGATACAGAACAAGAGACAGAAGAACAATAAGCAGAAGATCAAAAAGCAGAAGAACATGAAGTATAAGACCAAAATGAAGAGCAAAATATATGCTCTAAATTCTAAGCAGAAGAAGACTAAGCAGTGTATGGGGGTGAGTCCGTTCCTCCTCGTGGTGCCCCTGGAAAATGCCTGCTGCTGCAGGCTAAACTGAACACGGACAAATACTGTTGTAATTTAAATCTTTTGTGACAGCAAGAACGGAAGGATGAACAATTCATACTTTTACAGATTACAAGTACAGGAATCTCTGTCACAAATAAGAATATGATGAAGAAGATGAAGAGGAAGAAGATGAAGAATTTGAATATGAAGAAGATTAATAGTTTAATAATAACAATATGAGTAATGTAAACAAAAACATGAATAGCAAGAAGTTTAAGAAGAAGATTAAGGTGAAGATGAAGAATAATTTGATGAGAAAGATGATGCTGCTGAAGATTATGAAGGAGAAAGTGTGGCACTGGCAAAAGTTAAAAAGGTGAAGAGCATGGAAGTTGTGAAACATACATATTTGCCAAAATAGAAAAAAGGTTAACAACATTGTCAATTTGTTCGTCAATCCAAACGTATTTCCAAAAAAAAATATATTAATGCTATTCCAATGCATTGGGTTAAACATGTATGCCTTTATTGTCTCCTCAACCTCCCCCAATACATTCTACATTACTCTTTGTTGTTTTCCTTCATGTACAATTAACCAACAAGGCAAGAATGGGTTTTTTTTAATGTCGATATTTGGTTCCCATAGACTTACATGGGACTTCCGGTATCGGTATCGGGTATCGCCGATATTTTAGTGATATCGGCGATACCATTCTGATCCGATATTTTTAGATATCGAGCAGTATCGCTCAACACTACTCATCACTACTTAAGCATTATCACCGTACTGTGAAGAGATTTGTGGCTGATAAAGAACACAAATGGGTTCATGCAAATAAAGGAATAAAGAAGGTTTATGCCAGACAAATTCCTTGGATTCAGAGAGCAGCGTATAAAATATCATTACAAAGCAGCAAACAGTTATTTGAAGCTGTTGGTGCCTCTGGAGTCCCGAAAACTTCAGGGTGTAGGATGCTCCAGACACTTGCAGTTGTGCATAAACCTACTCTTCAGCAATTTCTAAACAATGCTCATAACCAGAAATGGTTGCAGTGGGCCCACACTTACAGTGGCGAAAATAAGTACTTGATCCACTACAGATTTTGCAAGTTTTCACACCTACAAAGAATGGAGAGGTCTAATTTTTATCGTAGGTACACTTTAACAGTGAGAAATATAATCTAAAAATAAAAACCAGGAAATCACATTGTATGATTTTTGAATAATTAAATTGCATTTTATTGCATGAAATAAGTTCTTGATCACCTACCAACCAGTAGGAATTCTGGCTCTTACAGACCTGTTAGTCTTTCTTTAAGAAGCCTTCCTGCTATGCACTCATTAGTCATTACCTTAATTAATTGCACCTGTTTGAACTCATTACCTGTATAAGAGACACTTGTCCATGCACTCAATCAATCACTCTCCAACCTCTCCATTATGGCCAAGACCAAAGAGCTGTCTGAGGACACCAGGGACAAACTTGCAGACTTGCACAAGGCTCGAATGGGCTACAGGACAATAAGCAAGTAGCTTGGCGAGAAGGCAACAACTGTTGGCACAATTATTAGAGAATGGAAGAAACACAACATGACTGTTATCTTGCCTCGTGGGGTAAAGGTGATTATGAGAAAGGTCAGGAATCAGCCCAGAACTACAAGCGAGGATCTGGTCAATGACCTGAAGAGAGTTGGGACCAAAGTCTTAAACATTACCAGTAGTAACACACTACCCTATAATGGATTAAAATCTTGCAGAGAACACAAGGTCCCTATGCTCAAGCCAGCACATGTCCAGATCAATTTGAACCTTGACAATGAACATCTGAATAATCCAGAGGAGGAATGGTTAAAGGTTATGTGCTCAAATGAAACCAAAATAGAACTTTTTGGCATCAACTCCACTTGCCATGTTTGGAGGAAGAAGAAGGATGAGTACAACCCCAAGAACACCATCCCAACCAAGAAACATGGTAGGGGAAACATCATACTTTGGGGGTGCTTTTCTGAAAAGGAGACAACACGACTGCACCATATTGAAGGGAGGATGGATGGGGTCACGTATCTCAAGATTTTGACCAACAACCTCCTTCACTCAATGAAAGCATTGAAGATGGGTTGTGTCTGGGTCTTTCAGCATGACAATGACCCAAAATACACAGCCAAGACAACTAAAAAGTGGCTCCATAAGAAGCATTTGAAGGTTCTGGAGTGGCTAAGCCAGTGTCCAGCCCTAAACACAATAGAAAATCTTTGGCAGGAGCTGAAACTCAATGTTGCCCAGCGACAGCCCCAAAACCCGAGAGATCTGGAGAAGATCCATATGGAGGAGTGGGACAAAATCCCTGCTGCAGAGTGTGCAAGCTTGGTCAATAACTACAGGAAATGTAATTGCAAACAATGGTTTCTGTACCAAATATTAAATTCAGTTATTCTATTGTGTGAATGTATTTCAAGCAATAAAATGCAAATTAATTATGTAAAAAATCATACAATGTGATTTTCTGGATTTTTTTTAAGATTCTGTCTCTGACAGTTGAAGGGTACCTACAATAAAAATTACAGACATCTACATTCTCTGCAGGTGGGAAAACTTGAAAAATTGACAGTGTATCAAATACCTATTTTCCCCACTAGAAATGAAGAATACTTTTAAGACAGTCTTGTTTACTAATGTCAGTGCCATGCAACCAAGGATGATCCATATGGAAGTATTAGTTGATGTTTTTTGGATGGCCACCATGTCCTAACAAGGCTACACCGTCAGCAAGAAGGTGGCAAAGACATGTTTTATGCTGCAATTATGGGAACAGAGCTGGTAGGTCCCTTTAGGGTCCCTGAAGTTGTGAAAATGACTTTGGCAAAGTATATAGAGTTTTGACTGACCACTTTCTTCCATGGTACAAAAAGAAGAACCATGCCATCCGTAGCAAAATCATCTTCATGAATAACAATCAATGGCTGCTATGGGCATAAATAGAGAGAAACTCATCCTCTCCTGACCTCAACGCTATTGAGTACCTTTGGAGTTTCCTCAAGCAAAAGATCTATGAGGTTGAGAAGCAGTTCACATCAAAACATTAGCTCTGGAAGACCATTTTAATATCCTGCAAAGAAATGTAAGCAAAAATTAGCCAGAAACTCACAAGATCAATGAATGCAGGAATTATAAAGGTGATGTCAAAGAAGGTGTCGTATATTAACATGTAACTTGGCCTGCTAAGATGTTTTTGAATGAAAAAGCCTTTTGATTTAAATAAATATGACCTTTTAATTAGTGATGAGCGAATTTGTTCGAAAAATGATCTCCAAACATAAATTCGGCACAAATATGGCACATTCGGATTCGTGATCGGAAACACTAGCAAAATTTTATAAAATCTGAAAAAATCAGTAACATTCGGTAAAAAGTGAGAGAAAATATTTTCATGGCCACTAAAGTATTTTCAGCACTTTGGCTACGATAATGGTGGTGTATCATGAGCGAGGTGCAGAGTGTTTGATGAGAGGAGGGGATTTGCAGAGTTCAGAGGCACAATGTGCTTGTAAACTGTAATTTTTTTTCTAACTTTATGTGTACACATTGCGGCTGGCCAATCAGGGCACAGGAAACATCCACAATGTCCCGACACAATGGCTTGTATCATTGGCTGCTGAAATCACATGTCCCTCTCCATGTAAAGAGCAGACATTTTGTTTTAGCGCCATTTTGACACTAAGGCCGGGGTCAGACACAACTACAAAAAATCGGACCGTTTTAGTCGGTCGATTATCGGAACAAAATGAAAACATCACACATCCGCCTGGCATCCGATTTTCCTTCAAAGATGCGATTTAGTCGCATGTGTGTGTACCTTGTAACATCCGATTTTCATCCGACCACCGTTTTTTTGTCGCAGCTTTCCAAAAAGGACCAATAACGGTTTTGAGGCCTGATACTCATTTAAATCATCAGGCAGAGCTATATTTAAGTGATCTGCTACAGCTGTGACCCTCCCACCTTTGCACTGGTGTCATTTTGTTCCTTGTGCTTAGTGCTTGCTAGCTGCTTTAGACAAACATGAGCGACACACTCAGATTTTCTCCCACTGAGCGTGTGCTGTTCCATTGGGTTATATCCAGACGTTTTGGGGAGCCATATCCTGTAATAGCAGATCCCAGAAGACGCACAAGAATGTGGGTACATCCACTTTTGACAAGAAGGATAACTAAAGGCCATTTTCACCATCTATATTTGTCACTGCGTAGGCATGGAGATAAGTTTTTCCAATATTGTCGAATGAGCATAGCTACCTTTGATACGTTGCTTGACATTGTGCGCCCTGGGATCACATTTCAGGACACCAGGATGAGAAAAGCAATTTCTGCAGAGGAATGCCTTCTCCTAACAATAAGGTATGTGTGTCAACGATATGTTGATGATGTTTTCCTCGACATAGTGACTTTGCAAGTGTTTGAGCACACTTATTGGAAACTTATAATGTGAGTAATGTATTTCTGAAGCTTACCTATCGAAATGATTGGCTTTGGTGTATTCCACAGAAGCCATGGCTTGTAATCTAATTTCCAGCATGTGTGGTCTAACAAACTCAAGCATTGTAAGTGTTGTGCATGCTGTGTTTGTTGTTTTTGGTGCTGATTTCTCCATGTTCTATGTGTGTTACAGGTTCCTTTCTACTGGCATGTCCTACGCTGCTCTGCACTTAGAGTTCTTAATAGGCCGATCAACAATTTCAGGCATTGTGCGGTCAACTTGTGTGGAAATTTGGAACAGACTACATGAAGACGTCATGCCTGAGCCAAAAATGAGTGACTGGTTGAGGATAGCACAGGTTTTTGAGGAAAATTGCCAGTTTCCACACTGTATAAGAGCCCTGGACGGCAAGCACATACGTGTTCGTAAACCTCCTAACTCAGGCTCCCAATTCTTCAATTACAAACAATATTTTTCCGTAGTTTTGTTGGCCTTGGTCGACACAAACTACATGTTTATAATTGTAGACATTGGGGCCTATGGAAGGACTGGAGACTCAAGAGTCTTCAATACTTCCATAATGGGTAGGGGGATACGCAATAACCAACTGGACATACCACCAGCAAGTCAACTTACTGACTCCATTCCAGAACATGTGCCTTATGTTATAGTTGCGGATGAGGCCTTTCAATTAAGCCATCATGTAATGAGGCCATATCCCCGTCGTTATCTCACCCATCGGCGTAGAATATTTAATTGTCGCCTGTCACGTGCTCGGCGGCTGGTGGAGTGCACATTTGGAATTCTTTGTGCTAAATGGCGGGTACTTCAATCTGCAATTCAACTCAGTGAACAGAATGTTAATGTGGTCCTCAAAGCATGTGTGGTCCTACATAATTTTTGTAGAATCCATGAATGCTCCTCACAACATGTGGGTGAGTTAGCCTCTGTGAATGTCTCTTTGCCTATGTTACCACCCATCCATCCCCGTCGTCCCCCTTCAGGCCTAAAAGTACGTGATGTGTTGACTCAATATTTTGTGTCCCTGAGGGTGCTACTGCCTGGCAAGAGGAGGCATTATTACACATGTAGTGTGGCTATGTTGCTGTGTCATAAAGATATTTATGCTCACTTAATTGTATATGTTGTGTTTGTTTTTGTATCATATTGTGTGTAAGTTAGGCACACCATAACATATTTAACTAAACAACTACATATTTAAATAATCACATACAATTAATGCGAGTCAAAACAATTTTTTATGTAGTAGATCATGTTTTGTCGCTGTAAACATAATGAACAATTACAACTGGCTCATAAATTATTTTAAACATATTTCCTGAGAAAATTGAAGGACTATAACAAACTATAATGTTCATAACTTAAAACAAATAGAACAAAAATACATTACACCTATAAATGGTGGTAGGTGTGGGGTGGTGAAGGTGGAGGCCCAGATTGTGAGGGCTGCCTTGACTGCTCTCCAGCCACTGTGTCACCATGAGTGGTGGCTGACTGTGTAGTTTGCTGTCTGGTTGTTGCTGGGTCTGTATGTGGGTTTGGGTAAGGGAAGGTTGGGAACTGTTGTGGGTAGTCATAATATGACTGCCCACTTCCACTGTAGCCCCCAAAATGCCCATGTCGACCATACCCATGTTGTGGCCAGCATTGAACATTGGGTATGGTCGAGTGGGCATATTGTGAATGGGCACTCTGTCCCATGGCTTGGAGCTGGGGAGCTCCGTATAAAGAAGGAGCTGCAGTAGGATGAGGAGGAGGAGTTGGGTTCTGTTGGACACAAGGAGGAGGTGGAGGAGGAGGATGATGATGAGGAGAAGGATCAGAGGCTGAAGCAGACTGTGATGGATTTGGTCCAAACAACCTTAAGACATTTTTTGGACCAACCACCCATCTGTCTAGATAATCTAGTAGGTTGCTTGGATCATTAGGCGCTGTTCCAGCATCCAAAACAATCTGCAGTCCGCTTCTGATCCGCAGTCTGTGCTGTCTTGGAATAGCCCGGAGGTAACGGGCCAGACTGCGGCAAAATCCCTCCTCCCCATCATCATTTGCTACACTGGACAAATAGACCAGAACTCCTCGGTCCACCTGCCTCCTTGTGCCAGAACCAACTCCTTCTCTTCTACGCCTGGCTCGCCGTGCCACAACTGCAGGAGGCGAAGCCACATCCAGGGGCCTACCAGGGCTGCTGCTGAGGGGAGGGTCTTGGGACTCAAGAGGCAAGCTCTCTGACTCCACTGCTGGTGGTGGTGGTGGTGATGCTGCTGCTGCACTTGCTGCTGATGACGGGCCAGCCTCCTCAACATCCCCCACGGGGTCGATCACTGCCTCAGAGTCAGAAGCTGGGTCTCTCTCAGTAAGGTTTGACTCGGTGCTAGAGAATAAAAAAATTGTATTACAATTTATTCTTAAAAATAGCAATACACTTTGTACAGACATTAACTTACGGTCGCAAATCCATAGCTGGAGCCAGAAAATTCAGTCTATCATAATAGACATATTTGCTTTTACTGGTTGCTGCTGCCCCACTGCGCCCCCTCAGCTGTCTCTCTCGCCTGTAGCAGTCTCTACAGCTGCGCCAACGCCTTGTAACATCTGAGACTGAAAAAGTAACGGATAAAATAAGAAATTATACTTATCTGCCCTTGTTATGTATTTTACAAATAAATACCCTACAACTGCAATATAATTTTTTTTGGGCGTGTTAGGGGTACAGAACAGCACAACATATTGTATGTAGATAAAATAACAACTTAATATTACAAGGGGTCATACATACAAAGCTCTATGACATATGTGTCACAATAATGAGCATTTTATTTGTGACACAGCGATGGGATTAACAAAAGGGACACATATTAAGTACTTCACCTAGGCATTTATTGCGTAGGCACACATTTTTAAATTGAAACTTGGCGACCATTGCAGTTGGAGCTAAGTATCACACCACCACTGACGGCACCTGAACCTTCATCCTACCAGGACCTTCAGTTCGTCCCTGCCCTGTGGGATTCCCGTATATATGGGCTGGAGCCTTTTAAAGTTCTCATATACCAAAGTGGCCTCCTCTGTTCCTTTTGTGGTATCTTCCTTAAGGTTTGAGAAAGACCCATTGCAGGGTCGAAACGTTACCTCTACACCTTGTTGATGCTGTGCTGTTTTCAATTTAAACTTTTTGCACTTGCATTTAAAGATTGTTGGAGTGCGGCTGTTTTTCAAATTACAGGAGCTAAATATTAGATGTGCTTGGAGTACTCACATAGCACTGGGGGTTCAACAGGCATAACTGTTTTTTTGGCCACATTTATGTTTCACATATAAGGGTACAGGGACATTATAACACATTGTTGTTGGTACATACTGAGTAGTAATACAGTATTTTAAGCGTTTTCAAGACGTTACTTACTAATGCGTTCTTGGTCCTCCATAGACCTGTCGCCAAAATCTGGAAACATCTGTCCACATATTCTCCGCCAAGCCGCGTCCTTCCGCGAGCGGTTGGAATAATTTGGATCTCGCTGGTCCCAAAGTTCTGGTCTCTCCTGGACCAGAACGATCAACATCTCCACATTGATGTGACTGGCCATGGTTCTGGACTCCGTGGAGGCGGTTTCCTGTTTGGGTTTGAATTTTCGTAGCCTAATTAGCATGTCAGCCCTCCCTGGCAATTTTCCTGATGCAATTTCCTGGCACCTGGGATAGTGGTGCGATTTCATCGCAAGTCACACGTGCGGTCCGTTTGTAATCCGATTTTTCATCGCTCCCATAGACTTGCATTGGCGATAGTCGACCCACAATCGGTGACAATCGCAGCATGCTGCGATTGCACTCGGACGATTAAAACGGACCACAAAAAATCTGATACTGGGAGCTGCTCCATAGATTAACATACGGCAGACTGCAATGCGATATTTCATCGTATTGCAGTCGTCCGATTCTGTCGCCAGTGTGACGCCGGCCTAACAGCACAGAGAGGCTGCTCTGTCCGGATGCTGGCAGTGTTATCAGCTAGATTTTAGGTAGTTAGCCAGGTGGTTGTTTCTTACTCAGATAGTTTAGCGAGCTAGTGTCCTGTGTGGCTGTGAAATTAACATTCTAGCAATGGTTTTTTTTGCCATTACTGAGGTCCACAGACAAAGACAACAGGGCACATGTCATACAAGTGTGTTGCAGACTGCTTCTATTGTGCTCCATGCACAAGTATAGTGCTCTAAATCTTATTTTTTCACTAGCTAAATGTGAGACATCATGCCATATCCCACCTTGTAATTTAGTGGTGTGGTGAGTTTGTTATGTGATTTGAGCTGTTGTGCATGAAAAATATTTTTGGAGGGTAGTGATTCATCATGCCATATCTCACTTTGTTATTTAGTGGCGGTGAGATTCCACAGTCTGCATAGCTCATGCACATTAAAAAAATGTTTTTTCTGTTGCTAAATGTGACACAGTCTGCCATGTCACCCGTTGTAATTTTTTTGGGTTGAAATTAAGTTGTCTCCAGACCTCACGCATATAAAAAAAAAAATTCTAAATGTGATATTCCAGATTGTAATTTTGTGGCGGTGAAATTGTGTGTGCAGAGCTGTTGAACAGTCCTCGGTGTCGTCAGGTGAAACGCGCGTCGGGGCTTTCAGTAGTCCCATCGGCATTACTGCATATGACCACATCATGTCAAAAGGTAATTAGTCTTTCATAATTCATCGACGTCTGATACTTTTACACTATTGCCTTTATCCATTAGCCTTTTACATGGTCAGGCTCTCAGGTCTTTTCCTGTCACCTAGATTGCAGGCTCTTCCTGCTCGGTGATATACCCTGACTATTGTTAGTGTTTGTTATTTGGAACAAAATGGAAATCCGGGGAGTGTTTTATTTTTTCTAATTTGTTCTGTCTCCCGGTTCCCTGTCCCTTTACCATTATTTTTTTACTTCTTTTTGGCTCTTGGTTATTATTTAGTGGCCTTGTGCAATATGCCTGATGGGATTTATCTCTTCTATCTGGCACGATATTTAACATCTCTCTATACTTTGCCAATATCTCTTAGCTGCTTGAATTATATACCTCATGTTTATACCTGTATTATTGTCTGTCTAGTTTAACCCCTTCATGACCCAGCCTATTTTGACCTAAATGACCTGGCCATTTTTTGCAATTCTTACCAGTGTCCCTTTATGAGGTAATAACTCAGGAACGCTTCAACGGATCATAGCGATTCTGAGATTGTTTTTTCGTGACATATTGGGCTTCATGTTAGTGGTAAATTTAGGTTGATAATTTTTGCGTTTATTTGTGAAAAAAATGGAACTTTGGCCAAAATTTTGAAAATTTCGCAATTTTCAAATTTTGAATTTTTATTCTGTTAAACCAGAGAGTTATGTGACACAAAATAGTTAATAAATAACATTTCCCACATGTCTACTTTACATCAGTACAATTTTGGGAACAACATTTTTTTTTGTTAGGAAGTTATAAGGGTTAAAAGTTGACCAGCGATTTCTCATTTTTACATCAAAATTTACAAAACTATTTTTTTTAGGGACCACCTCACATTTGAAGTCACTTTGAGGGGTCTATATGGCAGAAAATACCCAAAAGTGACACCATTATAAAAACTGCACCCCTTAAGCTACTTAAAACTACATTCAATAAGATTATTAACCCTTCAGGTGCTTCACAGGAACTAAAGCAACATGGAAGAAAAAAATGGACATTTTAATTTTTCCAACAAAATTTTTCTTTTAGCATCAATTTTTTCATTTTTGCATGGGAAAAAGGATAAAATGGACCCTAAAATTTGTTGGGCAATTTCTCCTGAGTACACCGATACCTCATATGTGGTCATAAACCACTGTTTGGGCGCACGGCATGGCTCAGAAGGGAAGGAGCGCCATTTGACTTTTTGAATGGAAAATATGCTGGAATATTTAGCGGTTGCCATGTCGCATTTGGAGAGTCCCTGTGTGCCTAAACATTGGAGCTCCCCCACAAGTGACCCCATTTTGGAAACTAGACCCCCCAAGGAACTTATATAGATGCAGAGTGAGCACTTTGAACCCCCAGGTGCTTCACAAATTGATCCGTAAAAAAAAGAAAGTACTTTTTTTTCACAAAAATTTTCTTTCAGCCTCAGTTTTTTCATTTTCACATGGGCAACAGGATAAAATGGATCCTAAAATTTGTTGGGCAATTTTTCCTGAGTACACCGATACCTCATATGTGGTCATAACCCACTGTTTGGGCGCACGGCAGGGCTCAGAAGGGAAGGAGCGCCATTTGACTTTTTGAATGGAAAATTAGCTCCAATCGTTAGTGGACACCATGTCATGTTTGGAGAGCCCCTGTATGCCTAAACTTTGGAGCTCCCCCACAAATGACCCCATTTTGGAAACTATACCCCTAAGGAACTTATGTAGATGCACAGTGAGCACTTTGAACCCCCAGGTGCTTCACAAAAGTTTATAACGCAGAGCCGTGAAAATAAAAAATCATTTTTTTTTCTCAAAAAATGATTATTTAGCCTACTATTTTTTATTTTCACAATGGTTACAGGAGAAATTGGACCCCAAAAGTTGTTGTTTAATTTGTCCTAAGTACGCTAATACCTCTCATGTGGGGGGGAACCACTGTTTGGGCACACGTCAGGGCTCGGAAGGGATGTAGTGACGCTTTGAAATGCCGACTTGATGGAATGGTCTGCGGGCGGGCAGAGCCCCTGATGTGCCTAAACAGTAGAAACCCCCCACAAGTGACCACATTTTGTAAACTAGACCCCTCAAGGAACTTATCTAGATGTGTGGTGAGCACCTTGAACCCCCACGTGCTTCACAGAAGTTTGTAATGCAGAGCCGTGAAAATAAAAAATCATTTTTTTCCTCAAAAACTGATTTTTTTAACCCGCAATTTTTTATTTTCACAAGGGTAACAGGAGAAATTGGACCACAAAAGTTGTTGTACAGTTTGTCCTTAATACACTGGTACCCCATATGTGGGGGGGAACCACTGTTTTGGCGCATGGGAGAGCTCAGAAGGGAAGGAGCGCCATTTTGGAATGCAGACTTGATGGAATGTTCTGTGGGCGTCATGTTGCGTTTGCAGAGCCCCTGATGTGCCTAAACAGTAGAAACCCCCCACAAGTGACCCTATTTTGGAAACTAGACCCCCCAAGGAGCTTATCTAGATGTGTAGTGAGCACTTTGAACCCCCAAGGGCTACACAGAAGTTTATAACGCCGGGGCATGAAAATAAAAAAATCATATTTTTTCCACAAACATGACCTTTAGTCCCCAATTTTTTTATTTTCCCAAGGGTAACAGGAGAAATTAGACCTCAAAAGTTGTTGTCCAATTTGTCCTGAGTACGCTGATATCCCATATGTGGGAGAAAACTACTGTATGGGCACACTTCGGGGCTCGGAAGGGAAGTAGTGACGTTTTGAAATGCCGACTTGATGGAATGGTCTGCGGGCGTCATGTTACGTTTGCAGAGTCCCTGATGTGCCTAAACAGTAGAAACTCCCCACAAGTGACCCCATTTTGGAAACTAGACCCCGCAAGGAACTTATCTAGATGTGTGGTGAGCACTTTGAACCCCCAAGGGCTACACAGAAGTTTATAACGCCGGGGCATGGAAATAAAAAAATCATATTTTTTCCACAAACATGATCTTTTAGTCCACAATTTTTTTATTTTCTCAAGGGTAACATGAGAAATTAGACCCCAAAAGTTGTTGTCCAATTTGTCCTGAGTACGCTGATATCCCATATGTGGGAGAAAACTACTGTATGGGCACACGTCGAGGCTCGGAAGGGAAGTAGTGACGTTTTGAAATGCCGACTTGATGGAATGGTCTGCGGGTGTCATGTTACCTTTGCAGAGCCCATGATGTGCCTAAACAGTAGAAACCCCCCAAGTGACCCCATTTTGGAAACTAGATCCCCCAAGGAACTCCTCTAGATGTGTGGTAAGCACTTTGAATCTCCAAGTTCTTCACAGAAGTTTATAACGCAGAGCCGTGAAAATAAAAAATCATTTTTTTTCCAAAAAAATAACTTTTTTAGTCCCCAATTTTTTTTTCCCAACAGTAACAGGAGAAATTAGACCCCCAAAGTTGTTGTGCAATTTTTCCTGAGTACGCTGATACCCCATATGTGGGGGTAAACCACTGTTTGGGCACACGTCGGGGCTTGGAATAAAGGGAGCACTGTTTGACTTTTTGAACGCAAAATTTGCAGGAATCAATGGTGGCGCCATGTCGCGTATGGATACCCCCTGATGTGCGTAAATAGTGGAAACCCCTCAATTCTAACTCCAACCCTAACCCCAACACACCCCTAACCCCAACCCTAACCCCTACACACCCCTAACCCTAATACAAACCCTAACCCCAACACACCCCTAACCCTAATCCCAACTCTAACCATAAACCTAACCACAAGCCTAACCCTAATCCCAACCCTAAACCCAAAACACCCTAACGCTTATCCTAACTCTAACCCTAACCACAAACCTAACCCTAATCCCAACCCTAACCCTAATTCCAACCCTAACCCTAATTCCAACCCTTACCCTAGTTCTAACCCTAACCCTAGTTCTAACCCTTTGGCTGGGTTCATATTGCGTTTTACCAGCCCGTTCAACACGTAGCGTTGACGGGCTGGTAACGGTATAGCATAACACGATCGCGTTATGCTATACCCGCTAGTGCAGAGGAATCAGCGATGATTCATCTGTGCTAGCGGTGATGGAGCCCAGACGCTGCAGCCTGCGTCCAAGGCTCCGTCACTGAATGACGACACGTCGCGAACGCATGCCGCTTCACGGCATGCGTTACGATGCGCACACAAATGGGGTGAATGGCAGCGTTAACGGACTGCGTTACACCGCGTTATACCGCGGTGAAACGCAGTCCATCTAACGGACTGCCATAATGCAATATGAACCCAGCCTAACCCTGAGGCCCCGTGCACACGTTGCGGATTCACTTGCGGATTTTTCTAAAATCCGCAGGTAAAATGACCTGCCTTTTACCTGCGTATTTAGCGCGGATTTGCTGCGGTTTTTCCCTGCGGTTTTACACCTATAATGGAATAGGTGTAAAATCGCTGCGGAATCCGCACAAAGAATTGACATGCTGCGGATTTAAAACCGCAGCAAATCCGCGCTGAAAAATCTGCAGCATGTGCACAGCGTTTTTTTTTTTACCATTTATTTGCATTGTACTGTACATGGTTTCTGGATCTGCTGTGGATCCGCAGCGCGAAATCCGCTGCGGATCCGCAGCAAAATCCGCTGCTGATCTGCAGCAAAATCCGCTGCTGATCCGCAGCAAAATCCGCTGCGGATCCGCAGCAAAATCCGCTGCGGATCCGCAGCAAAATCCGCAACGTGTGCACAGGGCCTAATAGGAAAAAAAAAAATTCTTTATTATTTGTCCCTACCTATGACAGGGGGGGGGGTTCACTTACTTTTTTTTATTTTGATCACTGTGACAGTTTATCACAGTGATCAAAATAAATTTGACTCTGCAGGGCGCACTGCGCATGTGCCCGCCATTTTCCAAGATGGCGGCGCCCATGAAGAATCCCGGGCAGCCGCCGGGAAGGATCCAGGGACATCGGTGGACCGGGAGAGGTGAGTATGGGGGTCGGAAGTGAGGGGGGGAGATCGGAAGGTGGGGGCAGCGGAGGCCAGGACGAGGGGAGCTGCTAGTGACGGCGGTGACCGATCGCTGCCATCTTTCGGTGGCGGCGGCCGGTTGCCGCCGTGACTCGATGTGGGGGGGGTCGGATCTTTGTTTCCAGCCATGGCAGATGCTATTGCAACATCAGCCATGGCTGGATTGTAATATTTCACCAATTTCATTGGTGAAATAATACAGATTGCTCTGATTGGCTGTTTCACTTTTAACAGCCAATCAGAGCGATCGTGGCCACGGGGGGGTTAAGCCAACCCCCCTGTGGTGAAGCACAAAGGGTCCTGTGCCTGCGGGTCGGGTGACCTTTCAGTGACCCCGGTCTCCAGGCCCGCAGGGACGCGATCCTTTCATGACGCCACATAGGCGTCATGGGTCGGATTGGCACTGACTTTCATGACGCCTACGTGGCGTCATGGGTCGGGAAGGGGTTAATAATTGCAATAAATATATTATACTTCAAAAAATCCTCTCCTATTTTTGTGAAAATTATATTATATTATCGATTGAATTATTGCTATTTGGGTCTGCTTTCTTTTTTCTTTTTTGGTTCAGGTTGAGGCCTGGGAGGTACATCCTTATGGCCACGGAATTGTTTTAGGTTGATATGTATGTTTGAGGGATACTGCATCTGACTACAGACATCCTGTGGCGGCAGGTAAGTACTGGACAATGGGAGCCTCAATGCGATAATAAGCGCGTTGGTTTCAAGCCAAATGCTTGCAAAGGAAGAGCGCTAAATGTCCAGGTCAGGTCTTTCCCTGGACGGAGGCGCGTCACACAATTTCTCCTCGGGACCCGGACATTTAGCGCTCTTCTTTTGCAAGCATTTGGCCTGAAATCAACGCATTTATTATCGCATTGCATAATTATATTATATTATATTATAACATATTCTATGTTATAGAGGCCTCATCCTCAGGCCCAAAAATATTTATTGTGTACTAGCGTCATACAGAAGGGGACATCTCAGTTTCAAATTGTTTGTAGCATCTAGTCTATGTTATAGTGGCCTCATCCACAGGCCGCAAAAAAATTATTGCGTTACGAACATCACAGAGTAAGGGAAATCTAATTTTCAAATTGTTTGGAGCATATCTTCTTTGTCATACAGGCCTCATCCACACTCAAACAATTCTTTCTTCTGTGACAATCCAGCACCCCATATTTAACCTTTCATTCACTGCTGCTGAAATTCAGCTGTTTGCAGAGCTGGTGCAGAATTTAAAATCAAATTTTTTTGTTACTAATACTGTATTCCTACCACACTATCTGAGCAGCATAACTGGGAAAAAGGCGAGGTCATGGTGGAAGGGGGATTAGGCTTGGTTTTCAACATGTACGTGGGGTATGTGGTAATGTTTGTGAAAGCAGTCATGGTGGAAGGGGGATTAGGCTTGGTTTTCAAGATGTAAGTGGGGTATGTGGTAATGTTTGTGAAAGCACTAGTGAACCAACAATGTCACATTGCCTTGTTGATGAGGTCCAGAAAGAGCATGTGCTTGAGTGGATGGCAAGTATAGCTTCAAGTGGCCTCTCCTCCTTTTCCTCCACCTCAACATCACACCCAGTACAGTCCACAGAGGTGGCACCCAAATTACCCTTCCCCCGCATCACAACTCTCCAACTGTACAACTGACTGTAGGTAACCACAGATGGATGAGTCTGAAGAGCTGTTCACTAGTGATGAGCAAGTATACTCGTTGCTCGGGTTTTCCCCGAGCACCTCGAGTTCCAAATACTCGGACACCACCCGAGCTGCTTGGGGAAAACCTGAGCAACGAGTATACTCGCTCATCACTACTGTTCACACATTCTATACCATGGTCATCAGAAGTCTACTCAAAAGCTTCACAGAGTCAAGAGGAAAAAATCTGCACCTATACCCAAAAATTTTTAAGCTTGGATATGGGGCAGGACCAAGTAGGGTCCAAGCAGCATCCTTACCCTCGTGACCAGACGTTAAAACCCGGGGGGTGGGGGGATGATCCTAATGATACTCAGATATCTGTGGCTCATGCAGATTGTACTCTGCTGTCAGGGCAGGAAGAGGAGGAGGACAACTCTAATAGCGAGAAATGTGATACCACAGAGAATAATGATAATGAGGTGGTAGATCCCAGTTGGTATGAACACAGAGGCATGCAGCTGAGTAGGTCATCTGAGGAGGAAAGCAAGGAGGTTACGTCACGCAGTAGGGTGCAGACACGTAGTGATGCAGCCACGATGAGCAATGCATCTTCAGCCACAACTGTGGCTGTGACAAGCAGCGTTTGGGGGTCTGCAGCTCACAGGGGTGGCTAGGGTTGCCTAGCCTGGGCCTTTTTTGACACTGCAAAGGATCAGCAAACTCATGTAGTCTGCCAACTTTGCAAAAAAATACTGAGTAGAGGGAAAAAGTGCAATAATTTGACTACTACTTGAACCTTCACATGCGCAATCAACATGTGATACTCTGAGAATCCAACTGTGCTAAAATGTGGACCAGCGGACCTCAACAACCATCAGCAGCCCCATCAATGGCATCTGCTGCTTCTTCCTCCTCTGTAACCATGCAAAATATTGTGACATAGGTCTCTGACCACAGAACCTTAGGTTCGTTACCCGCTCCAGTCACGCTGACTGAGAGCCCACCGTCTGCTGTAATGGAAGTGGATATAACTGCTGTTTTTGAACGATCTCAGAGAACACGCACTCCACAACTTTCTCAATTAACTGTAACATCTCCGCCTGCACCTCCCTCACGGTCCAGCAGTTTGTCCAGTTCAATGTGCTCCACCCTCTCTCAGCACTGTAGCCAGCCTATGGTCCCGCAGTTGTGGTTACGTAAAAGATTGTTTCCTCCTACACATGAACAAAGCTAAGAGGTTGTACTCCACCATCACCAATCTGTAGGCCACAGAAATGCCACCTTTCCACCTGGAAGATACAGACAGACTTTCTGTAAAAGTTGACATCACTTTTCTAAGAAAGCTGTGCCTGCGCTACACCAGCATGTCGCAAACAACATCACCCGTTCCTTGACTAAATCTATGCCTACCAGGGTGCATTTCATCACAGACACTTGGACGAGTAAGCATGGCCAAGGGTGTTACATCTTGCTGACTGGGCACAGGGTGACTCTGGTGGCTGTGGGGTAGGTGCTGATCCTCAAGTCTTGGAATCCTCAAGGCTTGCAGGACAAACCTCTATACTTCACACTTATTCCACTGATCCTGCCTCCTCCTCTACCTCCTCTAGGGCCTCCACCTGTGTCTTCAACCTCTGCCTTAATGAGACACGTGGTCCAACAATGCAGAGCGAATCCCCATTAACTACACAGCCAGAGGTCACCGCAATCAGGCAGTGTTAAAATTGATATGCCTTAGAGATGGCAGTCATACAGCTGAAGATTTGTGGACTGCTCTCCAGGCTGAGTTTGAGCGGCGGACACCGCATCTAGAGGCTCCTCAGCCCTGCAAGTGAATATTGTTTTAGCATCAGCCATACTAGCGGTGGATACCGCATTAGAAGGCAAGACTGCCCTCTTGGCTGCATACTATAGCTCTACTTGCTCTGCAATAATGCTGTACTTTATCCCATTATATCTCTTTTGGGCATCTTTCCACAAGGAGCCATCACTGTAGTATATTTCAGTAACTGAGGAAGGTCACATCGACCGAAACGTTTTTCGGATTTACTACATTAAAAAATCTGCTCTTAAGTTGAGTGCTTGGTCTCTTCTAAATTATCACTGAGTTTGAGCAATGGCTGTCTCTGCTGAACCTGCATCCAGGGAAGGCCGTGTCCGATAACGGTGCGAACCTGGTAGTGGCCCTACGGCGAGGCAAGGTCACACAAGTGCCTTGCATGGCTCACGTCCTCAACCTGGTGGTATAGCATTTTCTCTGACACTATCCTGGCCTGGGTGAGCTGCTTAGAAAGCACAGAAGCTGTGTGCTCATTTCCACCATTTGCATCTCTCAGGTCATCGACTTGTATCGATACAGAGGTCTTTGTCCATGCCAGTTAACAGGTTGATATTCAATGTGCCAATACGGTGGAATTCCATTCTGCACATGTATTAATGACTGTAGCAGCAGCAACGAGCTCTGACGCAGTATGTCATGTTGTATAGCCTGGGCCAATGCAGTACGTATGTGGCGCATATCACGTTTATGGAGTGGGCACAGATTAAGGACCTCTGTACCCTTCTGCACAGTTTCGAAATGGCTACTAAGATGGTTAGCACTGTCTACGCCATCCTCAGCATCATTATTCCGGTCATTTATATGCTGGAGTAGACATTGAATAGCCTGCGGGAGGAGGTGGTGTTCCCAGAGGAAGAGGAGGAAGCAGAGGAGGATGCAGAAGGGATAACATTGTTTCAAAGTTCCAGACTGTCGTCACACAGGCAGGTGCCAAGGGAGGGTGGATTACTGCCATTGAGGGGGCTAGTGATTACAGACAAACTGTTAGTGAAGGTGCAAGATCCGAAGAACAAATGGAGGAGGAAGAGGTGATGGGCGAGCAACTGTCAGGAGATGAAGAGGATAATCATCCCCTCTCTGTTGTTCGTGGTTGGCGGGAGGGGACGGAGTAAACAAGCATCAGTGTTACCCAGTCACCAACAGAGCATATGCTTGGACCTCATGGAAGACCCCGACATAGGAGTGCCTTCTTGCTGCACTGTCTGCAAACATGATCCCTGTATAGTTATGATTCTAAATATTGCTGACTACTGGGTTGCCACTCTGTTAGATCCACAATATAAGACCAAATTTTGCCAGATGCTCCCCCCCCTGGAAAGGGACCCACGAATGCTGGAGTATTGAAACATGCTTTTATACAATCTTAACAGAGCTTTTCCCCAATACAGCAGTGAAGCACATAGTGCGCATCGCAGCTCTAGACTTCCAACCTCTGGTGCATCAATTCATCAACACCAAAACATTAGCTGCAGTTGCTGTAGTTACTTAAATGGAAGAAACAATTTCTGTGAGTCATTTGACACTTTTTTTTACAAAAGCTCATGCACCAGCACAACAGAGTCCAAGTCTGACACAGGGGCGGACCTACCGCCCGTGCAGCCCGTTCATTGAACGGGGGCCCCAGGGGAGAGGGGGCCCCTCCAGCCTCCAGCACCGCATGGCTAATTATTTACCTATTCAAATTAGCCATGTGGTGCACTACACAGCCGAGGCACAAGGAGAAGAGCAGCGCTGCGGGAGGCAGGGCCGGCGTCAGCACCCGGCACACCCGGGCAAGTGCCGGGGCCCTGAGCAGGCGGGGGGGCCCACTGGCAGTCTGGCACCCCCGCGCCCGTTAGCAGTGTCAGCGCCGCCACTGGGCCCCCCCCGCTTGCTCAGGGCCCCGGCATCAGCTGGCACAATACATACCTCTCCCGTGCCTCCGCTGCCGCAGCTCCAGGCTCCAGGGGGCGCCGGCGCTTCCTCTCACAGCAGCGCTGCTGAATGACGTCATCATTCAGCGGCCGGCTGTGGCAGAGAGCGCGCGGATGCTGGACAGGTAAGACGTGTGTGTGTGTGTGTCTCTGTGTGTGTCTGTGTGTATGTAGTGCGGTGCTTTGTGTGTGTGTGTTTATGTCTGTATGTGAGAGAGTGCTTGTGTGCTGTGGTGCTGTCTGTGTGTGATGATGGGCAGGCATTGCTGATAATGGGGAGGCATTGATGATGATGATGGGGAGAAGATGATGATAATGGGCAGGCATTGATGATAATGGGCAGGCATTGATGATGGGGAGAAGATGATGGGGAGGCGATAATGATGATGGGGAGGCGATGATGATGGGCAGGCATTGATGATAATGGGGAGGCATTGATGATGATGATGGGGAGAAGATGATGATAATGGGCAGGCATTGATGATAATGGACATGCATTGATGATGGGGAGAAGATGATGATGGGCAGGCATTGATGATGATGGGGAGGAGATGATGATGGGCAGGCATTGCTGATAATGGGGAGGCATTGATGATGAGGAGGAGAAGATGATGATAATGGGCAGGCATTGATGATAATGGGCAGGCATTGATGATGGGGAGAAGATGATGATGGGCAGGTATTGCTGATAATGGGGAGGCATTGATGATGAGGAGGAGAAGATGATGATAATGGGCAGGCATTGATGATAATGGGCAGGCATTGATGATGGGGAGAAGATGATGATGGGCAGGTATTGCTGATAATGGGGAGGCATTGATGATGATGAGGAGAAGATGATGATAATGGGCAGGCATTGATGATAATGGGCAGGCATTGATGATGGGGAGAAGATGATGATGGGCAGGCATTGATGATGATGGGGAGGAGATGATGATGGGCAGGCATTGCTGATAATGGTGAGGCATTGATGATGATGAGGAGAAGATGATGATAATGGGCAGGCATTGATGATAATGGGCAGGCATTGATGATGGGGAGAAGATGATGATGGGCAGGCATTGATGATGATGGGAGGAGATGATGATGGGCAGGCATTGCTGATAATGGGGAGGCATTGATGATGATGAGGAGAAGATGATGATAATGGCAGGCATTGATGATAATGGGCAGGCATTGATGATGGGGAGAAGATGATGATGGGCAGGCATTGATGATGATGGGGAGGAGATGATGATGGGCAGGCATTGCTGATAATGGGGAGGCATTGATGATGATGGGGAGAAGATGATGATAATGGGCAGGCATTGATGATAATGGGCAGGCATTGATGATGGGAGAAGATGATGATGGGCAGGTATTGCTGATAATGGGGAGGCATTGATGATGATGAGGAGAAGATGATGATAATGGGCAGGCATTGATGATAATGGGCAGGCATTGATGATGGGGAGAAGATGATGATGGGCAGGCATTGATGATGATGGGGAGGAGATGATGATGGGCAGGCATTGCTGATAATGGTGAGGCATTGATGATGATAGAGGAAAGATGATGATAATGGGCAGGCATTGATGATAATGGGCAGGCATTGATGATGGGGAGAAGATGATGATGGGCAGGCATTGATGATGATGGGGAGGAGATGATGATGGGCAGGCATTGCTGATAATGGGGAGGCATTGATGATGATGAGGAGAAGATGATGATAATGGGCAGGCATTGATGATAATGGGCAGGCATTGATGATGGGGAGAAGATGATGATGGGCAGGCATTGATGATGATGGGGAGGAGATGATGATGGGCAGGCATTGCTGATAATGGGGAGGCATTGATGATGATGAGGAGGAGAAGATGATGATAATGGGCAGGCATTGATGATAATGGGCAGGCATTGATGATGGGGAGAAGATGATGATGGGCAGGCATTGATGATGAGGGGGAGGAGATGATGATGGGCAGGCATTGCTGATAATGGGGAGGCATTGATGATGATGGGGAGAAGATGATGATAATGGGCAGGCATTGATGATAATGGGCAGGCATTGATGATGGGGAGAAGATGATGATGGGCAGGCATTGATGATGATGGGGAGGAGATGATGATGATGATGGGCAGGCATTGATGATAATGGGGAGGCCATGATGATGATGGGGAGGCAATGATGATGATAAGGAGGCAATGATGATGATAAGGAGGCAATCATGATGATAATGGGGAGTCTTTCCACAGCGCCCTTTCCTGAGCCGTAACAGTGCAGAAGCGCAGAGGAGAGCTCCATATTTTGTATGGAGCATTATATTGGGTCCAGTATTCTGTATGGAGCATTATATGGGGACCAGTATCCTGTATGGAGCATTATATTGGGTCCAGTATTCTGTATGGAGCATTATTTTGGGTCCAGTATTCTGTATGGAGCATTATATTGGGGGTGACATCCTGCATGGGGTATTATATGGGTGATGAGGGGGAGACTGTGGTGCCCATAATATTGTATGGAGGACTGTACTGTCCAGTCTGTTCTGTGCGCTGTGGGGATTTGGCGGTTTTTGAGCTATTGTAGAATTTACAATAGATATCACTCATGTAATGGAAGAAGTGAAGTATTTGGCATTGTACTATACCCATATTTCTCTGCTGTATCTGTGCATCATGAATCGTGGTCTGTGTTAAAGGGCCCCACTGAGGTTTGTGACTGACCTATGCAAGTGGTAGGTAGAACGGGCAGGTAGGTATCATCTATCTCCCTATTAGTTTTTATGATCATATTAAACAACTTTACTATTTAGATTTGATAGTTGCGTTCTAAATAAATATTACAATCTATATGATTACATAACTTTGTTGCCCTATAAAGTGCGGGGGGGGGGCCCGAAAAATTTCTTGCACAGGGGCCCACTACAGTCTGTGTCCGCCCCTGGTCTGACATGTAGTGAGCAAATGGAGAGGATGGTGCAGGAGTATCTAGAACTTAATATCAATACCATCAGGGAGGGTTTGGACCCTTTCACATTTTGGTCTTCAAAAATGAATGAGTGACCTGAGCTCGCCTCACATGCCTTGGAGGTTTTATCATGCTTGGTAGCCAGCGTTCTCTCAGAATGTGTCTTCAGCACTGCTGGTGGTGTCCTGATAGATAAATGCAGCTGGTTGTCCCCTGAAAGTGTAGTCCGCCTTACTTTCATCAAAATAAACAAGTCATGGATCTCCAGGGCAATTGCAGACTGTACAGACTAGGCAATGTTGCATTTTTTTAGTGTGCTGCATTAATATCGCATAACTGCACTCTGGGATATCTCTAGTGTGGCTTCTGAACATGCTGTTGCTGCTGCAGATGTTACAGATTTGTGGAAATGTGAACAGTCATGGTTAGTTTCCATCTGCTGGTTTGACTGTAGTGTGAGACGTAGTGTCCCTATTATACAATTTCTACTCTCGTGAAATTTATGCCACTTCAGTGGTGTCAGGCCTTCATTTTTTGAAATTTGAAGACTCCTGATTGGGTCTACATCTGCTGTGTAGGCTGTAGTGAACACGTGTCGGTCCCTATTATACTATTTCTACTGTGATGAAATTGATGCCTCTTCAGTGCTGTCAGGTCCTAATTTTTGGAAATTTGAACAATCCTGTTTTGGTGTCCATGTGATGGGTTGGCTGTAGTGGAAGAGATGTCGATCCCTATTATACTATTTCTACTGTGGTGAAATTGATGCCACTTAGGTGGTGTCTGCCAATAATTTTTGGAAATGTGGAGAGTCCTGATTGGGTCTCTCCATCTGCTAGGTTGGCTGCAGTGAAAGAGATATCGTTCTCCATTATAATATTTCTACTCTGCTGAAATTGATGACACTTCAGTGGTGTCATACTCTATTTTTTGGAAATGTGAACATTCCTGGTTGGGTGTCCATGTGATGGGTAGGCTGTAGTGGAAGACGTGTTGGTCCCTATTATATTATTTCTATTCTTGTGAAATTTATGCCACTTCAGTGGTGTCAGGCTATAATTTTTAAAAATGTGAACACTCCTGGTTGGGTATCCATGTAATGGGTTGGCTGTAGTGAAAGAGATATTGACCGTATTGTATTATTTCTACTCTTGCAAACTTAATGCCACTTTGGTAGTGTCTGCCAATAATTTTTGGAAATGTGAAGAGTTCTGGTTGGGTCTTCTTCATGCGTGTTGCCTGTAACAGTAAGCCTCCGAGTCCATCAGGCCTCCACTTCCTTGGAGTCAACTACCTGTGTTAATACTATCCTTAGATTTTTCTGACAATAGTAGTCTACGAAACTGATATTTGTGCCACCTGAGTGTGGCTGAGCATGAAAGCACAGCAGGCCTACACCGATCCCTCACCCACCTCGTCTTACTTTGATGTTCAATTGAAAGCTGTAAATGCTGGTCCACAACCCAATACCTCATGCATGGCTGATTGCTGCTGTGCCATGCGACAATTTGTACTGTGGGTGAATTGTGGCCACTTTCCTGGTGTCTCCCCCTCATTTGATGTGTTTTGGCCAATTTTGGGTCCATTTGAAGGTGTTGTGCATGCGTTTGTTTTTGCCTCCCATTCACTGTAACGGCGTTTGGTTATGTTCGGTGAATATTGCGAATTCGGCGATCGTAATTCAAACCGAACATTGAAATATTCGCTCAGCTCTACCCTTAATGCTGCAAATTCAATACATGACCATTTTTAATTAATTCTTTATAACCTATAAAATGTTTGGAAACTCAGTTGTACATAATAATTTGGAACAGTGCATTTGGTGGGTTTTTTGTTTTGAAAAAGAAATACTGTTATCATCGGGAGGTTTATCCAATAAAAAGTGATTTATACTTAATTAACGGTTGATAAATGGAACGTTATACTGACTCATTTACATCGACTACTTAGAAAAATCAGAGAAAAATTGCGTTTGCTTAATAATTTGGAACGTGGAATATATATAGAGTATATGGTAGTGTTTAAAATTATATTTGTTGACAATTCAGTAAAGTAGACTTTGGCATCTAAAGTCAAATTGGATGTATACACGTTATGGATTTCATGAGCGAAAAATGCCAAGCTATTTATGTTCTTGAGTCTTCTTTAAATCACTGAACATTTGGTTTATAGTTCATGTCTCTTCTCAAAATTCTTTTCAAAGTATGATAATTTCAGTAACACCATTTCCATGCACACCTATATGATATATATGCTTCTATACAGAGAAAGTCATCTTCGTCTTTACCTCTGCACTCCATCCAACCCCCTCCCACTACTCAGACAGACTTTTTTTTTCCCTTTTTTGAAAATCTATTTCATTTGATTTTATTTCTGCCTATGAAACAGAGAACTGCAGATTGAAAGCATTCAAGGGCCATTGAAGAAGGAAAGAAAAGAGGCCCTCCGAGTTTTATTAGAAATAAAGATCCGCAATAAAAATCAATTTCTGCCTCTTTATGCAGTTTAAATGACAAAGTAAGAAACCATTGTGCCCCAGCAAAGTAATTCAGCAGAGGGGAGAAGGGATGCGACCTGCAGTTGGCAGATTTAAATGCGATATGGTCTCCCTAGATAATAGGACAAATGCTTTATTTTTGTACAGGGAGGGGTTTGGAAAGGATGCGAAAACTATCTGTGATTTTTCAGGGAATCGAGCTTACTTTTCACTCCAGAGTTATTGCACTGAAGCATGCTCAGCATTTGGGGAGTTTCGAAGCAGATATAGAGTTTGCTCCATGGGCATTATACCATCAGAACTTTGATATAATATATGTATATACAGGAGCTTCTCACAAAATTAGAATATCATCAAAAAGTTAATTTATTTCAATTCTTCAATGCAAAAAGTGAAACTCATATATTATATAGAGTCATTACAAACAGAGTGATCTATTTTAAGTGTTTATTTCTGTAAATGTTGATTATTATGGCTTACAGCCATTGAAAACCCAAAAGTCATTATCTCAGTAAATTAGAATACTTCATAACACCAGCTTGAAAAATGCTTTTAAAATCCGAAATGTTGACGACCTGCTGAAATGTATGTTCAGTAAATGCACTCATTACTTGGACTGGGGTCCTTTTGCATCAATTACTGCATCAATGCGGCGTGGCATGGAGGCAATCAGCCTGTGGTTCTTCTAAGGTGTTATGGATGCCCAGGATGCTTTGATAGCAGCCTTCAGCTCGTCTGCATTGTTGGGTCTGGTGTCTCCCATCTTCCTCTTGACAATATCCCATAGATTCTCTATGGGTTAAGGTCAGGCGAATTTGCTGGCCAACCAAGCACAGTAATACTGTTGTTTTTAAAGCAGGTATTGGTACTTTTGGCAGTGTGGACAGGTGCCAAGTCTTGCTGGAGAATGAAATTTCCATCTCCAAAAAGCTTGTCCGCAGAGGGAAGCATCAAGTACTCTAAAACTTCCTGGTAGATGACTGCGCTGACTTTGGTGTTGATAAAACACAGTGGACCTACACCAGCAGATGTGTAGTGTGTCAAAGTCTGCCTTCAGGACATCTGTCATGTCAGCAGTCTTCCCCATGATTGTGGGGCTTACTGAAAGAGACCTCTTTAAACGCTTAGGCTATGTGCACACGTATGAGAATTGCCACGGAAATTTCCACGGCAATCCGGCACCTCACTGCCGCAGGAAATAGGCATTTTATAGGTGTGCGTATTCCCACCAGAAACTAGCGTTTTGCAAGCGTAATTAGCTTGCAGAATGCTAGCGTTTTCCAAGTGATCTGTAGCATCGCTTGGAAAACTGATTGACAGGTTGGTCACACGAGTCAAACAACGTGTTTGACAAGTGTGACCAACTTTTTACTATTGATGCCGCCTATGCCGCATCAATAGTAAAAAGATCTAATGTTAAAAATAATAAAAAAAGGAAAAAATCATGATATTCTCACCTTCCGGCTGCCCCCGCAGCCTTCCTGGTCCTCGCGATGCTCCCGGCAAGTTCTGTTCCCAGTGATGCCTAGCGACGATGACCCCAGATGACGTAGCATCATGCGAGACCGCTGCGTCATCTGGGGTCATTGTCGCTAAGCATCACTGGGAACGGGAGTTTCCGGGAGCGTCGCTGAGGAGCGGGAAAGCTGCAGGGGCCACCGTAAGGTGAGAATATCACGATTTTTTATTTTAATTATTGTTTTACCAGGGATATGGTACCCAGGGCCGCAATTCCGGAGAAAGAATGAACATGCTGCTTTTTTTCTGCAATGTGTTTTTTTCACGGAAAAAAGCGCAGCATGTGCACAAAAATTGCGGAATGTATTCTACTAATAGGATGCTTAATGCATGCGTTTTTTAAGCATTTTGCAGCGGAAAACCGCCGCAAAAATGCTAAAAAAGCGTGAAAATTCCTGAACATGTGCACATAGCCTTAGGAAGTCTTTTCAGGTGTTTTTGTCAATTATTCTAATTTACTGACATGAGTTTTGGGTTTTCATTGGCTGTAAGCCATAATCATCAACATTAACAGAAATAAACACTTGAAATAGATCACTCTGTTTGTAATGACTCTATATAATATATGAGATTCACTTTTTGTTTTGAAGAACTGAAATAAATTAACTTTTTGATGATAATTTTGTGAGAAGCACATGTATATATTACTACCGTTCAAAATTTTGTGGTCACCCAGACAATTTTGTGTTTTCCATACTTTTATTAATCAAAAGAGTTGCCAAATGAATTTAAAATCTAGTCCAGACATTGACAAGGCTCAAAAAAAAGATTTGTATTTGAAATAATAATTTTATCCTTCAAACTTTGCTTTCGTCAAAGAAAGCTCCCTTTGCAGCAATTACAGCATTGCAGACCTTTGGCATTCTAGCAGTTAATTTGCTGAGGTAATCTGGAGAAATTTCACCCCATGCTTCCAGAAGACCCTCCCACAAGTTGGTTTGGCTTGATGGGCACTTTTTGCGTACCTACGGTCAAGCTGCTCCCACAATAGCTCAAAGGGGTGGATATCTGGTGACTGCGCTGCCCACTCCACTACAGATAGAATACCAGCTGCCTGCTTCTTCCCTAAATAGTTCTTGCATAATTTGGAGGTGTGCTTTGGGTCATTGTTCTGTTGTAGGATGAAATTGGCTCCAATCAAGCGCTGTCCACATGGTATGGCATGGCGTTGCAAAATGGAGTGATAGCCTTCCTTATTCAAAATCCCTTTTACTTTGTACAAATCTCCCACTTTACCAGCACCAAAGCAACCCCAGACCATTACATTACCTCCACCATGCTTGACAGATGGCGTCAGGCACTCTCCAGCATTTTTTCAGTTATTATGCATCTCACAAATGTTCTTCTGTGTGATCCAAACACCTCAAACTTGGATTCGTCTGTCCAAAACACTTTTTCCAATCTTATTCTGTCCACTGTTTGTATTCTTTTGCCCATATTAATCTTTTCCTTTTATTAGCCAGTCTCAGATATGGCTTTCTTTTTGCAACTCTGCCTTGAAGGCCAGCATCCTAAAGTCGCCTCTTCACTGTAGACGTTGACCCTGGCGTTTTGCGTGTACTATTTAATGAAGCGGCCAGTTGAGGACCTGTGAGGCGTCAATTTCTCAAACTACAGACTCTAATGTACTAATCTTGTTGCTCAGTTGTGCAGCGGGGCCTCACGCTTCTCTTTCTACTCTGGTTAGAGCCTGTTTGTGCTCTCCTCTGAAGGGAGTAGTACACACCATTGTATGAAATCTTCAGTTTCTTGACAATTTCTCGCATGGAATAGCCTTCATTTCTAAGAACAAGAATAGACTGTCGAGTTTCACAGGAAAGTTCTTTTTTTCTGGCCATTTTGAGAGTTTAATGGAACCAACAAATGTAATGCTCCAGATTCTTAACTAACTCCAAGGTCAGGTTTATAGCTTCTTTAATCAGCCAAACTGTTTTCAGCTGTGCTAACATACTTGCACAAGGGTTTTCAAGGGTATTCTAACCATCCATTAGCCTTCTTACACAGTTAGCAAACACAAAATACCATAAGAACACTGGAATGATGGTTGTTGGAAATTGAGCTCTATACACCTATGAAGATATTGCATTACAAACCAGACTTTTGCAGCTAGAATAGTCATTTACCACATTAACAGTGTATAGAGTGTATTTCTGAATCATTTAATGTTAGCTTCATTGGAAAACTGTGTTTTTCTTTCAAAAATAAGGAAATTTCTAAGTGACCCTAAACTTTTACAGTGTGTATATATATATATATATATATATATATATATATAATTACACCAATATTCATGAAATGGGAACTTATCACTTCAGCAGAAACAAGGAAACAAGTTTAGGGTCAATATACTTAGCACTCATAGGAGCAAAGCACAATGAGCTTTGTCAATAATCAATATAGATTTATGCATCCCTCTGTAGACAAAATACTGTTTCAACTTGCATTTGAAACTATAGTCCAATCACCCACAACCAGAATCACTACACTCCTACTTGTCAGATAGTCTTCTCCTGTGTCAAGCTTGTTTAATACTGGAAGGATAAACATTATGGAACATTGTGGCCAACCATCCAGAAACTCCAGGACAGTCCATAAAACGTGGGCAACTTTTTGCCTGTCTGTAAAAAGAATGTGAGGCTTCCTTGATTTTTTGAGGCTGAAGAAACTTATTCATATTATTTTGACTAAAATTATCATCAGTTTACAGTGAACACAGCTGATGTCTCCCTATCAGAATTATGGGATGTAGACCTGGATCACTTATAATCATAATGATTTATTATTGTTTTCCAATGTGTCTGTAAAAAAATATTGACTGTCCGTAATTTTTTTATAAGCTATCAAAAAAAAAGTCAAGTTGACAGCCCTGGGGAAGAATCTAAAATACTGCTTCACAAATTCTATACGAACATCATAAAGACTGGCCAACTGTTCTTCTGAATGGCTACAACTTCCTTTAGCAATAACAGATGGTTATATTGTGCTGGACTCATGGAAAAAAAATAATAGAAGGATTGCCTAAGATTTAAAAAGGGTTGTCTTTCAGAAAACTAACAGTGCTAAAATATTTCATGAGTTTGGCATTATGGGCATTTGAAGGTGCATATACATGTTGGCTAAACATTAAGTTGGCCGAAAACTATCTTTCTCAACTTTCCCAAAATTATGGACATTTGTCCTTATTGTGTTTTTATTATTGGGGACATGGGAAAAAGTTTTTCTTCCCTGAGAATAAAAGGATCACATGATTAAATTGAGACTGACAATTATAATCTTTTCCTCTCGTATCATCTGTCAGGAAAAAGTACTTTATAGACATCAAAAGGCTGTCAGGTCTTCACAAAATCAGTTACAAATGACTTTTGTCCAATGTGTACAAAGCCCTTCATCTTGGGCATTATAAACATTTTTATACAGCTGGCAACATAGGTACTATTTTAGATACTTTTGGTATTCATTGATGGAGCTTACATCTAAAGAAACACTCCCATCAAAGTACATAGCACTGTGTTCTTACAACTGCTCATTTTGCCTTTCTACTCAGCTAATTCTTCTCTTTTCTCTGCTCTGTGTAGAAACAGGAAGTCTCTTATCCCTGCATTTATCATTCTCCTCTTCAACTCGTGATCCAGCTGCTCCCTCCTTCCCCCGCCAGACTCATAAAGGGAAAATCAACCTCTTATTTCTACATAGAGCTTAGAAGGATTCAGCTAGTCAATTTTTAATCCCATGTGCCATAGACCTAATGGAAAAGAGAAGAATTAAGTGGGCAGAAAGACAAAATGATCAATGGTAAATACACAGTGCTATATAGTATGATGACTGCAATATATTAAGAGGATAAAAATTTTGATGGTAGTGCTTCTTTAATAAGCACTTCTCACTGTTACAGAATAATTCCTATGAAAGTTTTTATCCTGTTAATATATTGCTATCATCATATTATATAGCACTTTGCACAATTGCTCATTTTGCCCTTCTTCCCAGTTAATTCTTCTCTTTATCATTTTGTCTATGACATCACATGATTAACCCCTTTCTGTCATTGGATGTACTATCCTGTCTATGTGCCCTGGGACTTAATTCCCAAGGACGGGATAGTATGTCATAGGCGATCAGCTGCGCTCCAGGGGGGAGCGCAGCTGAACGCAGCCGGGTGTCAGCTGATTATCACAGCTGACACCCGGCACTATGTGTCAGGAGTGGTCACGGACCGCTCCCGGCACATTAACCTCTGGCACACTGCGATCAAAGATGATCACAGTGTACCGGGGACACAGGGAAGCATCGCGCAGGGAGGGGGCTCCCTGCTTGCTTCCCTGAGACCCTCAGAACAGCACGATGTATCATGCTGTTCCGAGGGACTTTCCTCCCTGCTGGACCCCGTATCCAAGATGGCCGCGGGGTCCTTCGGGGTCTTGCAGAGAGGCGGCGTCCTCAGTGCCTGCTAAGAGCAGGCGCTGAGAAAGCCTAATGCAGTGCCTGTGAGATCGCTGGTCAGACAGAGTGTTGCACAAACTGTCAGACCAGCGTTCTTACATTACACAATGATGTCCCAACCTGGGACAAAGTAAAAATGTAGAAGAAATAAAAACAACATGTGTAAAAAAAAGTTCCTAAATAAAGAAAAAAAAATATTCCCCAATAAATTAATTTCTTTAATGTAAAAAAAAACCCCACAACAATAAAAGTACACATATTTAGTATCGCCGCGTCCATAACGACCCGTCCTATAAAACTGTTCCACTGGTTAACCCCTTTAGTGAACACCTTAAAAAAAAAAACAAGGCAAAAAAAATGCTTTATCATCATACTGCCGAACAAAAAGTGGAATACCACGCAATTAAAAATACGGATATAAATAAACATGGTACCGCTGAAAACGTCATCTTGTCCCGCAAAAAACGAGCCACGAAATAGCATCATCAGCGAAAAAAAAAAAAGTTATAGCTCACAGAATGAAGCGATGCAAAAATAATTATTTTTAATATATTATTGTTTTCATTGTATAAAAGTGCCAAAACATAAAAAAATGATATAAATGAGGTATCGCCGTAATCGCACTGACCCAAAGAATAAAAGCGCTTTATCAATTTTACCACAGGCGGAACGGTATAAACGCCCCCTCAAAAGAAATTCATGAATTGCTGGTTTTTGTTCATTCTGCCTGCCAAAAACCATAATAAAAAGTGATAAAAAAATGTCAAGTGCCCAAAAATGGTACCAATAAAAACATCAACTCATCCCGCAAAAAATAAAACTTCATATGACTCTGTGGGCCAAAATATGGAAATATTATAGCTCTCAAAATGTGGTGATGCAAAAACTATTTTTTGCAATAAAATGCGTCTTTTAGCATATGACATAAACATAAAAACCCACTATAAATAGTAAATCAAACCCCCCTTTATCACCCCCTTAGTTAGGGAAAAATAATAAAATTTAAAAAATATATTTATTTCCATTTTCCCATTAGGATTAGGTTTAGGTTTGGGGCTAAAGTTAGGGTTAGGGTTGGGGCTAAAGTTAGGATTAGGGTTAGGGTTGGGATTAGGGTTAGGGGTGTGTTAGGGTTAGGTTTGTGGTTAGGGTTATGGATAGGGTTGGGACTAGGGTTAGGGGTGCGTTGGGGTTAGGGTTGGAGTTAGAATTGGGGGTGATGCAAAAACTATTTTTTGCAGTTAAAAGCGTCTTTTAGCGTGTGACAGCTGCCAAACATAAAAACCCGCTATAAATAGTAAATCAAACCCCCCTTTATCACCCCCTTAGTTAGGGAAAAAAATAAAATTTAAAAAATGTATTTATTTCCATTTTCCCATTAGGGTTAGGGTTAAGGTTCGGGCTAAAGTTAGGGTTAGGGTTGGGGCTAAAGTTAGGATTAGGGTTAGGGTTGGGATTAGGGTTAGGGGTGTGTTAGAGTTAGGTTTGTGGTTAGGGTTATGGATAGGGTTGGGACTAGTGTTAGGTGTGCGTTGGGGTTGGAGTAAGAATTGGGGGGTTTCCACTGTTTAGGCACATCAGGGGCTCTCCAAACGCGACATGGCGTCTGATCTCAATTCCAGCCAATTCTGCATTGAAAAAGTCAAACGGTGCTCCTTCCCTTCTGAGCTCTGCCATGCGCCCAAACAGTAGTTTACCCCCACATATGGGGTATCAGCGTACTCAGGACAAATTGCACAATAACTCTTGGGGTCCAATTTCTTCTTTTACCCTTGGGAAAATAAAAAATTGGGGGCGAAAATATCATTTTTGTGGAAAAAAAATAAGATTTTTTATTTTTATGGCTCTACGTTATAATCTTCTCTGAAACACTTGGGGGTTCAAAGTTCTCACCGCACATCTAAATAAGTTCCTTGGGGGTCTAGTTGCCAAAATGGGGTCACTTGTGGGGATTTCCACTGTTTAGGCACATCAGGGGCTCTCCAAACGCGACATGACACCCGCAGACTATTCCATCAAACTCTGCATTACAAAACGTCGCTACTTCTATTCCGAGCCACGACGTGTGTCCACACAGTAGTTTTCTCCGACATATGGGGTATTAGCGTACTCTGGACAAATTGGACAACAACCTTTGTGGTCCAATTTCTCCTGTTACCCTTGGGAAAATAAAAAGTTGGTGACAAAAAGATCATTTTTGTGGGAAAAAAATCAGATTTTTAATTTTCATGCCCAGGCATTATAAACTTATGTGAAGCACTTGGGGGTTCAAAGTGCTCACCACAGGTCTACACCATGTTCCAAATTATTATGCAAATTGGTTTTAAGTGTCATAGCGTTTTTTGTTTTTTTTGTAAATGAAACCCATTGATGGTATTGTGTCCCAGGGTTCTTTGGATCACTGAAATCAATCTCAGATACCTGTGATAGTTTGCCATGTGAGCCCAATAAAAGGAAAACTGGGTGCTCCACACTATTAAGCAGGCCAGAGTTTTCAAGTAACATGGGAAAGAAAAAAGATCTCTCTGCTGCTGAAAAGCATCAAATAGTGCAATGCCTTGGTCAAGGGATGAAAACATTAGATATTTCCCGAAAACTTAAGCATGATCATCATACTGTTAAGAGATTTGTGGCTGATTCTGAGCACAGACGTGTTTTTTGTGCTGATAAAGGCAGAATGAGGAAGGTTTCTGCCAGGCAAGTTCATCGGATTAAGAGAGCAGCTGCTAAAAAGCCATTACAAACCAGCAGATATTTGAAGCTGCTGATGCCTCTGGAGTCCCTCGAACCTCAAGGTGTAGGATCCTTCAAAGGTTTGCTGTGGTGCATAAACGGCCACCCCTAAACAGTGCTCATAAACAGAAATGGTTGCAGTGGGCCCAGACATACATGAAGACTAATTTTCAAACAGTCTTGTTTATTGATGAGTGTCGAGCAACCCTGGATGCTCCAGATGGATGGAGTAGTGGATGGTTGGTGGATGGCCACCATGTCCCAACAAGGCTGCGACGTCAGCAAGGAGGTGGAGGAGTCATGTTTTGGGCCGGAATCATAGGGAAACAGCTGGTAGGGCCCTTTAAGGTTCTTGAAGGTGTGAAAATGACCTCTGCAAAGTATATAGAGTTTCTGACTAACAATTTTCTTCCATGGTATAAAAAGCAGAAATGTGCCTTCAGGAGCAAAATCATCTTCATGCATGACAATGCACCATCTCATGCTGCAAAGAAGACCTCTGAGTCATTGGCTGCTATGGGCATAAAAGGAGATAAACTCATGGTGTGGCCACCATCTTCCCCTGACCTCAACCCTATAGAGAACCTTTGGAGCATCATCAAGCAAAAGATCTATGAGGGTGGGAGGCAGTTCACATCAAAACAGCAGCTCTGGGAGGCTATTCTGACTTCATGCAAAGAAATACCAGCAGAAACTCTCCAAAAACTCACAAGTTCAATGGATGCAAGAATTGTGAAGGTGATATCAAAAAAGGGTTCCTATGTTAACATGTAACTTGGCCTGTTAGGATGTTTTGGAGTTAAATAGCTTTTTTTTCAGTGAATGTGACCTCCTAAAGCTGCAAATTCCACAAATGAGCATTTTCAGTTCTTTAAAACATATCAAATGTTCAGAAATTCTACTGTGCCTAATAATTTGGAACAGTGCATTTTGAGTTGTTATGCATTTTGGAGATTATATTGTTATCATTGAGAGGTTTCTTCAATAAAATTCGATGTATACTCTAACGGGTGATGACTTTTATTAGACTGACTGTCATTTGCATCGACCACTTAAAAAAATCAGAGAAAAATATCATGTGCATAATAATTTGGAACATGGCGTAGATAAGTTCCTTAGGGGGTCTAGTTTCCAAAATGGGGTCACTTATGGGGGGGTTTCCACTGTTTAGGCACATCAGGGGCTCTGCAAACTGAACATAACACCCATCAAAGTCTGCATTACAAAACGTCATTACTTCCTTTCCAAGCCCTGCCGTGCACCCAAACAGTATTCCCCCCCACATATGGGGTATCAGCGTACTCAGCATAAATTGGACAACAACTTTTGGGGTCCAATTTCCATGGGAAAACTCAAAAATCGGGGACTAAAAAAGGCATTATAAACTTTAGTGAAACACTTGGGGGTTTAAAGTGCTCACAACAGATCTAGATAAGTTCCTTAGGGAGTCTAGTTTACAAAATGGTGTCACTTGTGGGGGGTTTCCACTGTTTAGGCACATCAGGGGCTCTCCAAACGTGACATGGCATCCAGCCAATTCTGCGTTGAAAAAGTCAAACGGCGCTCCTTCCCTTCCGAGCTCTGCCATGCACCGAAACAGTGGTTTACCCCCACATATTGGGTATGTGCATACTCAGGACAAACTACACAATAACTCTTGAGGTCTTGTTACCCTTGTGAAAATAAAAATTGGGGTGAAAAGATCATTTTTGTGGAAAAAATATGATTTTTCAATTTTACGGCTCTACATTATAAACTTGTATTAAGCACTTGGGGGTTCAAAGTGCTCACCATAGATCTAGATAAGTTCCTTAGGGGGTCTAGTTTCTAAAATGGGGTCACTTGTGGGGGATTTCCACTGTTTAGGCACATCAGGGGCTACCCAAACGCGACATAGCGCCTAATCTCGATTCCAGCCAATTTTGGTTTGAAAAAATGGCGCTCTTTCCCTTCCAAGGTCTGAAGTGCACCCAAACAGTGGTTCCCCCCACATATGCGGTATCGGCATACTCAGGGCAAATTGGACAACAACTTTTGTGGTCCAATTTCTCCTGTTACCCTTGGGAAAATAAAAAATTGGTGACTAAAAGATTTTTTTTGTGGGAAAAAGATAGGATTTTTTATTTCATGCCCGGGCATTATAAACTTGTGTGAAGCAATTGGGGGTTCAAAGTGCCCACCACAGATCTAGATAAGTTCCTTAAGGGGTCTAGTTTCCAAAATGGGGTCAATTGTCGGGGGAGGATTCCACTGTTTAGGCACATCAGGTGCTCTGCAAACTGAACATGACACCCATCAAAGTCTGCATTCCAAAACATCATTACTTCCTCTCCAAACCCTGCAGTTCCTCCCCACATATGGGGTTTCAGTGTACTCAGGACAAATTGGACAACTTTTGGGGTCCAATTTCCTTGGGAAAAATCAAAAATTGGGGACTAAAAAATAATTTTTGTGGAATTTTTTTTTCACACCCAGGCATTATAAACTTTAGTGAAACACTTGGGGGTTCAAAGTGCTCACAACAGATCTAGATAAGTTCCTTAGGTGGTCTAGTTTCCAAAATGGTGTCACTTGTGGGGGGTTTCCACTGTTTAGCCACATCAGGGGCTCTCCAAACGCAACATGGCGTCCAATCGCAATTCCAGCCAATTTTGGTTTGAAAAAAGTCAAACGGCGCTCCTTCCCTTCCGAGCCCTGCCGTACGCCCAGACAGTGGTTTTCCCCCACATATGGGGTATAGCCGTACTCAGGAGAAATTGCTCAACAACTTTATCCATCCATTTTCTTCTTTTACCCTTATTAAAATAAAAAAATTGCTTGTAAAAGATCATTTTTGTGACTAAAAAGTTAAATGTTCATTTTTTCCTTCCATGTTGCTTCAGCTCCTGTGAAGTACCTGAAGGATTAATAAACTTCTGGAATGTCGTTTTGAGTACCTTGAGGGGTGAAGTTTTTAGAATGTTGTCACTTTTGGGTATTTTCTGCCATATAGACCTCTCAAAGTGACTTCAAATGTGAGGTGGTCCCTAAAAAAATGTTTTTGTACAATTTGTTGTAAAAATGAGAAATCGCTGGTCAACTTTTAACCCTTATAACGTCCTAACAAAAAAAATTTTGGTTCAAAAATTGTGCTGATGTAAAGTAGACATGTGGGAAATGTTATTTAACAACTATTTTATGTGACATATTTCTCTGTTTTAAGGGAATAAAAATTCAAAGTTTGAAAATTGCAAAATTTTCGTCATATTTCCTTTTCATAAATAAACTCAAGTTATATCCAAGAAATTTTACCACTAACGTGAAGTACAATATGTCACGAGTAGAGTTGAGCGATACTTTCCGATATCCTAAAGTATCGGAATCGGAATGGTATCGCCGATATCACTAAAATATCGGCGATACCCGATACCGATACCGGAAGTCCCATGTAAGTCTATGGGAACAAAATATCGAAATTAAAAAAAACCCATTCTTGCCTTGTTGGTTAATTGTACATGAAGGAAAACAAGAAAGAGTAATGTAGAATGTATTGGGGGAGGTTGAGGAGACATTAAAGGCATAGATGTTTGACCCAATCCAATGGAATAGCATTAATTTTTTTTTTTAGGAAATACGTTCGGATTGACGAACAAATTGACAATGTTGTTAACCTTTTTTCTATTTTGTCAAATATGTCTGTTTCACAACTTCCATGGTCTTCACCTTTTTAACTTTTCACACACTTTCTCCTTCATAATTTTCAGCAGCATCATCTTTCTCATCAAATTATTCTTCATCTTCACCTTCTTAATCTTCTAAAACTTCTTGCTATTCATCTTTTTGTTAACATTACTTATATTGTTCTTATTAAACAGTTATTATTCTTCATATTCTACTTCTTCATCTTCTTCCTATTCATCCTTTTCATCATATTCTTATTTGTGACAGACATTCCTGTACTTGTAATCTGTAAAACTCTGAATTTTCATCCTTCCGTTCTTGCTGTCACGAAAGATTTTAATTACAACAGTATTTGTCCGCGTTCAGTTTAGCCTGCAGCAGCATCAGGCATTTTCCAGGGGCACCACGAGGAGGAACGGACTCACCCCCATACACTGCTTAGTCTTCTTCTGCTTAGAATTTAGAGCATATATTTTGCTCTTCATTTTGGTCTTATACTTAATGTTCTTCTGCTTTTTGATCTTCTGCTTATTGTTCTTCTGTCTCTTGTTCTGTATCTTGTAGTTTGTCTTAACCTTCTTTGTCCTGTTGGTGATGGTACAAAAGCCAATGGAAGTAACGAGGACCAGCTGACTGTGCTGGAACCCGGAGGGTCAGCAGAAGGAAAAGAGCCAATGGCACAACCGAGGACCAGCTGACGTTACTGGGACAGGGTTACTAAGCAGGAGGTACCTGTGCTCCAAAGCACTACCAAGGACCAGCAGACGTTGCTGGAACTCGGATACCGACATGGAGGCACCTAGGCCAAAGGCACTGCGGAGAACCAGCTGACGGTACTGGAACCCGGATGGGTAGCAGAAGGTACAAGAGCCAATGAAAGTAACGAGGACCAGCTGACTGTGCTGGAACCCGGAGGGTCAGCAGAAGGAAAAGAGCCAATGGCACAACCGAGGACCAGCTGACGTTACTGGGACAGGGTTACTAAGCAGGAGGTACCTGTGCTCCAAAGCACTACCAAGGACCAGCAGACGTTGCTGGAACTCGGATACCGACATGGAGGCACCTAGGCCAAAGGCACTGCGGAGAACCAGCTGACGGTACTGGAACCCGGATGGGTAGCAGAAGGTACAAGAGCCAATGAAAGTAACGAGGACCAGCTGACTGTGCTGGAACCCGGAGGGTCAGCAGAAGGAAAGAGCCAATGGCACAACCGAGGACCAGCTGACGTTACTGGGACAGGGTTACTAAGCAGGAGGTACCTGTGCTCCAAAGCACTACCAAGGACCAGCAGACGTTGCTGGAACTCGGATACCGACATGGAGGCACCTAGGCCAAAGGTACTGCGGAGAACCAGCTGACGGTACTGGAACCCGGATGGGTAGCAGAAGGTACCCATGGAAATTAAAGTTGAGGCAGCAGGACTGTTTGCCGTTCACACAGCAGGGGAACAGCTGACATTACTGAACCCCAGTAACACGGGAGCAAGTGTAGACTGTGCTAACAGCACTTCCGAGAAACAACTGGCGGTGTTGTAACCCAGGGATGAGAAGAGAACATGGTGGAGGAAGCAGGACTGTTTGCCGTTCACACAGCAGGGGAACAGCTGACATTACTGAACCCCAGTAACACAGGAGCAAGTGTAGACTGTGCTAACAGCACTTCCGAGAAACAACTGGCGGTGTTGTAACCCAGGGATGAGAAGAGAACAGGGATGAGAAGAGAACAGGGTGGAGGCAGCAGGACTTTTTGCCGTTCACACAGCAGGGGAACAGCTGACATTACTGAACCCCAGTAACACGGGAGCAAGTGTAGACTGTGCTAACAGCACTTCCGAGAAACAACTGGCGGTGTTGTAACCCAGGGATGAGAAGAGAACAGGGTGGAGGCAGCAGGACTTTTTGCCGTTCACACAGCAGGGGAACAGCTGACATTACTGAACCCCAGTAACACAGGAGCAAGTGTAGACTGTGCTAACAGCACTTCCGAGAAACAACTGGCGGTGTTGTAACCCAGGTGAAGAAGGATGAGAGAGAACAGGGTGGAGGCAGCAGGACTTTTTGCCGTTCACACAGCAGGGGAACAGCTGACATTACTGAACCCCAGTAACACGGAGCAAGTGTAGACTGTGCTAACAGCACTTCCGAGAAACAACTGGCGGTGTTGTAACCCTAGGGATGAGAAGAGAACAGGGTGGAGGCAGCAGGACTTTTTGCCGTTCACACAGCAGGGGAACAGCTGACATTACTGAACCCCAGTAACACAGGAGCAAGTGTAGACTGTGCTAACAGCACTTCCGAGAAACAACTGGCGGTGTTGTAACCCAGGGATGAGAAGAGAACAGGGTGGAGGCAGCAGGACTTTTTGCCGTTCACACAGCAGGGGAACAGCTGACATTACTGAACCCCAGTAACACAGGAGCAAGTGTAGACTGTGCTAACAGCACTTCCGAGAAACAACTGGCGGTGTTGTAACCCAGGGATGAGAAGAGAACATGGTGGAGGCAGCAGGACTGTTTGCCGTTCACACAGCAGGGGAACAGCTGACATTACTGAACCCCAGTAACACAGGAGCAAGTGTAGACTGTGCTAACAGCACTTCGAGAAACAACTGGCGGTGTTGTAACCCAGGGATGAGAATGAGAAACAGGGTGGAGGCAGCAGGACTTTTTGCCGTTCACACAGCAGGGGAACAGCTGACATTACTGAACCCCAGTAACACGGGAGCAAGTGTAGACTGTGCTAACAGCACTTCCGAGAAACAACTGGCGGTGTTGTAACCCAGGGATGAGAAGAGAACAGGGTGGAGGCAGCAGGACTTTTTGCCGTTCACACAGCAGGGGAACAGCTGACATTACTGAACCCCAGTAACACAGGAGCAAGTGTAGACTGTGCTAACAGCACTTCCGAGAAACAACTGGCGGTGTTGTAACCCAGGGATGAGAAGAGAACAGGGTGGAGGCAGCAGGACTTTTTGACCGTTCACACAGCAGGGGAACAGCTGACATTACTGAACCCCAGTAACACAGGAGCAAGTGTAGACTGTGCTAACAGCACTTCCGAGAAACAACTGGCGGTGTTGTAACCCAGGGATGAGAAGAGAACATGGGGAGGCAGCAGGACTTTTGCCGTTCACACAGCAGGGGAACAGCTGACATTACTGAACCCCAGTAACACGGGAGCAAGTGTAGACTGTGCTAACAGCACTTCCGAGAAACAACTGGCGGTGTTGTAACCCAGGGATGAGAAGAGAACAGGGTGGAGGCAGCAGGACTATTTGCCGTTCACACAGCAGGGGAACAGCTGACATTACTGAACCCCAGTAACACAGGAGCAAGTGTAGACTGTGCTAACAGCACTTCCGAGAAACAACTGGCGGTGTTTTAACCCAGGGATGAGAAGAGAACAGGGTGGAGGCAGCAGGACTTTTTGCCGTTCACACAGCAGGGGAACAGCTGACATTACTGAACCCCAGTAACACGGGAGCAAGTGTAGACTGTGCTAACAGCACTTCCGAGAAACAACTGGCGGTGTTGTAACCCAGGGATGAGAAGAGAACAGGGTGGAGGCAGCAGGACTTTTTGCCGTTCACACAGCAGGGGAACAGCTGACATTACTGAACCCCAGTAACACGGGAGCAAGTGTAGACTGTGCTAACAGCACTTCCGAGAAACAACTGGCGGTGTTGTAACCCAGGGATGAGAAGAGAACAGGGTGGAGGCAGCAGGACTATTTGCCGTTCACACAGCAGGGGAACAGCTGACATTACTGAACCCCAGTAACACAGGAGCAAGTGTAGACTGTGCTAACAGCACTTCCGAGAAACAACTGGCGGTGTTGTAACCCAGGGATGAGAAGAGAACAGGGTGGAGGCAGCAGGACTTTTTGCCGTTCACACAGCAGGGGAACAGCTGACATTACTGAACCCCAGTAACACAGGAGCAAGTGTAGACTGTGCTAACAGCACTTCCAAGCAACAACTGGCGGTGTTGGAGCCCAGGGTCAAGGAGGATGTTTAAATACTAGATCAAGTATTTTCCTTGTTACGTGTCAATTAAAAATGTCTATACTCCAAACAAGAGAAATATAACCTTTAGTACCATAAGATGATGATTTTACTTTAAAAAATATATGTAAATTAATAATTGACAAACATAAACGCATACATTAACATGTTGAAAAGCAATGCAAACCACATAAAAATCGGTTAAATAATCTGCTATACGGTTTTAAATAAAAGCATACAAGTACATATCAGAATCCATTAATGATGGATAAGTAACAGTATGTACACCATTTTCATTTGCTGAATAATATCACTAAAAAGTTTTTAAAAATATCTAAAATTTCCATCATGTAATACTGATAATATGTGGCAATCATTTATATTAACAAAAAAAACCTTTAAAAAGTGCATAGTGAAAACAGCTATTTATGCCTGACTGTGGACTTGCAAGCATGACAACGGATAGATAAGGTATATATAGATGACACTGCATAGCCACAGATGGTGAATGGCGATGTAATACTGTACCTCAATAAAGTGTGCGTTACTACTACATCCTTATTTTTATATAGCTTTCTAAAAGGGTACGTGCATGTATGCTTGCGCCTTTGTTTGGACGCACAGACTGGCTTCCTGCTGTGACGCGTTGGGTATTGGAGCGTCTGTGCGTCTTATGACGCAGACTAACATTCACGGTGCGCATCGTTCATCATCGCAAGCGTACCGACAACACAAAGGCGTTGTCATGACTGCTTTACTCAGTAAACATGCACCTATGATGAAACATACACGCATGTGCCCTATTACATAACAAGCTACAAGAAAAATGCGTGTGAGGTGTGACACAGCTGTTTTGTTAAGGTACAGTATTATATCGACATTGTACAGGTGTCGCTATTCAGTCTGATAAATAGATATCATTCACCTATTCTATCAGTTGTCGTTCTTTCAGCACCACTTACAGGTATATATTTTGCTATTGTGACTATGCACTATTGACTTTACCAAGGTAATGCATGATTTTTGTTAGCGATTATCATGTTTACATGAAGGACCTTTATGATATGGGCTGTTAACTTTCTAATCAAATATGTATTTTTTAAAATGACACAAATATAAGTAATGTTGAAGAGGACTATTCCTACATGCATTGTTTGCACAATATTACAGGTGTACATCACGTCCCTTAATCAACATTGGATATTATATTTACTTGTATGCTTTTATTTCAAAGGCAAGAACACTGAAGTATAACCTTCGCACTGCAGCAGTTGTCAAAGTTCAACCCACATTATGCACTTCCAACATTGCAGTATTTGAGTCATCATGATGTGAGTTGGATTTGTCTAAGCTATGGAGTGACAAGGTTGACCATCAGTATCCTATAGCATAAGTAGGCTTTTGTGTTTGCATTTGTTTTCGACATGTGCATATCTGTAATAATATGTCACAATTATTTTGTTACAGATTTGTGACAAAGACAAATCATTTTATGGTTTGAAAGTTGACGTTTCAAATGTTTACAGCTTAGAAATCATGGTGTAGCCTCATATCTATGTGTAGCACTAGACACTTTGAGATGTATTTTTTTTTTCACCATGATTAGGTAGCTAGCAGTAATTTTTGCCGGACACACAGCAGGGGAACAGCAGGCGTTACTGAACCCCACAAACACATCAGCGATTGTTTTCATCTGTGCATCTAACACTTCTGAGCAGCAACTGGCGCTGTTGAAGCCCAGGGTCAAGGAGGGTGTAGGCAGAGGCCTAGTATGAGACGTTTGAAGTTGAAGTTGTAGTTAGCAGCAGTAATTTTTGCCAGACACACAGCAGGGGAACAGCAGGCGTTACTGAACCCCACAAACACATCAGCGATTGTTTTCATCTGTGCATCTAACTCTTCTGAGCAGCAACTGGCGCTGTTGAAGCCCAGGGTCAAGGAGGGTGTAGGCATAAAATATTGAGTTATTGCCTTGTTACGTGGCCATTGCAAATGTATGTACTTCAAACAAGAATAAATGAAGTTTTACTACAACAATAAAATGATAAATTTCAATTACAAGAATAGAAAAATATTTTACTTGACAGTCCTCTGTGGTTGATAACGTTTAATGGCTAACTGAAAATATGGTAACAAATTCAAAGCTTTCGAGACTACTCAGGTGTCTTCATCAGGCTAAGAGTAAAGCCAAAAATGAAGAATCACATATTTCTACACACAACAGGACACAGGAATAGCTAAGACAAGTGAGGGAGGGACAAGTGAGGGGAGACCGGCAACAAAAAGGAGAACAAGGATGAATTATCAGCGCCACACAATCACAGATAAATTAATGAATTTACCTGTGGCAAAAGACTTTTGTATGCCCGGTCATAGCATCATGGATATGGAATTACTGTTATTAAAATATAACTTCAAATATGAGAAACGTACAAAGGTTTCAGAATATAAGCTCATCATGACCTTTGACACTGTTAGTGATGGAATGAATAGATCACATGGATTTATGTCATTCTATATCAATTAAGGAATCTGCGTCTATGCCCTTCCAGGGTCATGAAAACCCAAAAAATACGCCAATGAGAGGGCAATCAAACTTTCTATCCTTATCTAGGAACTGTTCCAATATTTATGTTCATCCCTGTGAGATAATGACAGTTCTGATACACGTCACTTACTTGTCTTACCTATTGCACTATTCCTGTGTCCTGTTGTGTATAGAAATATGTGATGCTTAATTTTTTTAGTTAGTCTTTCCCTGATGAAGAGACGTGAGTAGCCTTGAAAGCTTGCAATTTGTTTCCATCTTTTCAGTTATCCATTAAAAGGTATCAACCACTGCTGACTCTGAAGTCTAAATATTTTTCTATCTACTGGCTAACACGGTACAAAGATACACATGTTTTCTAATTTCAAGAAGGAAAAATAAAGAAAATACAAATATAAACGCATATATGCACATGCCAAAAATAAATGGAACAACACAACACCCAAAAAATTGGTAACAAAATATAGTGTTGTAAATTTAAGAATAAAAGTAAATTTTTTTTTTATGAATAATGCTTAAGGAACGCTATGTTAAACCATAACATAGTGAAGACAATGGATTTTGTAATAGTCACTCATCATCATCATCGCAAATTTTATGTGACAGTCACAGACATTTCAATTATTTAAGTTCATAAAATCGTAACTTTCTATAGCATGTATGACATGTCCAGCATGGACTCATCAATGTGATTGATGACACAATAATGTACAATAAAAAATAACCATTTAAAAAAACATTAGGCATTGTTTGTCACAATTTAAGTGTGTGCCTGCAAGTGTAGGTGAAACAAAGGCTACGGATAGCAAAGGTATATTCTATGTCTGTATCAGACAGTGGACAGCCTCTGATGGGTAATGCCGATGTTATACTGTACGTCAATAAAGTCTGCGGCTGAAATCATGCATTTTTTGCTTGTAGAGTGTTGAAGAGGGTAAAAGAATGTCTGGTTGCGCAAAGCTTTATCCGTCAACACTACCTTCCTACTGTCACGCGTAGGGTAGGGTAGCGTGTGGCAATTAGCTGACTATCAAATGTGAGGTTAGGCTGCGTTATTGCGCACTAGGGACGCAAAAAAAAATACAGCAGTAATAATTTAATGTGTAATACTCCACCTATGACAAACCAAAAAATTACGTTCCCTCTTTAACAATGTACAAGACTAACAAGCCTAATGGTTGACGCTGACTTAATTGAGATACAGTATTACATCAACATTGTCCATGAGTAACTATGCACTGTGATACCTATATACCAGTATTAATTTATATCTCTTGTGGTTGTTTCAACAGCACTTGCAGGTATAACTACCTATTGTCAGTATGCATGATGCACTTTCTAGATGTAATAATTTATTATTGGACATTATTACCATGTTTACATGCTGGCCATTTCATATATGGTGTTTGAAGTTACAGTTGGCATCAGTATGTGTATTTTATAATGTCTGTCATAAATAAAACTCGTGATGATGATGATGAGGATTTAATGATTCGTACATCCATTGAGTGCATTATCTTACAGGTACAGATAAAGTTCCTTAAAAAGCATTAATTCATAAGTCTGAAATGTACTTTTATGCATTAATTTAAAAATGTGAAGAGTAGACTATGTTTTATTTTTTGTTACCATTTCTAATAGACATGTGCAGATATGCGCTGTGATGACAAATTATTATTTGTCCATATTTGTCATAAAAATTTATCATTCTAGGCCTGCAAAACTTCACAATTTCATGTTTTCAGCATAACAAGCAGGGTGACGGCTCTTCCCTATTTGGAGCATGTTGGTCATGTGTTTTTCTGTCCATGTGTCGGGAACAGGACACTTCTTGCCGTTGACACAGCAGGGGAACAGCTGGCGTTACTGAACCCCACTAACAGTAGAGCTTGTGTTTTGTTCTGTGGACACGACACTTCTGAGCAGCAACTGGCAGTGTTGGAGCCCAGGGAGTAGAGTTCAGGTGGTAGAAAGATGAACATAACAGGAGACATGGATAACGTTGCGAACCAGTTATTTAATCTGAAAACGGACAGACAAATTCTGGCGAGATCCATGCCTTGTTCATTTTCAGAAAAGTAAGCCGGTCTACATTATCGGAGGATAGTCGCATGCGACGGTCTGTTAGTACACCACCTGCAGCACTAAAGACGCGCTCCGATAATACACTGGCAGCAGGGCAAGCCAGCACCTCCAATGCATACTGGCTAAGCTCTGGCCATGTATCCAGCTTAGAGACCCAAAACTTGAATGGGGAAGAGCCATCTGGGAGTACACTGAGAGGCAAAGCCAAGTAGTCTGTCACCATCTGACGGATACGTTGCCTCCCGCTGACTGGAGCCCTCTCGGATGGTGTAGACATTTGTGGCGCTGCCACAAAACTTTGCCACATTTTTAACATACTGGTCTTTCCCTGTGCAGAGGCACTGCGTGTGCTCCCTCTTGTTGCAGAGCTCTCTACACTGCCTCGACGCACAGAGCTGCTTTGTAAAGCAGTAGCAGCAGCAGTGCTCTCGGCAGTAAGGTAGAACATTAGGGATTGCACCAGTGTGTCTTGGTACTCCCGCATTTTACGCTCCCGGTTCAACGGTGTGATGAGGCTTTTGACGTTGTCCCGGTAGCGAGGGTCTAGGAGGGTGTACACCCAATAATCAGACGTCGTGAGAATGTGGGCGATGCGGCGGTCGTTTCTTAGGCACTGCAGCATGAAATCAACCATGTGCTGCAGACTCCCAACTGGCAAAGAAACGCTGTCCTCTGCAAGAGGCGTTATCTCTGCCTGCTCTGCATCACCCCACCCTCGCTCTACATACTGACTAGAGCGTTGTGTACCTCCCTCTGGAGCGATGTCTTCCTCCTCCATTGACTCCTCCTCCTCATCCTCCTCACAAAGTGAGCCCTGCCCAGCCCTTTGTGAGGAACCACGTTGCGCTGACTTTCCAGAAGGTGATGGAATTTGTGACTCCTCATCCTCCACCTCTTCCAAAACCTCATCCCTTATTGCTTGCAGTGTTTTTTGAAGCAGGCAGATAAGGGGGACAGTCAGGCTGACTAGTGCATCATCTGCACTCGCCATCCGCGTTGACTCATCAAACGCACGCAAAACGTGGCACATGTCCTTCATAGTGGCCCACTCATTAATGGTGAAGTGTGGACGGCGCAAATTGCGTGTTGATTGCGCCTGATGCAGCTGATACTCCATAACTGCTGGCTGCTGCTCACACAACCGCTCCAACATATGTAACGTTGAATTCCACCTGGTGGATACGTCACATATGATGCGATGTTCAGGAAGGCGCAATCTGCGTTGCAGAGCTGCAATGCGCGATCTGGCCATGCTGGAACGTCGCAAGTGAGCGCACTCTAGGCGGACCTTGTGCAGCAGTGCATCAAGATCCGGATAGTCCCTCAAAAAACTCTGCACGACCAAGTTGAGCACATGTGCCAGACATGGTATGTGAGTGAGGTTGCCAAGGCCCAGAGCTGCCACCAGATTTCGGCCATTGTCACACACTACCAAGCCTGGCTGGAGATTCGCTGGCAAAAACCACACGTCGCTCTCCTGCTTGATGGCATTCCAGACCTCCTGCGCTGTGTGGCTTCGATTCCCATGGGAATTAATTTCAGAACGGCCTGTTGCCGTTTGGCCACGGCTGTGCTCATATCGGTCGCATCAGGTAAGCGTCCACGGGTCCATGTGGAGGTAGACCGTGACGGCTCCTGCAGCGATGATTCTGAGGAACTGGAGTAGGAGGAGGAGTCAATGTGGACAGACTTGATTCCGGCAATCCTTGGAGTTGGCAGAACACGTACAGCGCCACTCGCAAGATCTGTACCCGGCTCCACAACATTCACCCAATGGGCAGTGAGTGAAAGGTATCGTCCCTGGCCATGGGTACTGGTCCACGCATCGGTGGTCAGGTGGACCTTGCTACTGACGGCGTTTAGTAGCGCATGTTTAATTTTTGCCTCAACATGCTTTTGCAGACCAGGGACGGCTTGCCTGCTGAAATAAAATCGGCTGGGCACATTGTATTGTGGGACTGCCAATGCCATTAATTCACGGAAACTGTCAGTCTCCACCAGCCTGAATGACAGCATTTCAAGGGACAGGAGTTTTGCAATGCCAGCATTCAGAGCCTGTGCTCGTGGATGGTTTGCCGAGTATGGCCGTCTTTTATCCCATGCCTGTGCTACCGATGGCTGTTTTGTGGCCTGGGTGTGTGAGGATGACAGGGAACTTGCAGCTGTGGGTGGAATAACACTGTGTCTCTGGACAACAGTGACAGAGGTTCTTCCATGGCGATCCTTTGAGGAAGCTTACCAGCTGTGTGTGAACTGGAGGAAGAGGCTCCAACAGGAGCTGAAGATGTAGGTGCTGCTGTAGGTTGGCCTACATCTCCAGTGTGTCTTTGTAACTCAACAAAGTGCTTTGACCGCACATGTTTCCACATATTTGTTGTATTAAGGTTACTGACACTTTTACCTCTTTTAATTTTTTGATTACACAGCTTGCATTTTACATAGCAAATATCATCTGCAACTGTATCAAAAAAGGACCACGCAGAGCAAGTCCTGGGAGCGCCCGGTTTGGCTGTTGTAAGAGAACTGCTCCGAACGGGTGCCAAACTGGAGGCTACAGGCAAGCGAGTCTGCAGCCTACCTCTCCCTACTGTTTGGACCGTTGGTGCAATCTTTCCTCAGAGCTGCTCCCACCACCTTCCTGTTCCTCACGCCATGTTGGGTCTTGGACCTCATCATCTCCACCACTACCCTCTTCCAACACCTGCTGTTGTTGGGTGGTCTGGCCAGCACCATGCTCAACAGAAACTGGCAACTGAGTCTCATCATCATCAGATGCGTTCTGCGGTGTGCTGACCATCGGCACTGGCTCACCCGCCTCTTCAGATTCAGAGAGACACAGCTGTTGCGCATCACTGCATACTGCCTCTTCTTCACATTCCAGAATGCTGCTTGGCTGGGCCCCTGTTTCCAAGCCAACAGATTCTGAGAACAGAAGCAGAGACTCAGCTGGCTCCTGTACAGAGCTCTCTGACTGCCTGGGCAATTTGGCAGGCGGTGAAGAGACTGATGGTTGTTCAACAGTGCTGTGGTCCTGAGAGGAGGTGGAAGGTATTGAAGTCGATGCATTGGCTGCCATCCAACCAACAACGGCTTCAATTTGTTCTTCACGCAGCAGGGGGGTACGCTGAGCTCCTACAAAAGTGCGCATAAAGGAACGCTCACGGGGAAAACTGGTGGATGCTGTGTCACTGGGTGCGGCAGCAGCCACAGAATCCCCAGTCCTCTCCCTGCTGCAAATCCACGGCCTCGACCACGACCACGTGCCTTACTCACTGACTTCTTCATCTTGGTAGATTGATAAAGAAAGTCAGAAAAGTTAAGGCCTAAGTGTGGTTATTCCTCACAGACTACAGTGAACCCTGCAGACAACTATTCACTATCTGTGAAAAGCTCCTTTGTGTACTTCTATAGTGTTTGCAACCAATGTATTGTATACGGATGGAAGCGCGTCACACTAATAGATTAGATTTTTTTCCACTAAAATGGAGCAGCACCAATTAGAGAAAAATGTGAAGGATGAGGCAGTGACACACGCTCAGCAGACTACAACCGGCAGTGGTTGAAGTACAAACTGGAGCGTAATCTGCACTCACAAAATGAAAAGCTCACAGACTACAGTGAACACTGAAACACAACTATTCACTATCTGTGAAAAGCTCCTTTGTGTACTTCTATAGTGTTTGCAACCAATGTATTGTATACGGATGGAAGCGCGTCACACTAATAGATTAGATTTTTTTCCACTAAAATGGAGCAGCACCAATTAGAGAAAAATGTGAAGGATGAGGCAGTGACACACGCTCAGCAGACTACAACCGGCAGTGGTTGAAGTACAAACTGGAGCGTAATCTGCACTCACAAAATGAAAAGCTCACAGACTACAGTGAACACTGAAACACAACTATTCACTATCTGTGAAAAGCTCCTTTGTGTACTTCTATAGTGTTTGCAACCAATGTATTGTATACGGATGGAAGCGCGTCACACTAATAGATTAGATTTTTTTCCACTAAAATGGAGCAGCACCAATTAGAGAAAAATGTGAAGGATGAGGCAGTGACACACGCTCAGCAGACTACAACCGGCAGTGGTTGAAGTACAAACTGGAGCGTAATCTGCACTCACAAAATGAAAAGCTCACAGACTACAGTGAACACTGAAACACAACTATTCACTATCTGTGAAAAGCTCCTTTGTGTACTTCTATAGTGTTTGCAACCAATGTATTGTATACGGATGGAAGCGCGTCACACTAATAGATTAGATTTTTTTCCACTAAAATGGAGCAGCACCAATTAGAGAAAAATGTGAAGGATGAGGCAGTGACACACGCTCAGCAGACTACAACCGGCAGTGGTTGAAGTACAAACTGGAGCGTAATCTGCACTCACAAAATGAAAAGCTCACAGACTACAGTGAACACTGAAACACAACTATTCACTATCTGTGAAAAGCTCCTTTGTGTACTTCTATAGTGTTTGCAACCAATGTATTGTATACGGATGGAAGCGCGTCACACTAATAGATTAGATTTTTTTCCACTAAAATGGAGCAGCACCAATTAGAGAAAAATGTGAAGGATGAGGCAGTGACACACGCTCAGCAGACTACAACCGGCAGTGGTTGAAGTACAAACTGGAGCGTAATCTGCACTCACAAAATGAAAAGCTCACAGACTACAGTGAACACTGAAACACAACTATTCACTATCTGTGAAAAGCTCCTTTGTGTACTTCTATAGTGTTTGCAACCAATGTATTGTATACGGATGGAAGCGCGTCACACTAATAGATTAGATTTTTTTCCACTAAAATGGAGCAGCACCAATTAGAGAAAAATGTGAAGGATGAGGCAGTGACACACGCTCAGCAGACTACAACCAGCAGTGGTTGAAGAACTAACTGGAGCGTGATCTGCACTCAAAAAATCAAAACCTCACAGACTACAGTGAACACTGAAACACAACTATTCACTATCTGTGAAAAGCTCCTTTGTGTACTTCTATAGTGTTTGCAACCAATGTATTGTATACGGATGGAAGCGCGTCACACTAATAGATTAGATTTTTTTCCACTAAAATGGAGCAGCACCAATTAGAGAAAAATGTGAAGGATGAGGCAGTGACACACGCTCAGCAGACTACAACCAGCAGTGGTTGAAGAACTAACTGGAGCGTGATCTGCACTCAAAAAATCAAAACCTCACAGACTGCAGTGAACACTGAAACACAACTATTCACTATCTGTGAAAAGCTCCTTTGTGTACTTCTATAGTGTTTGCAACCAATGTATTGTATACGGATGGAAGCACGTCACACTAATAGATTTGATTTTTTTCTAATATAATGGAGCTGCACCAATTCCACTAAATAAAATAAATAAAAAAAAGAGTCAGTGACACGTGCAGATGCCTACAAACAGCGGTGGATGCAGAGCAAACTGCAGCGTCACCTGCACTGTCACACACACACCTTGCACAGAGCTGTTAAAACAACACTGGCAAAATGAAGCTTTACACAGCGGTTGGTAAACTAGCCTGCCTCAAGCACAGTAGTACACAAAATCGCAATATCTAACTGTCCCTCAGAGTGAGCAGAGTAGCGTTCTGTCCCTTACTGAGTTCACAGCACAGTGACGCTAAAATGGCGGCGGCGCCTTTTATAGTGCATTCTGACATCATTTCAGCAGCCAATCACAGCCATGCCATTAGTTAAGATGACCGCAGCATTACAGGATGTGCCCACACTTCGTAGGATTCCTCATTGGCTGACTAAAATCACATTGCCTCTCAAAGAATTATGGGAACTTCCGATTCCGGTATACGATATGGAAAAAGTATCGGAATTAAGTATCGGAATTCCGATAACGCGAATATCGGCCGATACCCGATACTTGCGGTATCGGAATGCTCAACACTAGTCACGAGAAAACATTCTCAGAATCGCGAAGATCCGTTAAAGCGTTCCAGAGTTATAGCCTCATAAAGAGACAGTGGTCAGAATTGTAAAAATTGGCCCGGTCATTAATGTGCAAACCACCCTTGGGGGTTAAGAGGTTAAAACAGACTAGCTGATCCCTTCTTAGCTCAATGTAGAAAAGGAAGTCTCTTTTTCCTGCCTGTTTCACTATTAGAACTACAATTCAATGAAAAGTCCCTGGCAGTGAGGGTGAGCAGAACAGCTGGGTCAGAAGTTCAGGAAGGGCGTGGAGCTGGGCTGCTAGACTTTACAGTGATGTAGAATTGTAGTTCTAATGATGACTCATGTATGGAAAAGATGCTTCCTATTTCTTCACAGAGGTTAGAAAGATTCAGTTAATCTGTTTTTATTCACATGATGTCATAGACCTAATGGAAAAGAGAATAATTAACTGGGTAGAAGGGCAAAATGAGCAATTGTAAGTACACAGAGCTGTATAATATGATGACTGCAATATATTAAGAGAATAAAAACTTTGATGCGATGAGTGCTTCTTTAACTTTATACTGTATGTTCATTTTTATTTTCCTATCTTCAGATTGAGGAGAGCAAATGCAATACACATTGCATATCAAATATTTTCCCAATTTTCTAAATATCCTTGTGTCATGTATAGTGTACAGTTCCTATAGCGTCTTGTGCTTGGGTGCGAGGAAAACACAGGAGACATAGGTTGAGATGAAATGACTTGTATTACTTCATACAAGCATGCTGAAAAGTTCACACAGTTTGCAGGAACAGCGACAGGAGACACAGCAGGCCAGAGTAACTTCAAGCACTACAATAAATCTCCAAAGCAGGTTCAGGATCTCTTCTCTGTACCGTAATTCCTCTGCAAACATGGATTCACCAAACAGCAGGTTTCCAAAGTCCAAAAGTGTTCCAAGGTTCCTCAGTAGGGAATAGCTGGAGTACAAGTCCAAGGCTTCCAGGAGTCAGGTCACAGACTGACTGAGGCTTGATTCAGGAGCACTGATTGTTCAGCTGAGGCTGCTTAAGAAGCAAGAGGGAAGAATCAGGGCGGGAACATGAAAACTGGAAACTCCATATTAACTGAGGGCAAGAGCTGCAGAAAGACAGAAAGCAAAATGGCCGACGGAAAACTGAGTTTCAAGGAACATGTCAACAGAGACAAAGAACCTTACATTACTCCCCCCTTAGGGACAACCTCCGGATGACCTCAGACCAGGCTTGTCGGGGTACCTCTGATGAAACTGGCAGAGCAGGCGAGGAGCATTTACATTATTGACTGGTTCCCATGAGTTGTCCTCCACTGGGTAGCCCTGCCATTTAATCAAATATTGCAACTGATTTCTGTACAACCTGGAATCTAGAATCCTTTCCACCATAAATTCTTCCTGACCATCGACCAGCACTGGGTCAGGGCAAGGAGAAGAACGTCCAGGAAACGTATTGGGTGTTGCAGCCTTTAGTAGGGATACATGAAAGACAGGGTGGATTCTCATAGTTCTGGGCAGTTGAAGACGACAAGCAACAGCACTTATAATCTTATTGATCTTATAAGGTCCAATGTACTTATGTCCCAATTTAGACGATGGAATCTTTAATTTAAGATTTCTGGTTGACAGCCAGACCAAATCTCCTACCTTGAAAGCTGGTGCAGGTTTACGAAATTTATCTGCTGCTTTCTTGTACCTTTCCTGAGCCAATTCTAGATTTTCCTTTAGAAGATCCATATTCTTTTGTAAAGAAGTGATTCTTTCAGCCACTGCCGGCAAGGGCGTATCTATGGGAAATCGAGGAAGAATGTTAGGATGATAACCTAGATTGGAGTAAAAAGGAGACTGCTTAGTGGAGGCGCTCTGAGAGTTGTTATAAGAGAACTCAGCCAGTGGAAGTAGATCCACCCAATCATCCTGTAGGTGGCAGATAAAACAGGGGAGATACTGCTCCAGGGTCTGATTGGTTCGTTCTGTCTGTCCATTAGTCTGGGGATGAAAAGCAGAAGAAAGGTTTACTTTAATGTCCAATGCTGCACAGAAATTTTGCCAAAACCTTGAAGTGAATTGCACCCCTCGATCCGAAATGACCTCATCCGGTACTCCATGTAAGCGAAACACATTCTTAATCATCAAGTCTGATGTCTGTTTTGCAGTGGGTAAGCCGACACAAGGGATAAAATGAGCTGCCTTTGTTAGACGGTCAACCACCACTAGAATGGTGTTCTTCCCTTGAGAGGTTGGTAACTCCACAATGAAGTCCATAGAAATGGATCCCCACGGGCAGGACGGGGTGGGAAGAGGTTGCAACAGACCAGTTGGTGAGGAGCGAAGTGTTTTGCATCTTGCACAGACTTCACATGAAGTGACATAGTTTAAGACATCTTTCCTGTAAGTGGGCCACCAAAAGAAACGAGAAAGAAGTTCTTGTGTCTTTAGAATTCCCCTATGCCCGGCTATCTTGGAATCGTGGATGAGTTGCAATACTCTCAATCTGACTGTTTCAGGTATATACAGACGTTGTCCCTGAATCCACACACCATTCTTAAAGACAAGACTTACGTCCCTTGGGGGTTGAGCCAACAAAGAATCCGCATGGTATGCTTCCTTGATGTCCTTAAGTAGGTCTTGATTATGAATCACTCCCAGGAATCTAGAGTCAGGAAGAATAGTCTTAGAGGAGTAAGTGGACGTGTCTCTGCTGAATGAATCCTAGAGAGTGCATCAGCCTTTCCATTGCGCGATCCTGGTCTATAAGAAATGACAAAATTAAATTGGTTTAGGAAAAGATTCCAGCGAGCCTGGCGAGGAGTCAGGCACTTAGCCGACCTGATAAATTCAAGGTTACGATGGTCTGTCAGGACGACTATTTGCTGTGCAGCTCCCTGAAGAAGGTGTCTCCATTCCTTGAAGGCGGCAATAATGGCCAACAATTCTCTATTGCCCACATCGTAGTTCCTCTCAGCCGAAGACAACTGCTGGGAAAAGAAGGCACAGGGATGCAAGACATTCTTCTCACCTGTTCTCTGAGAGAGTATAGCTCCAACGGCACAGTCTGAAGCATCCACCTCTATTATGAAGGCAAGCTCGGGTTGGGATGTACTAAGATAGGTGCGGTGGTAAATTTATCCTTTAAACAGGAAAATGCTTCCTGAGCTTGCGGGGTCCAGGAGAACCTAGACTGTTTCCGGGTAAGTTGGGTGATAGGTGACACTACCTCAGAAAAATTCTTAATGAAACGTCTATAGAAGTTGGCAAACCCGATGAAACGCTGCACCTCCTTCTCATTTCTAGTAATCGGCCAATCCTTGATGGCTTGGGTCTTGCTTCCATCCATACTAATCTCTTGCGTAGATAGTACATACCCCAGAAATTGAATTTCGGTCCTATGGAATTCACATTTTTCAAGTTTGATGTAGAGATGGTTTTGTCTTAGGCGTTCTAAGACCATTCTCACATGTCCATGATGTTCCTCTGTGGAGTTAGAAAAAATTAGAATATCATCCAGATAAATCACCACAAATGTATCTAGGAGATCCCTGAAGATATCATTCACGAAGTGTTGGAAAGTGGCTGGGGCAGTACTCAGACCAAAAGGCATAACTAGATATTCAAAGTGTCCATAGCATGACCTGAAAGCAGTCTTCCATTCATCCCCAGGTCTAATACGGACCAAGTTATAGGCCCCACGGAGATCCAGTTTAGAGAAAATTTTGGCATGCCGCACTCTCTCCAACAATTCAGGGATTAAAGGCAATGGATAACGGTTTCTAATAGTAACCTTATTGAGTTCCCTATAGTCTATGCAGGGTCTCAGAGATCCATCTTTCTTCTTCACAAAGAAGATGGGTGCACCTGCGGGAGATGAAGAGGGGCGTATGAAGCCCTTGGCTAAATTTTCGTCTATATAATCCTTCAAAGCTTTTAGCTCGGGCCCCGCTAGGGGGTAGATCTTACCAAAAGGTATCTCGGCTCCAGGCAATAATTCAATTGGACAATCATATGGACGGTGAGGAGGAAGCTGATCAGCGTTCTTCTTGTCACATAAATCCACATAGTCCTGGTATACAGCTGGTAGTTCAGGGACTGACATGGTTCCTTTAGGAACAGAGCAAGCTGAAACTCCTTGACTCATCTGTTTCTCCGGAAAGTGTAATTCCTTGGTCTCCCAGTTAATTGTAGGATTCTGCGCCTGCAGCCATGGTAGCCCTAGAATAATGGGAAAGTGGGGAGAAGAGATAAGCATAAAAGACATTTTCTCCTGATGATCTTTACCCATAAGGACCCTCAAAGGCTCTGTTTCTTGATCCACTGGTCCAGAAGTCAGTAGAGAGCCATCCACAGTCTCCATCTGTACTGGAGTAGCCTTCTTCACTGAACGTATCCCCTGTTTCAGAGCAAAGCAGATATCCATAAAATTTCCACTTGCTCCTGAGTCGATCATAGCAGAGCTAGACACCCAGACTGAGTCAACCCAGAGTTTGATGGAAAGGAAGCAATGAGAATTGTTTCTTTTACAACTCAGCTGGGACACCGCTGAGGAAACTTGAAAAATTGCAGCGTTTATACCGTCATCGTCCCCAGAACTAACAGAGTTTAAGTCCGAGAAATCAAGATCTCTTGCAGCAGATCTCTCTGGAGCCTGAGGCTCGGACATGACAGAGCTCCTCTCGCAACACTCACAGTGAATGACTGCTGCAGTAGTCTTACGAGAACGGCTGGGGCAGTTTATAATGAAGTGCCCTGACTTACCACAGTAGAAACATAGATTTTCCTTTATACGATATTCTTTGCGTGCATCACTAACCCGTCTTTGTAAAGAGTCCACCTGCATGGGTTCAGGTTCTGGTTCCCTTGTGATCCTACTCAAAGGTTCCTTAGCTGAGGAGGGAGGTAGTAAAAGGTTAGTGCGATTATTTTCGAACCATCTCTCTTGTCTGTGTTCAGTCAGACGAGCATCAATACGGATACAATAGTTAATAAAGTCACCTAACGCAGTGGGAGGGTCGGCACGAGCAAGTTCATCCTTAATCAGTGGAGACAACCCTTTCCGAAAAATAGATTTTTTAGCGGAAGTGTCCCAAGTGGTATCAAGAGCCCATCTCCTGAAATCCAGGGCATATTCGGCTACTGAACGCTTACCTTGGCGCAAAGTTAACATGGCTGCTTCAGCTGTTGCACCTCGATTGGGGTCATCAAACACCTGCCCCATGGCTGAAATAAAAGCATCAAGGTGATTCAAACAATCATCCTCAGTCTCAATCAGAGGGTTTGCCCACATCAAAGCCTTATTGGTAAGCAACATGATTATAGTAAGCACTTTGGATCGTTCAGTGGGAAATTGTGAAGCATGTGCAGAGAAAAATAAATTGCATTGATTAATAAATCCCCTGAATTTCTCACGTTCACCGCCAAAACGAAAAGGAGGTAATTTGGGGATCCCAGAACTTGGGGTTATGGCAGGAGCCTGGGCTCGTTCCTCTGAGTCTCAATCCTGGCTCGCAATTCCTGGGTAGTCTGTCCAAACACTTGCAAATTATGATTAGTGAGGTCCTGTAGGCTTGCAAAACGGGTTTTTAAAGTCTGTACATCTGAAAGGATTGTATCAGTCACTCCGCAAAGTTCCTTTATGCGGGCCTCCATCTTCCAGATCTTTTAAGGCAGAAGTGCTGGAAGGAGAAGAGGAAAGGAAAAAAAAAAAAAAAAACAATAGTGTTTACCTGTGGTAACACTCCAGAGTAAAATTTTAAGGGAATGCGCTCACCTGGAATGGTTGTGAGAAGTCACAACCACTGTCATCACATAAGGTATTAAACGGACATCTGATATCCACAGTCACAGCAGACACGGCTTTCCCAGACCCAGCAGACACTAAACATTGTCTCCTGAATCTTGTCATGTATAGTATACAGTTCCTATAGCGTCTTGTGCTTGGGTGCGAGGAAAACACAGGAGACATAGGTTGAGATGAAATGACTTGTATTACTTCATACAAGCATGCTGAAAAGTTCACACAGTTTGCAGGAACAGCGACAGGAGACACAGCAGGCCAGAGTAACTTCAAGCACTACAATAAATCTCCAAAGCAGGTTCAGGATCTCTTCTCTGTACCGTAATTCCTCTGCAAACATGGATTCACCAAACAGCAGGTTTCCAGAGTCCAAAAGTGTTCCAAGGTTCCTCAGTAGGGAATAGCTGGAGTACAAGTCCAAGGCTTCCAGGAGTCAGGTCACAGACTGACTGAGGCTTGATTCAGGAGCACTGATTGTTCAGCTGAGGCTGCTTAAGAAGCAAGAGGGAAGAATCAGGGCGGGAACATGAAAACTGGAAACTCCATATTAACTGAGGGCAAGAGCTGCAGAAAGACAGAAAGCAAAATGGCCGACGGAAAACTGAGTTTCAAGGAACATGTCAACAGAGACAAAGAACCTTACACCTTGTATCGACCAACCGAGAATAAAATAATTTTTTGTTATAAACCACTTACTTCCTAGAGGACAGAGCATCAGGCAAATTAAAATCTTGCCATCAGTGGACTCTTGGGCTGCCACAAAACTCATTAAATTATTATTTGACCTTGCTGAAAATGTAGGTTTCAATGTTATTTTATTATGTTTTGCAAGTGTAACAAGGTGGCATGGGGTGGTAGTTGTGGGCGAGTCCATTAAGCAACAGTCAGTGAGCACCCCGGCACCTTGCACATGGAGAGATGGGTACTCACTGTGTCTGCTGGAATTCTAGTCCCATGAAGCATCACAGAGTCATAGTCTTTGTTCCAAAGTTAAACTTTACTAAATAGCAAGACATTCATCTCACAGGCAGCACAAGTTAAACACAGAGGCATCATCTTATTTGCATTCATTACACAGGCAGCACAAGTTAAACACAGAGACATCTTATCATACCTTGGCTTCCGGGCAGACTTGGTTCTTCCTGTCAACTCTGTCTATATCCTTGCAGCCTCTGTCTCACTCTTGGTCAATCTCTGACCCACTATTGGACAGTCCCTGTCCCTCTTCTGGACAATCTCTTTCCCACTCATGCTCCGGGCCCACCAGCTTCCTATCGTTTCCCTGGTCCAGCTGTGAGTTATAGGGTAATGGGCTCGCCGACTCAGCTGCCTCCTAATCCCTGCCGCTAGCTTCGGCTCCTTCCTTGGAATGGTTCTGTCTAAGCTGGTGACCGCCTGCACGATTCTAAGCCCGGGGCCCCTTACTGAAACAGCTTTATCCCCACGGCCTGTAATAGTCTCCTCACACGTCCTGCCCTTGGGCAAGGCGCCCGGGCATCTGACAGAACCAGGAAGTGTCTGTCCTCTACCTCCCTGCTCTGTGCTGCTCTGCTCTGTAACTCCTCCCATCTGCTTAACCCCTATGCTGCTTGTATCTAATTAACACTCCTATCTATTCTCTAATGTGCCCCCTCTATTCTAACCTTGCTGTTACTCTATGATAACTTCTATCCCTAATCCTAAACATATCGAGTACACTACATTACAATACATGACACACATTTATGAACATTAGTGAACCACACATTACATTAGCATTAATAAAACATGAGGGTGCTGCAGGTAATCGTGTGAACAGTCTCCAGAGGAGAGGAGGCACATGAGGTTTCCCTTTACCTCCTTACACAAGTATACTGTATGTGTCATTACTTTGCAGCAGTTTATGTTCCAGGTGTATTAATATTTTTTGTAAAAATGAAAAGAGAGTGTTTAAGGCTAGGTTCACATTAGCGTTTGTGTGCGCAGCGTATCATCTGCATGCACAAACGCTAGCATAGCATTTTTTATCCGCATCAGCTTACACATGACGCAAAAAAAACGCAGCGTGTGCATGCATTTGCATGTGTTTTTGCATGCGTTTGGGTTCTTTATGCGCCTGCGTTCGATATTTCCAGGTGCTGTAATCCATAGACAGTAATGCGCTATATTGACGCACTCATCCTCATGCACATGACTGCGCATATTTGATGGATTTTTTATGCTTCAAAAAATGCAACATGTTGCGTTTGCCGGACACCGCCGCACACGCATGTCCCTGCGTACACCATGTTAAAGATATGTACGCATGACGCATGCAGATCTATGCGGATCAAACACTGCGCACCGATACGCAAATGTGAAGCCGGCCTTATTTTATTTATTTTAAGCAAAAATTAAAAAGCACACTTCTTTCCTCCTTCGAGGTCACTTTAGCATATATATGAAGGATCAACTCATGAAAAAAAAATGCCATGTAATGGTCAGAAGAATATATTCAGTGACTGAGGAGAGCAGAGAAGATGCTGTCAAGCTCATGAGCACATGAGTGACAGCCCTTCTACTCACTCCATTCACAGAGTATGGGGGCCAGAAAAGGTACCTGTAATCTGCTGACATTTGTCTGTCAGAAGAGCAGAATTTTCTTCAAGAGTAAAAGACCCATGAATTAGTGTAAAAAATGGAGATGGCTTTTCAGCCATGCTTCCACATAATTTAAAAAAAACAAAAGCTCATGAAATAGGCCTGGACAGAAATGATGGTACTCCTGAAAATAATGTGACAAAAGGGACATGTTAAATCAAGGTGTATCCACTAATTAGCATCACAGGTGTCTACAATCTTGGAATCAGTTAGTGGGCCTGTATAGAGTGCTACAGATTAACTGCGCTGTTTGGTGACATGGTGTGTATCAAACTCAACATGGACCAGAGGAAGCGAAGGAAAGAGTTGTCTCAGGAGATTAGAAAGAAAATTATAGACAAACATGTTACAGGTAAAAGTTATTAGACCATCTCCAAGCAGCTTGATGTTCCTGTGACTACAGTTGCACTTACTATTCAGAAATTTAAGCTCCATGGGACTGTAGCCAACCTCCCTTGATGTGGCCGCAGGAGGAAAATTGATGACAAATCAAAGAGACGGATAATACGAATGGTGACAAAACAGCCCAGAAAAACTTCTAAACAGATTAAAGGTGAACTTCAAGCTCAAGGAACATCAGTGTCAGATCGCACCATCCGTCGTTGTATGAGCCAAAGTGGACTTCATGATACAAAATTGGGAAAAAAAAAGTGGATTCACTCTGCGCTGCTTGAAGGATAAAATCCAGAAGGTTGTTCCAAATGAATATGTAGTTTTATTCTACGCGTTTCGAAGCGCTAAGGCTTCTTCATCAGTATCCCACAAATGCATATCCACTTTTTTCCCCATCTTTGTATCTCTGGTTGATCACGAATCTGATCGGTGGATCTGCAGCAGCTGACATTTCTATGAGCCTTGTTTTGGGCTCTGTCATGTGAGTATAATCCAATTGGATTAATCTTTTAATATCCGGATAAGACCCTTTTGCTCTTTCTTTCCTTCCAGCATTTTTTTTTTTAGTTTGAAATTGGACTTCATGGGAGACGACCAAGGAGGACACCATTGTTGAAAAAAAAACATTAAAAAACCAGACTGGAATTTGCGAAACTACATGTTGACAAGCCACAAAGCTTCTGGGAGAATGTCCAATGAACAGATGAGACAAAAATTGAACTTTTTGCTGTGGCAAATCAGCTCTATGTTCACAGATGGAAAAATGAAGCATATCAAGAAAAGAACACTGTCCCTACTGTGAAACATGGAGGAGGCTCTGTTATGTTCTGGAGCTGCTTTGCTGCATCTGGCACAGGGTGTCTAGAATCTGTGCAGGGTACAATGAAATCAAAAGACTATCAAGGGATTCTAGAGAGAAATGTGCTGCCCAGTGTTAGAAAGCTTGGTCTCAGTCACAGGTCATGGGTCTTGCAACAGGATAATGACCCAAAACACACAGCTAAAAACACTCAAGAACGGCTAAGAGGAAAACATTGGACTATTCTGAAGTGGCCTTCTATGAGCCCTGACCTAACTCCTATGAGTATCTTTGGAAAGAACTGAAACATGCCGTCTGGAAAAGGCAACCTTCAAACACGAGACAACTAGAGCAGTTTGCTCTTGAGGAGTGGGCCAAAATACCTGTCGAGAGGTGCAGACGTCTCATTGACAGTTACAGGAATCGTTTGATTGCAGTGATTACCTCAAAAGGTTGTGCAACAAAATGTTAAGTTAAGGGTACCATCATTTCTGTCCAGGCCTATTTCATGAGTTTTATTTTTTTTTTAAATTCTGTGGAAGCATGGTTGAAAAGCAATGTCTGACTTTCATTTGTTCATTTTCATAGATTTTTGATTTATTATTACTTTTGTCAGATTCAAGTTATTTCTGTCACCATTGTGGGGTTTTTCTGTCAATAAATGAGGGGTACCAACAATTTTGATAATTAGGCTGGCGTCACACTGGCGACAAAATCGGACGACTGCAATACGATGAAATATCGCATTGCAGTCGGACCAATGTTAATCTATGGAGCAGCTCCCAGTATCAGATTTTTTGTGGTCCGTTTTAAACGTCCAAGTGCAATCGCAGCATGCTGCGATTGTCACCGATTGTGGGTCGACTATCGCCAATGCAAGTCTATGGGAGTGATGAAAAATCTGATTACAAATGGACCGCACGTGTGACTTGCGATTAAATCGCACCGGTGTCCTTTAGAAAAGCCGGCAATTCATCCCCGGCTATACTGTAAAAGCACAGTGACAGCTTTAATAAAGAATAGAATTAATACATATACACACATAGAAAACATATATATTATATATATATATATATATATATATATATATATATATCATTGTGACATATATATATACATATATTTATAGTTCTTACACTTCTACATACTGTAATAGCCGCTAATTCAATTGCCGGCTTTTGTGAAATCACAGAAGCCGACATGAAATGATACATTGTTTACATGCAGTTAACCATGTAATTTCAAGTATTTTGATATATGGTTTTAACTTACAATTACATAAGTGTATGTGTGCAAAATTTCAGACATGTAGGGGTTAATTAAAGGTGTAATTTCGTTGACAAAAAATGCGTGTGCTCCCGCTGTATTTTCTCCACCAGACAGACAAAGCCAGTGAGTGGGGGCAGATAATTTTTTTTTTCCCCCATGGCTACTAACATCTGCCCCCAGACACCCCAGAAAGGGCAAATCTCTAATTAGATTAGCCCTTTCTGGCACTTTGCCCGTCTATTCCCATTGCCCTGTAGCGGTGGCGAATGGGTTAATAAGGGGTTAAAGCCACCTTGCAATTGAAAGGTCACTTTAAGCCAGGTTAATAATTGAGAGCTGTCAATTAGACAACTATCAATTAATAATCCTATTGAAGTAAATAAAAAAAACACACACACTTTAAGAATAAATAATTTTAATGAAATAAAGACACATTTTTTTGACCATCTTTTATTTAACTCTTAATCCCTCGAAGCCCTTGATCTCCTATAATAAAGAAAAAATAATAAAACGACTTTATTCTTACCTATCCGGCGATCTGTCACGTCCCACGCTGTAATCCTTCACAAAGGGTTAACTAGCTTTGAGCCAAACAGCGCAAGTAATGCTGCCTGCTCAGCTGAAAGCTCCTGAATGAATGAGCTTATCTCCTGCCGACAGGAGAGGATGTGATTAATGAATGAAGCTTAATTGATTGCGTCCCACTTTCACTTTAGGTCAGGTCAGGGTGACCTGACCTGAAGTGAAAGTGGCAATAAATCAATTAAGCTCCACTAATTAATCACTTCCTCTCCTTTCCCTGGGAGAGGAACTTATTCATTCGGGGGGTAACAGCTCAGCAGCCAGCATTAGCTCCCTGCTAGCTGTAACCTGTTAACCCTTTCTGATGGATTACAGCGTGGGACCTGACTGTGCATCGGATTGGTAAGAATAATTTTGTTTTTTTATTTTATTTTTATTACAGGAAATGGTTTTAGCAGTAAAATAAAATATGGTCAAAAACTGTTTCATTATTTCATTAAACTTCTTTTTCATTAAAGTGTGTGTGTTTTATTTTTCTTTCATACAATAGGATTAATAATTGATAATTGTCTAATTGACAGCTCTCAATTATTAACCTGGCTTAAAGTCACCTTTCAATTGCAAGGTGGTTTTAACCCCTTATTAACCCATTCGCCACCGCTACAGGGCAATGGGAATAGACGGGCAAAGTGCCAGAAAGGGCTAATCTAATTAGAGATTTGCCTTTTCTGGGGTGTCTGGGGGCAGATGTTAGTAGCCAGGGGGGGCACAAAAAAAATGTACCCTCCCTAGGCTATTATTATCTGCCCCCACTAACTTGCTTTGTCTGTCTGGTGGAGAAAATACAGCAGGAGCCCACACATTTTTTTTCAACAAATTTACACCTTTAATTAACCCCTACATGTCTGAAATTTTGCACACATACACTTATGTAATTGTAAGTTTAAACCATATATAAAAATACATGAAATGACATGGTTAACTGTGTGTAAACAATGTATCATTTCATGTCGGGTCTGTACTTTCACAAAAGCCGGCAACTGAATTAGCGGCTATTACAGTATGTAGAAGTCTAGGAACTATAAATATATATATATATATACATGTCACAATGACATGTATATATATATATATATATATGTGTGTGTTCTATGTGTATATATCTATTCTTTCTTTTGTGATTTAAATACTATTCTTTTGGATCCATTATATGTCAGTTTTGCAAGCCTGCGAGAAATTCTCGCAAGTCGGATGTAAATCGGATGTTACAACTATGCTGAGATGCGACTAAATCGCATCTTTGAAGGAAAATCAGATGCCAGGCGGATGTCTGATGATTACATTTTTGTCCGATAATCGACCGACTAAAACGGTCCGATTTTTTGTAGTTGTGTGTGACGCCGGCCTTAGTGTAATTTTCTCTGGGTAGTTTTAACTCTGCCTTGCCCCCATTTGTGGGTAGCCTTTGTGTAAACCCTGCCTTTCTTCATGCAGGATGCCGCAAATTTGCAAAGATTGTTTGTAAAAAATCAGGATAGTTGGCATGTATGGAAAATGCATTGATCTGCTTTTTGTTCCTTTGGACTAAATACCTAAATTTGAGAGAGCAGAACTGAAAGCTTTGTGCTTGTTGAGTAGAGTTGACTCCATTTGCACCAATTCTACTGGTGGGCCAAAATATATCACTTATATCTAAGAAAGAAGACAAAGAGAAAAAAACTCAGCTGGAAATATAAGTGGAATGCCACAAGATATGGTGCTGTTACTAGCAGGGAAAAGATACATAGTCAAGAGAAAACTAAGTACACCCTCTTTGAATTCTATGGTTTTACATAGGAGAACATAATAAAAAGAAATGTGGTCTTAATAGGGACTATAAATATATATGTGACCAGTTTGGCATGAAACATTTTGCGAAAGGTCCTTTTTAAAGGGAACCTGTCAGCCGGATTTTGTGCACAGTAACCTACAGACAGTATCATGTTGGCGCCGTTATACTGATTAAAATGATGCTTTGGTTGATGAAATCCGTGTTGTGGTTGTTGTTTAATTTTTATTTTCAGTTTTGAGTTAATGATATGCTCGTGTCCTAAAGGGGGGGAGTCTTCATGTGGTGCTCTGATTAGGTATTCATAATGCAGACTGCTGACAGGTCACTGATCCCTCACTGACCTGCCGTCTAGTTTGCATATAGAATACCTGTACATTCTGAAGAAAAAAAAATAACCTTCTGCAGGCAGGTGCTAGCCGTGGCACCAGCTCTCCAGCAAAATCACATGTTTTGTGTGCCAATAATACATGTTTTCAGGTTATTCAGCTAGAGGAAAAATAAAAAAATTTAAAATGGCGCCTGTAGCACCTGCGTAGTAGCTGCTATCGGTGTCAGCTGCGGTGATCCAATAGCTGCTACTGCGCATGTGCTGGCAGCGTCATCTTACTGGAGAAGAATAAAAAAATTCCTCCTCCAAGATAGCACCGCCCACGCATGCGCAGTAGCAGCTATCGGATCACAGCAGCAGACACCGCGAGCTGCTACTACACAGGCTCGGCGTGTGCCATTTTCAAATAGATTTTCTTTTCCTGTAGCTGAATAACCTAAATAAAATGTATTACTGGCACACAAAACATGCGATTTTGCTGCAGAGCAGGTGCCACTGCCGGCACCTGCCTACAGAAGCACTTTTTTTTTTAAGTATATACAGATATTCATTATGCAAACTAGGGGGCAGGTCAGTGAGGGATAAGGGACCTGTCGCAGTCTGCATTATGAATATCTAATCAGTGGATCACATACATGAGTCCCGCCTTAGGGCACGAGAATCTAGTTAACACAAAACTGAAAATAAAGATTAAAGAACAGCTACAAGATAGATTTCATCAACCAAGGAATCATTTTAGGCCGGAGTCACACTAGCGATTAATACAGATGAGTGCTATGTGATAAAACACCGCTTAGCACTCGGATCATTATTAATCTATGGGGCAGCTCCCATCACCGTATTTTTTCTCGGCTGTATTCTACATGCGAGTGAAATCTCAGCATGCTGCGATTGTCACCGACACTCGGCCGGGTCTTGGCTCACTCCCACCCATATAAGTCTATGGGTGTGAATGACACAGCGCACATCACTCGGATATCATCTGAGTGCTGTGTGATATGCGCCAACGCCGGCAATGGAGGAGATAGAGAAATTAGTTTCTCTGCCTCCTCCGCAGCTGTGCTCCGATCCTCTCTGTACAAGAGGCTCAGAGCACTGTAGCATGACACTCGGCTCCCGCACGCAGCAGAGAAGGAGCTGAGAGTCATTAGCATATCGCATCCGATGCTCTCACATCAAATGCCATACACAAGTGTGACCCGACCTTAATCAGTATAACGGTGCCGACCTGACACTGTATGTTACTGTGCACAGTTCTGCTGACAGTTTCCCTTTAACCCCTTAGTGACAGAGCCATTTTGCAGCTTAATGACAGGGCCAATTTTTACAATTCTGACCACTGTCACTTTATGAGGTTATAACTCTGGAACGCTTTAACGAATCCAGCTGATTCTGAGACTTTTTTTTTCCTGACATATTGTACTTCACGTTAGTGGTAAAATTTCTTTGATATGACTTGTGTTTATTTATGAAAAAAACAGAAATATGGCGAAAATTTAGAAAATTTAACAATTTTCAAACTTTAAATTTTTATGCCCTTAAATAAGAGAGATATGTCACACAAATTTCTTAATAAATAACATTTTCCACATGTCTACTTTACATCAGCACAATTTTGGGACCAAAATTTTTTGTTGTTACGAAGTTATAAGGGTTAAAAGTTGACCAGCGATTTCTCATTTTTACAACACCATTTTTATTTTAGGGATCACATCACATTAGAAGTCACTTTGAGGGGTCTATACGATAGAAAATACCCAAAAGTGACACCATTCTAAAAACTGCACCCCTCAAGGTGCTCAAAACCGCATTCAATAAGTTTATTAACCCTTTACGTGCTTCACAGGAACTGAAGCAATGTGGAAGGAAAAAATTAACATTTAACTTTTTTTGCAAAAACTTTACTTCAGAACCTATTTTTTTTATTTTCACAACTGTTAAAAGAAAAAATGAACCACAAAATTTGTTGTGCAATTTCTCCTGAATAAGCCGATACCCCATATGTGGGGGTAAACCACTTTTTGGGCGCACGGCAGAGGTCGCAAGGGAAGGAGCGACATTTGACTTTTTCAACGCAGAATTGGCTGGACGCCATGTCGCGTTTGTAGAGGCCCTGATGTGTCTAAACAGTGGAAACCCATCACAAGTGACCCCATTTTGGAAACTAGACCCCCTAAGGAACTTATCTAGATATGTGGTGAGCACTTTGAACCTCCAAGTGCTTCACAGAAGTTTATAACATAGAACAGTGAAAATAAAAACTCAAATTTTTTGCACAAAAACAATCTTTTCACCCCAATTTTTATTTTCCCAAGGGTAACAAGACCCCAAAAGTTTTTGTGCAATTTGTCCTGAGCATGCTGATACCCCATATGTGGGGGTAAACCACTGTTTGGGTGCATGGCAGAGCTTGGAAGGGAAGGAGCGCCGTTTGACTTTTTCAGCGCAGAATTGGCTGGACGTCATGTCGTGTTTGTAGAGGCCCTGATGTGTCTAAACAGTGGAAACCCCCCACAAGTGACCCCATTTTGGAAATTAGACCCCTAAGGAACTTATATAGATGTGTGGTGAGCACTTTAAACCCCCAAGTGCTTCACAGAAGTTTATAACTCCCGGGCATGAAAATAAAAAGTCCTATTTTTTCCACAAACCTGATCGTTTAGTCCCCAATTTTTTATTTTCCCAAGGGTAACAGGAGAAATTAGACTACAAAAGTTGTTGTCCAATTTGTCCTGAGTACGCTGATACCCCATATGTGGGGTGGGACCACTGTTTGGGCGCACGGCAGGGCTTGGAAGGGAAGGAGCGCCGTTTGACTTTTTCAAACCAAATTGGCTGGAATCCGTGTATTTTGGCGTGCTCGGAGATTTAGTTTTTGTCGACGCAGCTGCATGATTTGCGGCTGCTAGACAGCCTGAATACATGTGAGGAATGCCTGTTTGTTAGTGAATCCCCACATGTATTCAGGCTGTCCAGCAGCCGCAAATCATGCAGCTGCGTCGACAAACACTAAATCTCCGAGCACGCCAAAATACTTGGAGATCACCCGAGCACGCTCGGGAAAACCTGAGCAACGAGTGTACTCGCTCATCACTAGTGAAAAACTGTAAAGCAGTTCAGAATATGTTGGCGCTATATAAATAGATTATTATTATTATGTCTGAGACTATCTAACAGTGCTCTGCATAGGGACGTCTGAGTCAGCGGTGGCTATTTTGTGAAGCAGAGAACTTGGCTCCACAAGAGAAACAGCAGCAGGAGATGGTATGAAGAGGGAACCAAGTTTGTAGACCTTACATTTCCCATTTATAGACATATTTTCAGTTTTGACTGCAAGGCCATTTTAAGTGTGATCAATGGATGATTATACTTTTAAAGCGATATGCCCCAATTTCAAAGTGCGTTACTTGTGTTTCTCTGGCATTCCCGTGAATGAATGGACCAAAGATTGGGGCTCTTAGGGTCTCGAGTCCTCTTCTTAACATTGTATGGGGTCCCAGCAATTGGATGCCCAGTGATCAGTAAGTTTTCCCCTATTTCTTGAATAGGGTTACTTTGGACTCTGGAACAAACCTTTTAACTACTGTGGAACATTTCATCCTAGCCTTTACTATTGTGACATCAGGTGCGCTACCTGAATTTTTCTTTGTTTTTCTTGCACACTACTGCTCAAACCTGTGCACAATATTCTCCATGTGAGCTGATTAGTGATTTGTGAATCGGTAGAACTATGCTTCCATCATCTGCATTTATACCTCGCTTGCTGGACTCCAGATATATATTCCCAGGTTAGAGAAGAAATCCAGTATTAACATGAAGTCCAAAAAGGTCCCATGAGCCCTACTTTATCTCACACAGTTTTACTTAGAAAATATTTTCCTGTACACTACTATTGATATATCTATTTTTTGTCATAGCTCTCTAGTATTGATTTTGTATTCTTTTATACAAAAATAGATTATTTATATTTCTTTTACTGAAATCATGTAAATGGTAGATTGTCACTAAAAACATCGAACATATAAAATGATATTTATAGATATATACCTCCTGTGCCAAGTCACCTCAACCTCAACACCCAGTGACTCCCTCTTTCAACCCTGAAGAAATAGCTTTTTATCTGCGTGTTTTTATATTTCTTGCAACAGCCATCTCAGCACAGATAGTGCATTTGGGCAGATTCATTTCTCAGTCTGGAAAACTTGACACTAAGGGGATTATTCAGTCTTAGACTTTCTCAAGTCCCTGGTAATAGCCAGCAGGGGAGTGAAGGAAGCGATAAGACCAACGGGATGGCAGAGGGAGGGTCGGAAGAGAGCAAAGGGGGGTATGAAAAATAGGAGACTAAGGGAATAGCAAACAACTGAGTAAAATGCTTGCATAAACACCATAAATAAGATTTAGCTATTTTGCTTTTTCTTACCATCAGCACTAAAGAGAATAAAGAGGGGCTGGGAGAAGCTTTGCAGTCTTTTTTTAAGATGTTTCTGCTGAGGTACAGTGGAATACGACATTCAAGCTGCAAGCTTATCATTTTTGTGAATATGCTTTATCCTTGCTGAAAATATCTCATCTTCCTTGAACGATTAATTATATAGGGACCTCGAAGAGCGTGGCCATAATGTATCGCTCTGTACTTGGTTTATGTGGGTGCTAATTATATAGAGATGTCATGGTCCTAACTCAATGAGTAGAAGCAGTTTACCATGGTATAATAATAATAATAATATGTAGCCCTATCCTTCATATATGTGACATATCATATCAAGACAACTTGTCTTTGGTAATTATGAATGTCCTAGAGAGTAAAAATAGTTCTCTAGTTCAATAAGACCCTATCCTTCTAGTTACTCACTCCAAAATTTACTTAATTTTTGAGGTCCCCAGTTTCATTGCCAAGATCCCCATGATCAGCGATCAGTAGGGATCCTGGTCTACAGTGCTCACACAGTGATAAGTCTTCTTCAGTCACACTTCAACTTCAAAGGGTTTTCAGGAGTTGCAGAACCAACCATGGATAGGCTTTCTTTTACCAAAAGCTCACTTTTCTGTACTAACCTTGTATCTAAATACATTGGTCAAAGTAAAGGGATTTGAATTCACTCCTCTCCTCCAAGCCATGCCCCATGGAGCTGTCTGGACCAGAAAGAAGCATGATAACTTTGTATGTCACACAACACTTGCAGTGCAGACAGCCTGTCCCAATTTACTGTATGTAAGATCTGGTAGATATCTTTAGAAGTTCAATGTCAGATATCAAAAGGGTCATGGCATACTCGGATAAAACCAGCAACATTTTGAGACGCATAACTTTTTAATTCTCTAGTTGATCGATCAATTTGATATGTTTTTCATTCTTTTTTGGGGGGATAAAGTGTATTTTTTTCTTGCAATAATTGTATTACAATTTTGAGGTACAGGGGGGCGTGGCCTAGCTCTGGGCATGTAAAGTCGCAGGAGCTTGGAGCTCTGACTAAGATTCCCCTTAAAGCAACAAAAAAGCTTAAATTGAGGTATAAGAACAAGTTTTGCGGACTCAGATCGCAGACTTAGCTTATAAGCTTTAAAACAAGACCAGGATTGAGTCCCTAGCTGACAGGAATCAGGAGATATCAAGTTGTAAAGAAGGTGTCTTCCCTGCCTGCCTTTAGTCACCATATTGGATTCGCCATCTTGTTGCTGAGGCCCCAGAAATAGAGCTCATTCTCCTTAATAGAGGACTCTAAAATCAACAACACCTAGGAGCCAGCAATATTTCTACAAGAAGAAGACGGGACCTTAGAAGTCACAGAGTACTACTAAAGACATAGGACTATCTTAAGCACAGGACCCGCCATCTTGTTACTGCTTGTGACAGAAAAGTAACTGCACCTTCCAGGAACAAAGACAGAATTACACGCAGTTGCCTCCGTTCCGGTCCTGGTGTCTCTACACAGGAAAGCGGTGAGTTAAATATCACCTCAGTGGGAATTCCCAGTCACTGACAAGAGGCGCCATATAAGGTTTCACAGCTCACTGACTTTGGGCGGGAAAACCTGAGCGTGTGGGGAGAAGAAGCCGGCCATTAAACATACGGAGTTCTAGGAGCTCTGGAGTGACAGGAAAACAGTCAAACCCACAAAAAAAAACCACCAACAGCTCAAATTTACTATTCTTCATACCATAATCTAAAGTTAACTCGGACAATTACTATGGAGATTTAACTCTATCCTATCCTGTCTGTTTTACTTATACTGGCAATTATTCAGGCATACAACAGCGACAGCCTGAGCAACAGATCACAGGAATAGTTTATTAATTACATACCATCTACTATTTTTACACAAACTTGAAGGTATAGAGTCATTATATGAGTTTTGTTTTAACTCTATAAACATAAAACACAGTACTGGCAGCGAATCAGCTGAGTGATAAAAGCTGATATCAGAGAGAATCAAAACCACGGCTTATTCTCTCCCAGTGCTAAAATTACTTATTTATTGTTCCCTATAAGAATTAAAGAGGTTAATTTACAATATTCTAAATTTACAATACTACCTAAATCTGGTTGTGTGATTACCATTGAATTCTTGTTATATAACCCTTACTGACTTTCTGGATATTTAAAGGATTCTGCTGTGCTATTAAGCAGAAATCTCGTTATCACTCACAACAAAGTCTAGTTTATTTAAAGGGGTGGAGAATTTGTTTCACACAACTGTATAATATTAATTTTATGAGGCTACAAATTCTTGCAAGTCTTGTCCTCAATATAATTCACTGAATCTGTAATTTCCCAGCATATAGAGGATTTTGACGTCATTTTGAGATATACATATACTGCCCCTTTAATTGACAATTTAAAGGGGTTGTTGTTAACATAACCAAACTCACAGCAAATATCAAGAAAGACGTCCTATAAGTCTTTCCAAACAAATTTCACTGCTCTGCTATTATTGCCCTTTATCTGACTACTTTGAGGGATAATAAAAAAAAAATCAACTAAATTTATAGTATTAATCCAAAAGAGAGACTTACGTCTTGCCGAAACAATGGAACAAAGGAGCGAATCTAAAAAATCTCAGAAAAACAAACAGCTCCCATCACAATCTTTTGCCAGACCACCTGAAGACTCCCCAAACCCACTAAGTCCGACAAAATCAAGATCTCCGCAAAAAGGGGATGACTTCATACCTAATAAAACGGCACATCAATATAGCAGCTTTATTAAACCAAATTCACAAAGAAGCATGCTACCACAACTGCCCAAAAACAAAACTAATTTATCCCAACCAGACCCAAAAGACAAGAACCCAATACTTCCAACATCCTTTAAGTCCACTTCTACAGACAACATGGATACTTCTGTTTCTGCAAAAAGAAGAGCCCCTGAGGAAATGGACATCTTTGATGGCACTGATTTGGACTCATTCTCGGAGGACGCCTCTCCAAATGAAGGACCAGTATTTCACAGGAATAAGAAAGATCGCCCTAATCCTCAACAACAGACATCCAAACTGAGTCATGAAGAAGAGTTTTTCCAAAAGATCACAAATCTTATAGATGAAAGACTCAGACTTGGTTTTGAGAAATACCAGACCTCATTCGACGGTGTCTGCCGAGGCATCACCCAAAGGCTTGAAAAAAATGAGAAAAAAATTGTTGAAGTGGAAAACAAAATGGAGACTCTAACAAACCAAAACATGGAACTAAAAAAAGAAATTAACAATCTAAAAATAAAAATGGCTGATTTGGAGGACAGGAACAGAAAGAACAACCTGAAACTCCGCGGCATTCCTGAAGAAGTTAAACAGCAAGATCTCTCAGATTTCGTAAAGACGATATTCAAAAAAGCTATCCCGTCTCTTTCAAATCTAGATCTATGCATTGACAGAATACATAGGTTGCCACGACCTAATAACATACCTAACGAAAAGCCAAGAGACACAATCCTTCGAATGCATTTTTTTGGTACAAAAGAGAGGATTCAAAAATTTATTAAAGATAATGGCTCTCTTCCCGATCCATATAACCAAATAAAAATCTACACAGATTTGTCTAAACATACATGGACATGCGTAAGTCCTTTAAAGAAATCACCAACCTTTTGAGAGAAAGAAATATACAATACAGATGGGGCTTCCCTACCAAACTGCTGTTTCACTACAAGGGGAAGACTGTTGCAATAAATTCTCCAGAAGAAGGCATGGAGTTCTTCAAATCTCCCACCTGAACATCTCTTCTTGAATAGTGGGTATATTCCACGTTAAGTTACTGATTAGCTTCATTTATACTCCAAAAGAAACGAGTAATTGAAAGACCACTTAACTCTTATAATGCCTCATTTCAATTAGGGGAATCTTGGTGAACAATCACCACACAAACTTTTCCCCACTTCAAAAGAGATCCCATCGAGAGTGTGGATCCTTTAAGAGAACTCTGTACTGGGACTTGATTTTGTTACAATTGTTCTATTATTGTATTTTACTGCTAAGTTTTCTTAATTGGATTATTTTATTTATTTATTTTTACCTTACTTTCTTTTTTTACTGTTTCATTAATATTATCCTGAGTGTGTTTTCAGCCTTTTGATTCTCATTATGCACATGAAAATAATGTCGTACAACATCAGAGGGCTCAACAGTCCCTGGAAGCGATTTGCCCTGTGGAAGGAGATCAGACTTTCCCAAGCGGATATCATTTGTCTGCAGGAAACAAAACTCATCAAAGGTAAACATCCCTCTTTCTCTCACAGAAACTACCCACATATCTTTTCATCTCTTGGCCCGAAAAAGAAAGCCGGTGTTATGACTATAATTAAAAATACAACCCCGTTCCAGTTGATTGAGGAGATAGACGACCCTAACGGAAGATTTCACATCTTGGTTTGCCAACTAAATTCCATAACTTGTACCATAGTAAACATCTATGCACCTAATAAAAAACAGTTGAATTTTCTTAACAAATTAATAAAAACAATCCAGATTCACAGAAAGGGAGAACTGTATCTACTGGGTGACTTCAACATTGTCCCCGACGGGAACATTGATTCCACCTCAACTACACGTCATTTAGCACCCTCACTCAATAAATGGCTTATTAATAACGAACTATATGACACATTTAGATGTTTAAATTCTTCCTCAAGGGAGTATTCTCATTACTCCAATGTTCATAAAACATCATCAAGAATTGACCTTTTATTAACAGACATCTTTTCTCTCCCCAAAGTTAGAAAAGTATCTATCCTAAATAAATCAATTTCGGATCATTCTCCGGTCCTAATAGAATTAACTCTAGGCCCTTTTTCCAAAAATACCTTCCTCTGGAGGTGTAACTCCATACTATTAAAATTCCCTGAATATAAAAAAGAGGTTGAGGAAACTCTAAAACTTTATTTCGATGAGAACAAATCAGATAAGATAGACCCCTTTATCATTTGGTGTGCACACAAAGCGGTCATCAGAGGTAAACTGATACAGATCTCTTCCAGACACATCCGTAAACAAAGAGATAAAATAAAGAATATCCAATCTCAAATTAAACTAAAGGAAAACCTCCAAAATAGTCGAGCACATTCATCCCCAGAAATCCACTTAGAATTACTAAAACTAGACAAAATTTGAAAGAAGCCATTCTAGATGATTATGATGTAGTAATTAAAGCATCAAAATTTAAAGTTTACTCAGAACTAAACAAGCCCACAAAATTCATGATGCAAAAACTAAAACGAGATAGGATTCGAAATAGAATCAACAAAATTAAAAATAATTTAGGTATCACCAAACAACATCCCAAAGACATAGCAGACACGTTTGCAGACTACTATTATAACTTATACAATCTCAATCTTGATCCATCGTCTCCCTACCAGATACCAAAAATATTCAAAACTTTTTCAAAAACCTACAACTTCCAAAAATAAGTCCATTAGATCTGAGTTCTTTAACATCACACATTACCTCTTCTGAAATATCTGAAACTATACATAGTCTTAAGTCACAAAAATCTCCAGGTCCCGATGGATTTGTGAACGAGTATTATAAAACTTATGTAGAAATTTTAGCCCCACACTTAGAACAGATTTTCAATCAGGCTTCCCTTAGCGGACACTTTCCCAAAGAAATGTTGGAGGCTATTATTATAATGATTCCCAAACCCCAAAGTGATCCCGAAGAAGTTCAAAATTATAGGCCCATATCACTTATTAATTCTGATCTAAAAATCTACTCCAAGATCCTAGCAAACAGACTGAAAAAAATTCTTCCTAAACTAATAAATAGAGATCAGTTAGGATTCATAGAGGGGAGGCAAACATCAGATGGCACCAGGAGACTGCTAAATATTATTAACAGGATTAACACCACCAAATGCCCAGCAATTATCTTATCTTTAGACGCTGAAAAAGCCTTCGACAGAATCAACTGGGAATATCTCAAATCAGTTTTATTCCATTTCGGCTTTAACAAAGATTGGCTGTCATCGGTGTTTGCACTCTACTCCTCCCCTAGCGCTAGGATCTACATCAATAATAATCTTTCTAAATCCTTCCCCATTAGCAACGGGACCAGACAGAGATGCCCCTTATCACCACTTCTCTTTGCCCTCGCCATCGAGCCTCTGGCAGAAATGATACGAGAAGATACATCAATCTCAGGTATCGATACACCCACAAGACAATACAAGATAAGTTTGTTTGCCGATGATATGATACTAACCCTATCAGATACCATTAATTCCACCGCTTCTCTTCTAAAAATAATAGATTTGTTCTCTTCAATTTCTTTTTTTAAAATAAACAGAAAGAAATCAAAACTGCTACAACTCAACGTAAGCGACCGTATTAACAAAATTTTGAAAAGATTAACAGACTTCACCTGGGAGGATGAAGGGATTTCTTACCTTGGAATTCTTTTCACTAAAAAATCACACTCTACTATAAAAGCAAATTGCGATGCCATCTTAGACACTATTTCAAAAGATTTCCAATCCTGGAGCAAAATTGGTCTCACATGGACAGGCAAAATACTAGCAGTCAAATCAATTGTACTCCCTAAAATCCTTTACGTCTTTAGAGCACTACCTTTAAACTTTCCGACCTCTTATTTAAACAAATTTCAATCCTCTGTGTTCTCTTTCATCTGGAACGGGAAAAAAGCAAGGGTGGTCAGGGATGTTCTCTTTAAGAGCAAATCCAATGGGGGACTTGGATTACCAAACATTCAGGCATACTTTTGGTCAAATCTAATAAAACAAAGCATATATTGGGTAAAGGAGAACACGCTTCCAGCTTGGATTGAACTAGAAAAATGTCATGTCAATTACCGCTCATTGAAAGAATGCTTACTTAATCATATTTTCCAACTAAATCGTTATAAATTGCTTCATCCTATCTTCTTAGCCGCAACCCAAGCATGGGACAAAATTGCTAGACCACCTAAGAAACATAATAAACTAGCTAACTTAAGTAACTTCCCACTCTCCCTGATTGCAACCATCTATAAATTTCAAATCCCAGAGAGATGGATTCAAATAGGCATAAAAAAAATCGGTGATATTTATGTGAATAACAACTTTGTTAGTTTTAGTGACATTAAACTAAAATTTAATATTCATCCATCGGACTTTATGCACTATTATATTCTGAAAGAACATGTTCAAAACTTCATCCATAAAGTGCCTACAAAGGCAGAAGCTGTACACTTATTACTCAGTAATATAGGGCATAGGGTCTTCTGGAGCACCAAATACTTATACACTCTTTTCAACAAGGACAATAAGTTCCAAAAAAATATCTATATGTCCAGGTGGGAAACGGATCTACAGATCTCAACAAGTCCAGAGCAGTGGGAAGATGCTATAAAATACACATACTCCTCTAATATATCCCTACCCCTTCATGAATCATTTTATAAGATGCTAACTAGATGGTACTTCACCCCAGTAAGATTAGCACGCATCAACAGCGACCACTCACACCTATGTTGGAGGGGATGTGGTTCCAGAGGAGACTTGCTCCACATTTTCTGGACTTGCCCAAAGATTGCACTATTATGGAATCAGGTTTCCCTACTTATCAATAATTTCCTTAAAAAAGACTACCCTCTTACTCCACAAACAGCCTTGCTATCTTTGGGACTAGAAGACATTCATCCTTCCAAGAGATACGTTTTGGTACATATCCTACTAATAGTCAAAAACCTGATAGCCTTCCACTGGAAACAACCAGATACCCCACAAATTGCTGACGTTGTCGACAGACTTGACATCCATAACTCTTTGGACCTCAAATTCGCAAGGATCAACGGCTGCATTAATAGATATGAGAAGAAATGGAACCACTGGAATTCAATATTTCCCAAACCCTAAACATAACTCTAATCCTTTTTACTGGTTTCAGGTGCCTCAGGATACTTTATTCAATTTTTTTTTCTTCACTTGTTTAATATGTGTTGCCTAGAATATGTAAAGTTATTTATTCTGAGTTCTCTACCCTCAACCCATTCCCTTTACCCTTCTATTACCCCTTTTCCCAAAGACCCTTCCCATTTCCCCTCTTCACAAATCATCTTGGAGAACAGATGTAAGGCGAAAATATCAATATGCTTTGATAAAGTTAATTTGTTGACTGTTAAAATATACAAAATGTTAATAAAAACTTTGGAAAACAATTTTGAGGTACATACAACTTTTTGTTTGTTTTTTTGCTCCATTAGTTTTGGAAAGCGAGTTGACTGAAAAATAGCAATGGTGAAGTTTTTTTTTTTTTTCCATGGGATAATTCATTTTCATGTTCAAACATTGGATTTTTAAGGACACAACAATAGCAAATATGTTTTTCTACAGGCTGGGGAATTAAAAAAACAAAACAATTTTACATCTTTTTTAGTGCCCCCAAGGGATCTTTGAGACCCCTTCCTGACATGTGCATCAAGTGTTGGAAATGGGTTACAGTGAGCCAAAGACACTCAATTTGCTGATGCCTGCACCATGGTACTGCTGTGTCTGATTCCAATAGCTGAAGTGTCGGGACTTGTGACACGTGACAGTATGTTCCACAGTTCTTCATTGCAGCACCCTCATCCTGGTTTGCTCATTACCACTATATCTGTAACTTGCAGGCAAATCAGAGAATTACAACCTATGACATAGGCAAAGAATGTAGTAAAGATGTTTCTGGCACTCATCTCAAGGTTTATTAAAAAATTGCCATTTATTAGGTTTATCAAAAACCAATGTGTGTAGACTGTTATGCATTTCAAACCCTAGTCCATGGGTTCCTATGTAAGGGTGTGACAGGAGCTGTCATACTTATCTCCCCACAATGTCCATGAGTTTACGGTTAAATTGAAGTAACGTGAACAATGCTTATATGTATCTTGATAATAGTATTGTGAATGTTATATGTTTTGATATTGTTACAAGAATGGGGAAAGATGTGAGGGATAAAATATGAGGGTAGCTGTCGAATAGGATAGTATTGGGTATAGTTTAGTGAGGCACAATAGAGACAGGAAATGAGAGTGCCAGTATAAGCATAGTTAAAATAAGGGGTTTTCCAGGTTAGGAGGAGCTAGAGATGGGTGTAGTGCAGAGCAGTGAGATATAGTGGTGAGACTTCCTGATTAGGGGCAGAACAAGTGATGTAGCAACAGGAGAGGGAAGATAGATAGCCCTGGGACTGGAGATTGCCAAGATAATGTGGGACCCCAGGATAATCAGCATGCGGGCGGTCAGCATTTAATGCAGTAATTTTTCCGAGATCATCCGGGGCCTATGGATGGGATTAGGCAGAGCTGCGCGTGCCTTTTACCTTTTCCAAGGGAAACCGGATGGGGGAATGAAGGAAGATGGTGGACCCAGGGGCACGGGAGCTGCAGAAGTGAAAGGAGCTTCTTTGGGATGGAAGTTGTCAGAAAAGGCAGAGAGAGCTCACAGAATGCAAATGGATGTGAACTGTGCTATATCTGTACCAGAACCCCTGTTTTCAAGTAAAGTTGAACTGTTGCGAATGAACACAGAGTCTGAAATTGTTTGTGTGAATTCTGACTCCAGAACTGGGAATACAGAATCAGATGGAGCTCCAGAGCATAATGTGAGTGTCCTACATCGCACTTATTACATACAACAGACAGCACATTATGTTCCAGGGGAGGAGTCCTGAGGAGATCATTTGCATATTCCCAGTTCATTCTGGGATAAGTGAAGAGTCTCCGCGAGCTCCAAGAACACTGGGTTTTGGCTGTTGCAGCTGAAAGGAGGACATCGGTAAACTAGGGGAGGAGTCCTGAGGAGATCATTTGCATATTCCCAGTTCATTCTGGGATAAGTGAAGAGTCTCCGCGAGCTTCAAGAACACTGGGTTTTGGCTGTTGCAGCTGAAAGGAGGACATCGGTAAACCAGGGGAGGAGTCCTGAGGAGATCATTTGCATATTCCCAGTTCATTCTGGGATAAGTGAAGAGTCTCCGCGAGCTCCAAGAACACTGGGTTTTGGCTGTTGCAGCTGAAAGGAGGACATTTGTAAACCAGGGGAGGAGTCCTGAGGAGATCATTTGCATATTCCCAGTTCATTCTGGGATAAGTGAAGAGTCTCCGCGAGCTCCAAGAACACTGGGTTTTGGCTGTTGCAGCTGAAAGGAGGACATCGGTAAGAATTTTGGTACTTTTTTCACCGCTTTGATATCTCTTTAAAAATAAGAGCATGGAAGAGGCAAGGAGCCATGTGGTGAGCTGCATTTCTTGCTACATGTTCACAGATTTACCAGTGGAAAAGCCAAATTTCACATGCCACAAATGCAAGCTTGTGTCCATGTTGGAGGAAAAGTTGCGAAATCTAGACGAGAGGTTAGCTACATTGAAGATCATTAAGGAAGATGAAGAGTTCTTAGACAGAGCAGAATTATCTCTTCATGGTACAGAAAGAGAAGAAATTCGAAGAGCACCTGAAGAAACAGAGGAATGGAAGCATGTGACCCAGAGAAGCAGAAGGATCGGGAGGCAGTCAGCACCAATTCTGCTCAGGAACCAGTACCAGGCTCTCACACAGGAGAATGATGAAGAAATACATCAGGATAAGACTTTGCCCACAAAGAGCAACCTTGTAAGCCCTCAGAATGGAGAAAGAAAAATGTTGTGAAGAAGAAACGGAGAGTTGTTGTCATGGGGGATTCCCTGCTGAGAGGAACAGAGGCCGCTATCTGCAGACCGGATATAACCTCAAGAGAAATGTGTTGTCTTCCAGGTGCAAAAATTAAAGATGTGTCTGACAGGATATCCGGACTCTTCAGACCTAAAGATGACTACCCATTCCTGCTAATACATGTGGGGACAAATGACACCACAAGAAGTGACCTGGAAACCATCTGCAGTGACTTTGAAAACTTAGGCAAGAAAGTGACAGAACTGGGTGCGCAGGTGGTCTTCTCTTCCATCCTCCCAGTGGATGGCCATGGAACAAGGAGGTGGAATAAAATTCTGCAGGTGAACAACTGGCTACGTCGATGGTGCCGTCAGCAAGGATTTGGATTTCTTGATCACGGAGTGAATTACCTATACGATGGACTACTTGCTAGAGATGGGGTGCACCTTACGAAGACTGGAAAACATGTATTTGGAAGTCGCCTTGCTACACTCATCAGGAGAGCTTTAAACTAGAACAATGTGGGAAGGGAAGCAAAAGGCTAGAAAGATCCATACACCTGACAAATGCTATTAAGAACTCGGCTATTAGAAGTGGAAAGGAAGAACGAAGACAAAAAAATCTAAATAATAAAAATATTGGAGGAAGAGAAACCAATCACAAACTAAAATGTTTTTATACAAATGCACAAAGCATGGGCAACAAACAAGGAGAATTGGAACTACTAACGCAGGAGAAGAAGTATGATGTCATTGGAATCACTGAGACTTGGTGGGACGATACACATGATTGGAATACAAGGCTAGAAGGATACAACTTATTTGCAAGAAACAGACTGTATAAACGAGGAGGAGGTGTGGCATTGTATGTTAGAAAAGCATATATCTGCACAGAGATTGACGCTTCAGAGACTGGGAGTTCTGTGGAAACTGTTTGGGTAAGAATACAAGGACAGAACAATGGAAAGGACACCATTGTAGGCATTTACTACAGGCCACCTATGCAAGCTGAAGATATGGATGAACTCTTTATGCAAATGGCCAAGTTCTCCAAAAAATATGACATAGTGGTCATGTGAAATTTCAACTATCCAGACATTTGTTGGGAATCTCTCTCAGGAAAAACTAACAGGTCCAGGAAATTCTTATCCTCTCTTGCTGACAACTTTATCTTCCAAAAGGTAGGGGAGAAAACAAGGGGATCTGCTACCTTGGATCTAATCTTTATAAACGGGGAGGAAATGGATGAGGAGGTAAGAGTGGCTGGGACCCTAGGAGGTAGCGACCATGCTATTTTAGAATTTTGGATAACTAGAGGAGGAAAACCTGTGAAGACTCAGACTTCAAGGTTGGATTTCAGAAAGGCAGATTTTAAGGGACTCAGAAACAGAATTGGAGGGATCCAATGGTTGGATATCCTTAAGGACAAAAATGTCCAGGAAGGATGGGAAATCTTGAAAAATGAGATTCTCAAAGCACAATCATTAACAATTCCGAAAAGAGGGAAGAATAGGAAGCATTTAACGAAACCAGGATGGATGAACACAGAACTTAAACACATGCTAAAAAGGAAGAAAGAAATGTATATCAAATGGAAAGAGGGAGGCATATCTAAAGAAGAATATAATGATGTCTTCAGAACCTGCAGGGCAAGAATCAGATTAGTAAAGCCGAAAATGAATTAAGGCTTGCAAGAGATGTCAAAATCAATAAAAAAGGATTTTGGGGATATGTCAAAAGTAAAAGAAAAGTCAAAGATGCTATAGGATTTTTACAGGATGAAAATTATGAAATGGTAAGAAAGGATGTTGAAAAGGCCGAACTTTTAAATTCCTATTTTGCATCTGTTTTCTCTCAGAAAGGAAATGTAACATCAACTGATCTTCACTGTCCTATTAAAGGAATAGAAGAATCAAGGATATCTATAAACAGAAAAATAGTGAGGAAACACTTAGCTAACATAAATGAATCCAAGTCTCCAGGTCCAGATGAATTACACCCCAGAGTATTGAAGGAGATAGCAGAAGAAATTTTTGAACCACTCTCCATAATCTTTGAAAATTCTTGGAGAACAGGAGAAGTCCCAGAAGACTGGAGAAGAGCAAATGTTGTTCCTGTCTTCAAAAAGGGGAAGAAGGTGGACCCAGGGAACTATAGACCGGTGAGTCTGACATCTATACCAGGAAAGATCTTTGAACAAATTATTAAACAACATGTATGTAAGTACCTGGACAAGAATGAAGTGATTAACCAGAGTCAGCATGGGTTTGTAACTAATAAGTCATGTCAGACTAATTTAATTTCCTTCTATGACAGAATCACTGACTGGGTGGATCAGGGAAATGCTGTAGATATATTATATCTTGACTTCAGCAAAGCATTTGACAAAGTATCTCACACAATCCTTATTGAAAAAATGACTAAGTATGGAATGGACAAGGCAACTGTTAGGTGGATTCATAACTGGCTTAGTGATAGGACCCAAAGAGTGGTAGTAAATGGCTGCACATCGAGTTGGAAGAATGTATCAAGTGGGGTACCACAGGGCTCTGTCTTGGGCCCTGTATTGTTCAACATCTTTATAAATGATTTAGATGAAGGAATTGAGGGTAAACTGATTAAATTTGCTGATGACACAAAGCTAGGAGGGATAGCTAATACTAGAGAGGAGAGAGAGAGGATTCAAAAAGATATAAATAAACTGGAGCAGAGGGCAGCAACTAACAGAATGGTTTTTAACATGGAAAAATGCGAAGTACTTCATCTGGGAAATAAAAATGAAAAAAGCGTATACAGAATGGGAGGAATAAGGCTAAGCAACAGCACATGTGAAAAAGACTTGGGTATACTAATAGATCACAGGCTGAACATGAGTCAACAGTGTGATGCAGCAGCAAATAAGGCAAATACAATTCTGGGATGTATTAACAGAAGCATACAGTCTAGATCACGTGAAGTCATTATTGCCCTCTACTCCTCTTTGGTCAGACCTCATCTGGAATACAGTACTGTGTCAGTTTTGGGCACCACATTTTAAAAAAGACATCAACAAACTGGAGCAAGTTCAGAGAAGAGCGACCAGAATGGTGTTCGGTCTGCAAACCATGTCCTATGAGGAACGGTTACAGGATTTGGGAATGTTTAGCTTGCAAAAAAGAAGACTGAGAGGTGACTTAATAGCTGTATACAAATATCTCAAGGGCTGTCACATTGTAGAAGGATTATCTTTATTCTCATTTGCACACGGAAAGACTAGAAGCAATGGGATGAAACTGAATGGAGAGGAGACACAGATTAGATATTAGAAAAAACTTTTTGACAGTTAGAGTGATCAATGAGTGGAACAGGCTGCCTCGAGAGGTGGTGAGTTCTACTTCAATGGAAGTCTTCAAACAGAGGCTGGACAGACATCTGTCTGGGATGATTTAGTGAATCCTGCTTTGAGCAGGGGATTGGACCAGATGAACCAGGAGGTCCCTTCCAACTCTACCATTCTATGATTCTATGATTCTATGATTCCTTTGTGGGGTGCTACGGTGTGGGAGAACCTCGCCACGACTACCACCCTGGCCACCTCACAAAATTGGCATAGTCGGCAGGATCTAGAGACCTCGCATCTGAAAAGCGAAGGAACCCCCAGAATGGTAAAAGATGGCAGATGATGGCGAGAAAGCTGGAAGTAGTGCTGCTCATTTTGGGCATCCTAAGCCAAAACAGGTGTGAAGACCGGCTTGGCAGAAACAATGGCCTGAGCCCAGGTCACATCCCCTGGTGACTTGTGCCTGCCCTCCCATGGTGGGCGCGGCAAAGAAAGAAGCTCCATCCACTGCAGCAGATTCCGGAAGAACTGGAGGAGTCAGAACCCGAATGGGTGGAGCAACCGGAAGGAGCTCCACCCACGAACGGGCAGAGTCCAGAAGAAAGGAACATCATTTCAGAAAGAGAGATGCCATTGCAGAGCAGGTCGCCTTCTCCCATGCAGTGACGCAGCATGTCCTTCAGGGGAGGTCTGGGGCTGCAAGACTGGGAGTTGTCCTTGCTACAGGCAAAATTTGATTTCCAGCCTGGAGGCTTGTGGACAGCGGAAGCCGATGAAGCGGAAACCTGGAAGGATCGGTTGCTGCTCCTATAAGACTGGTTCCTGTTCAGCCAGCCGGTGAAGAAGAATGTCTGGAGCAGAAGAACAAGATATGATGAGAGTCCTGAGCTGCAGCAGCCAGAGAAAGCGGTCGGGATGCCCAGATCAAGCAGTCATGGAGCAGTCGCAGCTGTGGTCCCTAATGCAGTGGGTCCTCGGGCCATACTTTTATAGTTGTGCAGGGCCAGAACGCGGCCCACTACTCTGGTCGCAAGGGAGGTGTAGAATAGAGGCGACCCCTTTAAGTTTGTGTTGTGCCAGTTACACCAAACAAAAATGAGAGACTGTTCTGTATCTCCTGAAGGGCAGAGAGCCCTCAGTTGTACTAAAAGCAGAGTGCCGGTACTGACCATCACGGTCGCAGTTTGAGTGACTTTGTTTTCCCTTTCTCCCTTGTCCAAGTTTCTTTGCAAACGGTTGCGCATTCCCTGCTGGATTATGGGACTAAAACCCCGATGGGGTTAATCATCTGTTGCAACCAAAACGGACTGTGTGCGTCTGCAGTAAGTATTGTGTCTTTTTAACCCTGAACTGTTGTTAACTTAACCTGAACTTTTCTCTAGGGGTATAAAAGCAGCGCAATTGTTGTTAAAGAGACTATACTCTGTAAAAGGAGGGAGGGGGAAGCCTGAACAGGAAGACCCGAAGAGAGAGCCGGGTCAGGATCATATGAACTGTGAGTGCTCCTGAACTGTTGGAGCTGTAGTGAATTGGCCACTGGGTCATTAAGTTTAAAAGGGACTGGCCAACAGGCCTCGTGTGTCCAAGAGTGTATTGAAAGTACACTACATGTTTTAAGTGCAAAATGATGCCCTACAGGTGCCGTTATGGTCGGGGATGACCATATTTTAGGAGGGAGGAGTGTAAGGGTGTGAGCAGGTTGCAAGATGCAGTAACGGGTCGAAGGCAGAGCAAGGGTTAACGTGGGATTTAATTTAACAGGTATACTCATCACAGGGAGAAAACAGGGAAAGCAGTATAAAGGAACACAGGGTACACAATTCAGGGAAAATGGGTGTAAAAATAGCGTAGGAAGTTCAAGAATAGCAAACTTATCAATCTGACAACGTCAGAATGCGGTTTGTTCAGGATGTGGACGTTGGCGCCAAAGCTGTGGCATGTAAGGCCTCTTTCACACATACGTTTTTTGTCGTCAGGCGCGATCCGGCGCTTTTTGAAAAAAATGGATCCGTTTTTTTTAAACCGCCGGATGCGTTTTTTGTCATTGACTATCATTAGCGCCGGATCGCGCCGGATGTCATTGCGTTGCGTGCGTTTTTTGCCGGATCCGGGGAAATGTACATTCTGGCGGCCGGACGAAATGGTCACTGTAACGTTTTTTTTTCCTGCTGGACCCGCCTGATAGCGCCTGATGCTGTGCATCAGGCGGCCAGAATCAATGCAAGTCTATGGTGCCAGATCAATCTTTTGTGCAATCCGCCCAAAAGCCTGATCCGGATTCTAGAAACCAAGGTCTCTCTCTCTCTCCTCGGTCCAGAAATGCGTACCTGCATTTTCCGGGTTGAAAAGTTCAGGACGGATCCGGCAAAAAAACTGACCCATTGCATCAGTTTTTTCGCAATTAGCGTCGGATCCGTCCTTTCCCGTTTTGGATGGATTGTGCCTGACGGCACAAAATGGATGTGTGAAACAGGCCTAAGGGGTCTGGTATTGTCCTGGAAAAGATGGCATTCTGGATCCTGGCGGCAGCGGTGATTCCTCGTGGTCTGGTGTAGTCCTGGAAAAGATGACGTCTTGACTCCTGGTGGAGATGGAGATTCCTCGTGGTCCGGTCGGTGATCGGTGTGTCAGGAAACGACGAGCCGGACGACCACAGTCTTTTCCCCTGTCAGCGTACAGGAGCAACAAGCAACTTGATTCAGGTACAAAAGGAAAACCCTCATAGCCGGTGTCCCAATTCTACCATTGGTGCTTGTGCATGCTTATGTCCTGACTAAGCATCCTGTCACTCACAGTCAGCGATGTCAGCGGGGACCAGGAACGTCGTTGGCAGTCTCTGATAGCAGCTTTTTGCCTCAGCTGGTTTAAGCCTGCTCTGGCAGTTGGCTTTTTCCCAGGAGCCCTGACACTGCCTTCCTGAGCGCTGCACGTTCCCACGACAACTAACTGATTTCCCACGCACTGTGGCGCTTTTATCTTAGCCACGCCCCCTACTACTAAGTTCAGAGGTCTGTCTGGGGCCTTAAGCTTTCCCCCGTGAAACCTAGATGACAGACCTGAAAGTTCCAGATCCATCATGGAGTAGGTATTCCTGGTCCGGGTCCTGCTCCTTACATTGTTTAGCAGGAGCTGTCATACGCATCTCCATGCAATGTCCATGAGTGTATGGTTAAATTGAAATAGGAAAGATGTATATCTTCGTACCGTGTTAGCCAGTAGATAGAAAAATATTTAGACTTGAGAGTCCTCAGTGGTTGATACCTTTTAATGGCTAACTGAAAAGATGGTAACAAATTGCAAGCTTTCGAGACTACTCAGGTCTCTTCATCAGGTTAAATTGAAGTAATGTGAACGATGCCTACATGTATCTTGATAATAGTCTTGTGAATGTTATATGTTTTGATATTGTTACAAGAATAGGAAAAGATGTGAGGGATAAAATAAGAGGGTAGCTGTGAAATAGGATAGTATTAGGTATAATTTAGTGGGAGAGAGATAGGAAATGAGAGTGCCAGTATAAGCATGGTTAAAATAGGGTTTTTTCCTGGTTGGGAGGACCTAGAGATGGGTGTAGTGCAGAGCAGTGACATATAGTGGTGAGACTTCCTGATTGGGGGCAGAACAAGTAATGCAGCAACATGAGAGGGAAGACAGATAGCCCTGTGGCTGGAGATTGCCAAGGCAATGTGGGACCCCAGAATAAACAGCGTGCGGGCAGTCACCATTTAATGCAGTAATCATTCCGAGATGTTCCGGGGCCTACGGATGGGACTAGGCAGAGTTGCTCATGCCTTTTACCTTTTAGGTAGGGGCACGTGAGCTGCTGAAGTGAAAGGAGAGTCTTTGGGACAGAACTTGTCAGAAAAGGCATGGAGAGCTCACAGAATGCAAAAGGATGTGATCTGTGCTATATCTGTACCAGAACCCCTGTTTTCAAGTAAAGTTGAACTGTTGTGAATGAACACAGTCTGGAATTTTTTTTGTGTGAACTCTGACTCCAGAACTTGGAATGTTGAATCAGACAGAGCTCCAAAGTCTAATGTGAGTGTCTTACTTCGCACATATTACATATAACAAACATTATGTTTCCTTTGTGGGGTGCCACAACTACCACCCTGGCCACCTCACACCTAATTGTAGCTGGAGAAACCATCTGAACTGGCTTCATTCAGATGTCCTATTTTCTCGTACGAGTGCTGTCTCTGGTTTTCACAGATAGCACTCCTACATGTGATAGTTTATGGAGCGATTCACATATTAGTGATTTTTCAAGAACCAAATTTTCTGCAAAAAAAAGACCAAGACATGTCTGATTTTGAGCCAAGCGTCGGATTGAAATGAGCAATGCAAAACCATGACTTCATGACAAAAATCGGACTGCACTCGGATGACACTTCATGAACTGTCATATAGTTGAAGGGGGAGAGTGAGACACCTAGAAAATTCAGGGCAGAGGCGAGCATCTGAAGATGCAATGTGTACCGGATGGCTGATGGTCAGGACTGCAAGGGCCAGACTAGTGAGTGGTGAGGTAATTACAAGGATTTTTTTTTAAATCTTGCATTTAGTATGCTCGAGTTCTGGGTCCCCAAATTCAAATTTTGGCCAATCCGCTTATCTAAACAACTAACCAAGCAAGACAGTTGTGCTCAAAAGTTTACATACTCAGGCAGAATTTTTGCTTTCTTGGCCTTTTTGCAGAGAATATGAATGATAACACCAAAAGTTGATTTAAAAAAAAAATTCTTATAATTACCTCACCACTCACTACTCTGGTTCCTCCAGTCTTGATCATCAGTAGAGATAAGCGACTTTGCCTCCGGGAGGGTCGAGTCGGGTTTCGGACCACCCGACTTTATCAAAAGTCGAGTCAAACTAAATCGGCCGACTATCGGAAAAAGTCGGAGTTTCGACCGAAACCAGACCCCAATGCAAGTCAATGGGGAATGAAAGACGGCAGTGAGTGGAGGACAGTAAACACACCTACAGTGCCCATTTCAATGCCAAAGACATCAATTCTTATTACTGAAGCTTGTCAACATTAATTTACTTTATAATAATAGTAACGCATTGAAAACTGGGGGTTATTTGGCTAAAGTTGTGGGGGGGCAGGGCTGGCTCCAGGTTTTCGTGGGCCCCGGGCGAAAGTCTCAGTGAGCCCCTTTAACACATACCACAATTCATGATGCTCCAATACGGCAGAGAAATATAGGTACAGTACAATGCCAAATACTTCATTTCTTACATTACATGAGTGATATCTATTGTAAATTCTACAATAGCTCAAAAACCGCACAGTATAGTCTTCCATACAGTATTATGGGCACCACATAGTGCGCCATACAGAAAAATGAGCCCCATATATTGCTCTATACAGAATAATGAGCCCCTCCGACACTGGCACAGGGCCATTCATAGTACGCCGGTGTCTCTGATGGCGAGTGGGCCCCTCCACCTGTTCAGGGCCCCGGCACTTGCCCGGGTGAGCCAGGTGCTGACACCGGCCCTGGAGGGCGAGTACAGCCCAGTTAGGGAGGTGGAAAAACTGACATATGTTGAGGTGTAGGCTGGACGTTCTGCAGCTGCAAATGGAGGAATTGGAGAAGTCGGAGGAAGAGGAGGACGAAGCGTGCCATTTTGTTGGCAACCTATGTGTCATCAGGGGAAGGTGATAAAAAATCCTTTGAAACCCAGGCATGGTTCATTTTAATGAAGGTGAGATCACCAACATTTTTGGTCGACAGCTGGGTCCTTCTTTCTGTCAGGATTGATCCAGCAGCACTGAAGACTCTTTCTGATAGCACACTACCAGCAGGGCAAGCGAGCTCCTGTAAGGCATATTGTGCCAATTCAGGCCAGGTGTCCAGTTTACAAGCCCAGTAGTCAAAGGGGAATGAACTGTGAGGGAGAACATCGATAGGGGAGGAGAGGTAATTTTGAACCATAGTTGACAACTGCTGCCTCCTGTCTGTTGCAATAGATTCAGTATTACCCGTCGTGTGAGCGCTACCCGAGAAATCAGTCCACAACATGGTCATGAAACCACTGTCTCCAACGCCAACTTTGGCTGTGTGCACCACGAACACCAGTACGGCTCGTGGTAGAACCTGCACCGCTGCTGTGTGCTGGGAATGCCTCTAGCAAACGGTTTACCAGAGTTGCTTATTTGCTCGCCAATATTAGCTCTAGGTTCTCCTATGGCATGATGTTCTGTAATTTGCCTTTATAGCGTGGATCGAGGATGCTGGCCAACCAGTAATCATCATCCTTCATAATTTTGGCAATACGGGGGTCCCTTTTTAGGATCCGCAAGACATAATCACACATGTGGGCCAATGTTCCAGGTGTCAATGATGCACTTAGAGTGGTGGGTGGAGGAGCACTTTCTGCCAAATCCACATCTCTCCAGTCACGCACAAACCCTGTACCTGACCTTGGCAAGCCAACATTTTCTCTTGCCCCTGAGAAGCATCCTCCTCCCCAAAATAATCATCCCCATCATCCTCCTCCTCCTCCTCCTCTTCTTCCACAACCTCGTCCAGGACAGTTCGCTGAGTAGACAATGGCTGACTGTCATCAAGGCTTTCCTCCTCCTCTTCCTACGCTGCAGACGCCTGATCCTTAATGTGCGTCAAAGTTTGCATGAGCAGACGCATAAGTGGGATGCTCATGCTTATGATGACGTCATCTGCACTTACCAGCCGTGTGCATTCCTCAAAACACTGAACGACTTTGCAGAGGTCTTTCAGCTTTGACCACTGCACACCCGACTACTCGATGTCTGCCCTCAAACTGCCTGCCCATGTATCCTCCCACAAATGCATTACAGCCTGCCTCTGTTCGCACAGCCAATCAACCATGTGCATGGTGGAGTTCCACCTTGTTGCAACGTCTATGATTAGGCGGTGCTTGGGGAGGTGGAGCGATTGCTGCAGCCTCTGCATACGACTGGAGTCTACGGGCGAGCGATGTATGTGCGAGCACAGTCTTCACACCTTATGGAACAGGGCTGGTAACTCCGGATAATTATTTATAAAGCACTGCACCACCAGGTTCAAGGTGTGAGCCAGGCAAGGTATGTGTCTGAGTTTTGCCAGGGCTATGGCCGCCACAAAATTATGTCCGTTATCACTGACTACCTTGCTTGGCTCAAGATGTAGACTGCCCAGCCATGACTCAGTTTCTCGCTGCAAGTAGTCATCCAGTACCTCTGCGGTGTGTCTGTTGTCGCCCAAAGGCATCATCTTTAAAACAGCCTGCTGACGCTTACCACTAGCTGTTCGATAGTGGGACACCTCGTGTGCAACACTGGCAGCTGCGGATGGAGTGCTCATGCGACTGCGCTCTGTCGATGAGCTTTTGCTTCTGGAGGAGGAGGAGGGTCGAACGCCTACAGCCAACTGTTGCCTATACCATGGGCTAGGCAGCACTGTCCCACCGCCGCTGTCCCCTGTGGACCCTGCATCCACCACATTAACCAAGTGCACAGTGATGGACACGTAATAGCCCTGGCCATGCCTACTGGCCCATGCATCTGTTGTGAGGTGCACCTTTCCACTCACTGATTGTTTGAGTGCATGGACAATGCGGTCTTTCACATGCAGGTGGAGGGCAGGGATGGCTTTTCTAGAAAAGAAGTGCCGACTGGGTAGGTCATAGCGTGGGACAGCGTAGGCCATGAACTCTCGGAATGCTGCGCTTTCAAACAAACAAAAGGGCATCATCTCTAATGAGATCAGTTTGGCAATGTAGGCGTTCAAAGCCAGTGTACGCGGATGAGAGGATGAATACTTTCTTGTCCTACTCAGAGTGTCTGCTAGGGTGAGCTGGACTTGAGAGCTGCATATGGTGGAACTAGTGGTGGACATGTCGGACTGAGAGGGGGTTGGTGATGGTGGTGGTGGTAATGGCCTAGATTCAGTCTTTCGTTGGAAAAACATTGTGATTCCCTGACTGCGTTGGCCTTGCGACGACACCTCAACATTTCTTGCTGTTGGTGTGCCAACCGGTGTGCTTACAGTGGGGGAAGCGATGTAGTGTTGCTGGCTACCTTCAGTCGGAGCAGGTGCACGTGTGCTACCTGAGGTTTTGAAGTCCGTCCACGTTTGCAAGTGCATGGTGTTTAAATGTCTAAGCATGCAACTGGTATTCAAATTTCTGAGATTTTTCCCTCGGCTAAAGGTCCTTCCACACTTCTTACAGATAAACTTTGCCTCATCAATAGGATTTTGGTCAAAAAAGTGCCACACTGCACTCTTCCTACTATGGGATAAATTTTCAGAGCTTGCACGCAGTGCTAATTTGACCATCTGGCCAAGCTGTCCTGCAGATCCTTTTGTTTTGTTAACATGTTTTTGGACTGCTACGGGCCTGCCAGATAACCGCAGCTGCGATGTCGATGCCTGCTGCGGATCCTCCTCCTCTTCTGAGCTATTGCCAGCACCCTCTTCCCCCAATGGATGCCAATCCGGGTCAACAACTGGGTCATTCATCACCTCCTCTTCAATTTCATCTGCATCTTCCTCTGTGTCACCGTGTAAGGTGGTATAGTATGCACGAAGGGGCACCTGAGTTTCATCAAGGTCAGAATCTGGCTCAGTAGACTGCGAGGGCAATGCAGTGCTCTGGGTGAATGTACCAGCAGAATCATATAGCAGTGGCTGTGCATCAGTGCACTCCATTTCCTTCACTTTTGGTGGGGGTGAAGGACACAAGGATGTCAGTATTGTCTTTTGCTTCCTCCCCTGCCCAGGAGATGTGGTATGCTCCGTACATGGTCAGACACAGACAATTTTTAAAATAAACTTTTGTTTGTGGGAAAACCCCTTTAATGTGACCAGCTTCCTCTGCCTGTAGACACATCGCGCATCTGCTGCCGGGATCAGCCGAATGATTCACTGCACCTGCGCGAAATTCGCGCAGGCGCAGTAAATCTGACCGCCGCCATCTTTGTGCAGACAGATAGCGACGGCCGCATTGAAGCTACGCATGTGCTCCTCCTGTACAAAGATGGCGGCGGTCAGAGAATCATTCGGCTGATCCCGGCATGTTTGCAACGGTGTTACGCCTGTGGTGCCGTGCAAGAGACTGCGTATGGCGTATACAGTGTGTGTGTGTGTTTGTGTGTGGTGTGAGCCGCCCTCCCAGAGCAGTGGGGTACTCGGATCCAAGCCTATTATCTCCTATAGGGTATGTCACGGCAACACAGCTCGGTCCGTGGCCCTGGGCGCTCACCATAAATGTGGGAGTATTTACAGGGGAATTGAATGTTGGTATGGGGATTCGTGACACCACCTGTAGCACCTGGTCAGGGTGACCAGCGCTACTGTGCAGATCCGCTGAAGGGTTGGTGTGGTGCAGCTAGATGTTAGGCCTCCCACAGGTGAGGCTAAGTCATTCAGGGCAGGTAGTTATATGGGGGAGCAGGACAGGGGGGAACCTGGCAGTTAGGTGTAAGAAGTAGGACACACACACAAGTCACTTTGGTACCTTTACTGAAGATGTTGTAGGCACATCCCGGAGCACTGTAGGGTGAAGGGTGCACATCCAGATTTTCCACTGAGTAGGTGTGTGGCCTCCTGTTCCTTGCCCTCTATAATTAAGTCCTGGCCTGCATGTAGCTGGGCCTAACTTCGTTATCTCCGTCCTTCACCCGGCTGACCTTGTGGTTGGACCTTCTCTTGAAGTACACAGTCCCTGCTTGCAAGTACCTACTTGCCGGACTCCGTCCTCCTGGCCCTGTTACGTATCAGCTCTGTGGTGCTCCTGGGACCTGTAGTCCTCCAGGTTCTCCGGTGGTCTCCTACTAGGTCATGGAGATCCCTGTAGGCTCGGACCCGTCGTCTTAATGGGTTGCAGGGCTGCCTTCTGACTGCTGTAGTCTTTTCTTCTGAGGCCACAGGGTCCACAGTTCTGGCACCACCTCTCAATGGAGCTGCGCATTCCCACCCAGTAGAAACGACACTTCAACAGGGTCTCCAGCTTCTTCCAGCCAAAGTGCCCCGCTTGATCGTGGTAGGCTTCCAACACCATCTGGATGTCTGCTCTGGGGACTACCATCTGCCAAATCATCTCGTGGGTTCTTGGATTAACGTACCTCCGGCACAGCTTCTCACGATAGATAAACAGCCGGCTTCTCTCATTCCACAGCTGCTTTGCTTGTGGAGACGCATCCTTCTCCAAGGAGGAACCTTCTTGAGTTATCAGCTCCTTGATACGGCTGACAACTGGATCACTTTCCTGAGTCTCCTTCCAGCTGTGGTGAGGTAAAGGATTTAATGTCTTACCACGTGGCCTCCTGCAGGCTCGTTGCTCGTGGATCATCCCATTCCTGTGAAAAGCAGGTAGTTCAATCTCTTACAGGTCGTCCACTTCTTCCTCTGTGTCCGACTCATGAGGCATCCTGGACAGGGCATCAGCGTTGGCATTCTTGCGGCCTGCTCGGTACTTGATTGTGAATTGGTAGTTTGACAGCTGAGCCATCCAGCATTGTTCCATGGCTCCCAGCTTAGCTGTTTCAAGATGCGTCAAGCTTCAGTGTAGGCTGTGAACTTGCTGGAGGCTAGGTAATGCTTAAACCTTTCCGTGATGGCCCAGACCAGTGCTAGGAACTCCAACTTGAAGCTGTTATAGTTCTCGGGGTTCCTCTCGGTCGGGCGGAGCTTCCTGCTTGCATAGGCAATGACTTTCTCTAGGCCATTTTGCTTCTGACTGAGGACAGCTCCCAATCCTTCATTGCTGGCATCAGTATATAGCAGGAACGGTTGGCTGTAGTCAGGGTAGGCTAGCATCTCATCACCTGTCAGGATCTCCTTCATTTCTTTGAATGCCTAAGCCTGTCCTTTACCCCAGTGGAATGGAGAATTTCTGCTCTTTAGGGACTGTCCCACCAGGAGGTCTTGCAGAGGCGCTGCCTTCTTAGTGTAGTATTTTACAAACCTCCTGTAGTATCCTGTCAGTCCCAGGAACTGACGCACCTCTTTGAGGTTCTTTGGCTCCGGCCATTTCTGGATGGCGGTGACCTTCTCGGGGTCTGGTGCTACTCCTTCAGAGCTGACAATATGTCCCAGATACTGTACTTTTTGTTTGAGCAGGTTGGCACTTTGAAGGCTTCAGTTTCATCCCATACTTGGACAGTGACTCGAATACCTCCGCCAGGTGCTTCAAGTGATCTTCATACTGTTATGATCTGCTACAAGTACTAAGGAAAGAAGGGAGGTCTGTCCCTACAATAGAACTAAGCTGGATCCCTACGATGTAACGGGGAACCTGATCCTGTGATCAGACCCGCTAAAGTCCTCAGCTAGTCTGAACGAAGACCTATAGATGTGAGGGAGGGATCCCTACAAGGACTAGGGACTGGGAGAAAAGATGGACACCTCCTAACAGAAATTGTAGCAGCAAAAGGCAAAGCAATGAACATAGAACATAGAGGTCAAAAGACCAAGCAAAAACTGTCTGAGTTAGGTAACAAAGCACCTGGCTAGCTTAAGAGTATAAGTTACAATGAAGTCCAGCAAAGCCAGAAGGGTGGAGCCGGGTTAAATAGGCCACAAAGGTCATGTGACCAGCAAGATAAAAAAAAACTAACAGGAGAGTTCTAACAGTACCCCACCTTCTAAGAGGATCCTCCGAATCCCCTAGGACCAGGCTTATCCAGAAACCTCTTGTGAAACGCTCTGACAAGTCTGGACGCAGAAACATCATCCGCCCTCACCCATGAGTTATCCTCGGGTCCGAAACCCTTCCAAGCGACGAGATACTGCAAACTCCCTCTATACCGTCTAGAATTTAGGATGCAAGAAATTTCAGATTCCCCATCCTCCACCACCGGGGGAACAGTGGCAGCGGAGTCTCCATCCGACACATCAGCTCTTTTCAACAGAGAAACATGAAACACCTGATTAATCTTCCAGGAGGTAGGAACCTCCAACCTAACAGCCGATTGGTTAACAACCTGAAGCACCTTAAAGGGCCCTACAAACTTGGGACCCAAATTTTTAGAAGGAATCCTTAACCTCAGATTCTTAGAGGATAACCAAACCATGTCACCAATAGCAAACAAAACCTCTTGCCGTTTCCTATCAAAGTACCCTTTCACTTAGCCCTGCAAGAAATAAACTTTTCAAAGCTGAATTGTTCCACCCCACCTGAGTAGACCACCGACGGAAGTGAGTACAGTATTTTTCCACATTACCTGATCCCTGTCTCAAATGTATCAATTCTGTCTCAGCTGATGAAACACGATCAGGATCGTCATATAATAACCCCAAAGCAGAAAAAAAACTATCCACTGATCTAAAGCATGGATCACTAGGTTGCAGAGAAAAGGCCCAGTCCTGAGGTTCTTTGCGCAAAAGTGACATTATGAACCCTATGCGCTGAGATTCATCACCAGAGGATCTGGGTCTCAAACGGAAATACAACAAGCAAGCATTTTTAAAAGAAAAAAATTCTTGTTATTCACCAAAAAATAAATCAGGCAAACGTACCTTTGGCTCCATGAAATGTGCTCCAAAACAACTACTCACGTGTTGCTGGATCTCAGCCACCTCCAGAGAGAGTCCCTGCAGGCGTTGAGCCAAATCCTGAACCGACACCATGATGAAAACTGGAAATCTTTCCTTAGAGATATTTTTTGGCTGGACTTACTGTTATGATCTGCTGCAAGCACTAAGGAAAGAAGGGAGGTCTGTCCCTACAATAGAACTAAGCTGGATCCCTACGATGTAACGGGGAACCTGATCCTGCGATCAGACCCGCAAAAGTCTTCAGCTAGTCTGAACGAAGACCTATAGATGTGAGGGAGGGATCCCTACAAGGACTAGGGACTGGGAGAAAAGATGGACACCTCCTAACAGAAATTGTAGCAGCAAAAGGCAAAACAAAGAACATAGAACATAGAGGTCAAAAGACCAAGCAAAAACTGTCTGAGTTAGGTAACAAAGCACCTGGCTAGCTTAAGAGTATAAGTTACAATGAAGTCCAGCAAAGCCAGAAGGGTGGAGCCGGGTTAAATAGGCCACAAAGGTCATGTGACCAGCAAGATAAAAAAAAACTAACAGGAGAGTTCTAACACATACGTCTTGGAGTACACAATTACATCGTCCAGGTACAGTAATACAGTTTAAAAGTTGAGATGTCCCAGGCAGCTCTCCATCACTCTCTGGAACGTGCATGGGGCACTGCTGAGTCCAAACAGCATTCTGTCGAACTCACAGAGTCCCATTGGGGTGGTGAAAGCCGTCTTCTCCCGATCCTCCTCAGCCACAGCTACTTGCCAGTACCCACTAGTGAGGTCAAAGGTGGAAAAGTAATTAGCAGACTTTAAGGCAGCTAGAGATTCCTCAATGCGTGGCAAAGGGTATGCATCTTTATGTGTAATGCGATTTACTTGTCTGTAATCTACACACATTCTCATGCTCCCATCTTTTTTCCTGACTAGCACTAGGGGTGCTGCACAGGGACTACAACTATCCCTTATCACCCCTGCCTCTTTCATGTCACGCAACATCTCCTTGGCTTTCTGGTAGTGTGCTGGAGGTATAGGCCTGTACCGTTCTTTAATGGGAGGATGATTGCCTGTGGGGATGTGATGTTGGACCCCTTTAATCTTCCCAAAGTCAAGTGGGTGTTTGCTGAATACCTGTGCGTACTTCTGAACTACTCGATGTACTCCTTGTTTCTGGTGGGCTGGAGTGGTGTCCGTCCCGACATGGAGCTGTTGACACCAATCCTCCACCTTGGTGGCCAGACCGTTATCCTCCACTGATTGTGGGGAAGTTAAGGGCTCCGTCGGGTGAATGGAGTTATTATCCACAGCATTTAACTTGGCAACAGTGGCATAACGTGGTAATTTGACTTCATCCTCTCCCCAGTTGAGAAGACGCACTGGCACCCTCCCATTGCGTACCTCCACTACCCCTCTGGCAGTTAAGAGTGTAGGTCTGTGTTCTGAACAATGGGGTTCTACTACTGTTTGGTAGTTTTGTCCTCTCAGACCTATTGCTGCTCTACACAAATAAGCATTTCACTCATTGGGGGTATCACAATGGGGTTCGGGTCTGTCACCCGTACATTACCAATCTCACCACTGGTCAGTTTCACTTGCTGCTGGCACATCAGGGCCCGGATCTCCTTCTGGATCGCTCCCTTTTGCTTTGGCCTGGCAACATCAGCGAGCTGTTGGAGCAAAAACACAACCTCCTCCAAACAGTTACTAATAATGTTACTGCCTAAAACCACATTCAACCCATTTTCCTCATTAACAGTCTTCACTACAAGAAGTCCCTGATCCTTTACGTCCACTCTCCCCACTTTTACGTCTACGTTTTTAGCCCCCAGTAAATCAAGAGGGAGGCCATTGGAGGCATATACTGCAAAATCGGGGTTTGGGGGTTGGAGACCGTCCATGGACCAGTATCTATTATAAAGGATATCAGGTATGATGGTTACCTGAGACCCGGTGTCCAGCAGGGAAGGGATTGCGATCCCGTCCAGTATGATGGACAGGAAAGGTCTTCCTCCCACAAACCTGCGGTTCCAGTCTGAGGGGCCTGATGAGTCTATTCCTGGGTGCTGGCCCTCGGACCCAGGATTTGCTCGTTTAAAGGACACTGGCGTGCGATGTGACCTTCCTTCTGGCTGCGGTAGCAGATGATCCCTCGGTGAGGATGGTGCTGGTCGTTGGTCCTTCCTGGGGGTGGCGTTGTCCCCCTCTGAGGTGGCGACGTCCTCTTTCTCCTCCGACTCATCCAGGGGATATCCTCAGGGCAGTCGGCTAGCAGGATCTTTCCTTCTGCTTCCGGTTCTGTCCGCAGTTGCAGGGCACTCATTACAGTGGCCAGGTTTTTGGTCAGCTGACTCACTTCTGAGCGTAGACAGTCCAGCTCAGTAGGGGGCGCCGTCTGCGTTCTGACTTCAGCAACCAGCGGGGAAAAGGTGGGAGCTGCTGGCATTAGAGTGGCCTCACCCGGGTGACGCTGGGTTGCCATCTCGGAGGTTTCCATTGGCCGCAGTCCTTTTATAGCCATATCCTTAAGAGCATCAAAAGTAGCATCAGGATGATCCAAGGACCACCAACGCACAGTTCTGCTTTCCGCTTGGGACCTCAGCCCCCGTACAAATTTTTCTTTTAGCATTTTATTCTCTTTGGTGACGCTCATAGGGTTAACCTGTTTGAGTGCTCGCAGGGCTCCTTGCAGTTGGCAGGCGTAGTCCCGAATGCTGTCATCTGGTTTCTGGGAGCATTGGTAAAACCTCATCCGGAGGTCTGTTTCAGTGCGGTCCTCAAAGATTGTTTGTAACTTTAGGAAAATTGCAAGCACTGACTCCTGGTCTGCAGCTGACCAAGTCTCTACTTCTCTCTCTGCAGCACCAGTCAAATGTCCCACTACCACTGCAGCTTTCTGCTTCTCTGAAATTGAGTACATGTCCAGTATGCTGCATATTTTCCGCTTGAACCCTGACAGGGTGTCTGGCTTGCCACTGTACTGGGGAAGACACTTTGCTCCGGGCATATATGGCAGTGTCAGCGGTACTATCGGGGCCACAGGCCCAGGTGAGGGGCCAGCGTTTCCAGCCTGCGCGGCAGCACCTGTGGGTAAGTTATTGGGGCTGTCGAACTGGGCCACGCCTTCGGCCTGCTGCTGTGACATGTCTGCGCCCCCCTAGTGAAACGTGGCCTACCTTCTCCTGTAGACCGCAGCTTCCTCTGGGCACAGTTGCTTGCAGGACCTGCGTCGCCGGCGCTCTGACGTCAGAGCGTTCACCGAAGCTCTCTGCAGGACCTGCCGCTGCGTCAGCGCTGGGGGCGTGTCCAGGACAGGTACGCCCACTAGTTTTTTCGCGCGATAACGCTGTAAATGGCGGGCAATGGCGGGAAATCTTCACCACGATACAAAACACAGTCTTACAGTGTGGCACACAGTACCCGGTGGCAACGGGCACAAGTTACTCCGTTGCTGCAGGGCACGTGATCCTGTTCTTGACGCCAAGTTAGATGAGCCGCCCTCCCACAGCAGTGGGGTACTCGAATCCGAGCCTATTAACTCCTATAGGGGATGTCACGGCAACACAGCTCGGTCCATGGCCCTGGGCGCTCACCATAAATGTGGGATATTTACAGGGGAATTGAATGTTGGTATGGGGATTCGTGACGCCACCTGTAGCACCTGGTCAGCGTGACCAGCGCAACTGTGCAGATCCGCTGAAGGGTTGGTGTGGTGCAGCTAGATGTTAGGCCTCCCACAGGTGAGGCTAAGTACTTCAGGGCAGGTAGTTATATGGGGGAGCAGGACAGAGGGGAACCCGGCAGTTAGGGGTAAGAAGTAGGATACACACACAAGTCACTTTGGTACCTTTACTGAAGATGTTGCAGGCACATCCCGAAGAACTGTAGGGTGAAGGGTGTACATCCAAATTTTCCACTGAGTAGGTGTGTGGCCTCCTGTTCCTTGCCCTCTGTAATGAAGTCCTGGCCTGCATGTAGCTGGGCCTAACTTAATCTCCCTCCTGCACCCGGCTGACCTTGTGGTTGGACCTTCTCTTGAAGTACACAGTCCCTGCTTGCAGGTACCTACAGGGTTGGGGGTCACTTGGGTAATAGTGATCACAAAATAATAAGCTTTCATGTATCCTTTAATAAGATGTGTAGTCGAGGGGTTACAAGGACACTAAACTTCAGGAAGGCAAATTTCCAACGGATGAGAGATGATCTTGGTGCAATAAACTGGGACGATATCCTGAGACATAAAAATACACAAAGAAAATGGGAGACGTTTATTAGTATCCTGAATAGGACCTGTGCACAGTATATACCCTATGGGAATAAACATGCTAGAATTAGGAGGAAACCACTATGGCTAAATAGAGCTGTAAGGGGCGCAATAAGGGACAAAAAGAAAGCGTTTAGGGAATTAAAGCAAGTAGGTAGTGAAGAGGCATTAAATAAATACAGAAGACTGAATAAATTCTGTAAAAAGCAAATCAAGACAGCAAAGATTGAGGCAGAGAGACTCATTGCCAGAGAAAGTAAAAATAATCCCAAAATATTCTTTAACTACATAAATAGCAAGAAACTAAAAAATGATAGTGTTGGTCCCCTTAAAAATAGTCTGGGTGAAATGGTGGATGAGGATGAGGAAAAAGCCAATATGCTAAATGACTTTTTTTCAACTGTATTTACACAAGAAAATCCCATGACAGATAACATGATCAGAGATAAAAAAAATTTCTCCATTAAATGTCACATGCTTAACCCAGCAGGAAGTACGGCGGCGTCTAAAAATCACTAAAGTTGACAAATCCCCGGGCCCGGATGGGATACACCCCCGAGTACTGCAGGAATTAAGTACAGTTATAGATAGACCATTATTTTTAATCTTTAAAGATTCCATAATAACTGGGTCTGTACCACAGGACTGGCGTATAGCAAATGTGGTGCCAATATTCAAAAAGGGGGCAAAAACTGAACCTGGAAATTATAGGCCAGTGAGCTTAACATCTACTGTGGGTAAAATCCTGGAGGGTTTTTTAAGGGATACTATATTGGAGTATCTGAAGCTGAATAACCTCATGACACAGTATCAGCATGGGTTTACGAGGGACCGTTCTTGTCAGACTAATCTGATAAGCTTTTATGAAGGGATAAGTTCAGGACTGGACCAAGGGAATGCAGTGGATGTGGTGTTCATGGACTTTCCAAAAGCTTTTGATATAGTGCCACACAAAAGGTTGATACATAAAATGAGAACAATGGGGATAGGGGAAAATATGTGTAAGTGGGTTAACAACTGGCTCATGGATAGGAAACAAAGGGTGGTTATTAATGGAGCACACTCGGACTGGGTCACGGTTAGCAGTGGGGTACCACAGGGGTCAGTATTGGGGCCGCTTCTCTTTAACATATTTATTAATGACCTTGTAGGGGGCATACAGAGTAGTATTTCAATATTTGCAGATGACACTAAACTCTGCAGGGTAATAAATACAGAGGAGGATAATTTTATATTACAGGAGGATTTATGTAAACTAGAAGCTTGGGCTGATAAATGGCAAATGAGCTTTAATGGGGATAAATGTAAGGTCATGCACTTGGGTAGAACAAATAAGATGTATAATTATGTGCTTAATTGTAAAACACTGGGCAAAACTGTCACTGAAAAAGACTTGGGTGTATGGGTGGACGACAAACTCACATTTAGTGGCCAATGTCAGGCAGCTGCTGCCAAGGCAAATAAGATAATGGGATGCATTAAAAGAGGCATAGATGCTCATGAGGAGAACATAATTTTACCTCTATACAAGTCACTGGTGCGACCACACTTAGAATACTGTGTGCAGTTCTGGTCTCGGTGTATAAGAAAGACATAGCTGAACTGGAGCGGGTGCAGAGAAGAGCGACCAAGGTTATTTGAGAACTGGGGGGTCTGTAATACCAAGACAGGTTATTACTCTTGGGGTTATTTAGTTTGGAAAAACGAAGGCTTAGGGGTGATCTTATTACAATGTACAAATATATGAGGGGACAGTACAAAGATCTTTCTAATGATCTTTTTACTCTTAGACCTGTGACGGGGACGAGGGGGCATCCTCTACGTCTGGAGGAAAGAAGGTTTAGTCATAATCACAGATGCAGATTCTTTACTGTAAGAGCAGTGAGACTATGGAACTCTCTGCCGTCTAATGTTGTAATGAGTGATTCCTTACTAAAATTTAAGAAGGGACTGGATGCCTTTCTTGAAAAGTATAATATTACAGGCTATATTCACTAGTTTCCTAGATACAGCGTTGATCCAGGGAGCTAGTCTGATTGCCGTATGTGGAGTCGGGAAGGAATTTTTTTCCCCAATGTGAAGCTTACTGTTTGCCACTTGGGTTTTTTTTGCCTTCCTCTGGATCAACATGTTAGGGCAGGTTAGGATAGGATATGGGTTGAACTAGATGGACTTAAAGTCTTCCTTCAACCTTAATAACTATGTTACTATGTTACTATGTTACTTGCCCGACTCCGTCCTCCTGGCCCTGTTACGTATCAGCTCTGTGGTGCTCCTGGGACCTGTAGTCCTCCAGGTTCTTTGGTGGTCTTCTACTGGGTCATGGAGATCCCTGTAGGCTCGGACCCGGCGTCCGGTTTATACTTGCTGGGGTGAGCTGACTAGGCTTCTCTGCCCCTTTTACTACTCTTTCCACTTGCCTTCGGTCTACTCGGGCCCTCACACGATTAAACACACTGGCAGTGGGGGGGCTGCCTCTTCTGCCGCTCTCAGAGCGTCGGCACGCTCCTGGATCTCAACTTGAGCTATGGAGTCCCTCACTGCAACTTCCACTCTGCTCTGCAGGAATGACTCTGTCTGCTCTGCCTGCGTTGTCTTGTCCGAGCTCTGACTAGACTGGACTGGACTCCACTCTACTAGACTCCACTTAACTGAACTCCACTTGGACTGGACTGAGCTCTATCTGCTGCAGACTGCAGTCTTCTGCTCTGCACACTGCACTCAGCAGAACTCACTGACTGAACTGCTCTGCAGTCTCTCAAATCTGAACTCTGACTCTCTCTTCCTATCTTCACCCTCCTTTTATATGCCTATCAGTCTCCCTCTGGTGGTCTTAGGGGATGGGTGAAGGTGTGTGGATGCATTAGGACCTCTAGTAGATAACTCTTTTAGTGCACCCTTCCAGGAGATGTGGGAATCCCAGCACAGCTGGGGCTCCACAGGTGCGTACGGCATATACTGAGTGTATGTGTGTATGGTGTATACAGTGTGTGTGTGGTGCATACGGCGTATACTGTGTGTGTGTGTTGTGGCGATGTTCCACTGGTGGTAATGCGCAAGAGGCTGATACCACCAGCAGTTTCCATATTGAGACACCCATCACTTGGGTGTCCCAATATGGCGGTCAGTGAACTTCCTCCGCTTGGAATTCTGGGATCTGGAGACATCTAGATGGAACAGGATATGAAGACATTACAAGGTAATTATATATTAGATGGGAATATAGAAAGGGTTTTTCCTATTAGATGCTATGCAAATCTAACAGGTAAAGAATTGAGACATGCTCCATTGGGTCCTTTATGTATGGTGGTAATTTAGGTCTGATGCTGCATAGGAAGGCAGGACATGGAGATGTATGGCTCCCTACATTGCTGCACCAACCCCTGGCAAAGGGAATGTTTCCACATTCTGTATTGGCAGCGCTTTGGATGCAGCAGATACCCGCTCTGCCCAAAGAGCTGCCAGCTTCCTGTGTTCATTGAACCATGCGGAATCATCACATCCTATACATAAGACGGTGATATTTATCTTGCGGAGACTGAGTGAGAGACTGCAAGATAAATAGACATGCTGCGGTCTAGAAAGACGCTCCGCATGTGGGTATACGCAGGTCTGCCACCTACATCTTTGAACGCATAGTGGACATGGGATTTCATAATATCTATTCCACTATGCTGTAACATCTGTCCACTGCGGATTGGATGCTGCATCCAATCCACAGCAAATGCTGAACGTGGAAACATACCCTAACAGTTCTGCCACATGCATGGTGCCTAATGCTGCGAGGTGACATCAATATTAACCATGTAGAGAAAAAATCATATAAAATGCATTTTAGGTGAAGAAAGAAAATGAGTTATGTCAGAATGGGCTTTCATCTCACAGCTGTCTTATTTTCTCCACTTTCACCTTTCTTTTTCAAGTCTGGCTGTAAGTAAAATGAGCAGAATGCTTGTATAGAAACATATTTTAACAGAATAATAATTGAATGAAACTCTATTGTGACCACGTGGCGCCAACTGTTCACATGTTGATGTCTGCTTCATTGTGCATGGGAGCAATTGGTGGCTTGTACATTTGTAAGCCTTTGTACTTAATGGGAATAGTTGGTCACAAAAGCAAGTGAAATATTATGACAGTTATGTGAGTTCATGGGATAACAGCGACGGCTTCAGCCAGAAGATGTTGTTGGCTTTGTATAGTAGTGTTAAAAACTATTTTTCTGACTAAATTGCACACAATACATGGCAAATTATTACATGACCAATAAGGAGACAGGTCAGAAGGAAACATTAAAAATTGGTCCTGTCATAGGACTAGAAAATGTGAAATATCTTTTTTTTTTTCCCAGGATCAGGGTGACTCTTGTCTGAGAGCTTATCTAGCAATGCATTTCACTCTTATTCTAGTAGATGTGGATGATTTGTAATAACAAAGAGAGCTCATGAATAGTGATGAGCGAGCATGCTCGGGTGTTCTCCGAGTATTTGGGCGTGCTAGGAGATTTAGTTTTTGTCGACGCAGCTTCATGATTTGCGGCTCCTAGACAGCCTGAATAGATGTGGTGATTGCCTGTTTGTTAAGAAATCCCCTCATGTATTCAGGCTGTATAGCAGCCACAAATCATGCAGCTGCGACGACAAAAATGAAATCTCCAAGCACGCCCAAATACTCGGAGAACACCCGAGCAATGAGCATACTCGCTCATCACTACTCATGAATAAAAGTGGCTTTTTTCTAAAATCAATTAGATCCATTTTCTAATTATGGACAATCCCCGTTTTCATCCAGACTAGTTTGATCATACAATTTTGTTTCTTATCTCTATCTGAATGTTGCATCAATTGCATACAGCATCATGGGGAAGCAGACTCCTAAAGGGGGTTTTAAGTTTTTTTATGCTGAGCCTTCACCACCCGTTTTCCGTTTTCTATTATTCTGTTAGGCGTTATTGCCGTGGTTTCCCAGCGAGAAAATGCTTACACAACGCAACCCATTACATTCTGTGGCATTCTGCATAGCTATGCTAATGCTGCGTATTTTTCCTCGGCGGAATCACATCGCGGAAAAATACGCAGCATGCTCATTCTTTTTGCGTAATTGCGGCAATTACGTCGCCATAGCATTTCATTGAAACGCTCACTTTACGCATGTGGCTATGCCCACCACGTGTGAAGTGAGCGCTTCATGTGCATTTGGTACACAGTGTCTGGTGGAGAGAAGACTCTCCTCCAGGCCCTGGGTACCATATTCCTGTAAAAAATAGAATTAAAATAAAAAATATGGATATACTAACCCTCTGTCGGCACCTGGAGTTTTCCCGCTCCTCAGCGAAGCTGCCGCCAAGTTCCGTTCCCAGGGATGCATTGCGAGAATCATCCCAGATGACGTAGCGGTCGTGTGACCGCTACGTCATCAGAGGTCATTCGCGCAATGCATCCCTGCGAACGGAACTTGCCGGCAGTGTCGCTGAGGAGCTGGAAAACTCCAGGGGCCGACAGAGGTTGAGTATATCCATATTTTTAATTTTTTTGATTATTTTTAACATTCCACATTAGTAAAAAGATGGTCACCCTTGTCAAGCACTATGCGTGACAAGTGTGACCAATCTGTCAATCAATTTTCCAAGCGATGCTACAAATCGCTTAGAAAACGCTAGCATTCTGCAGGCTAAAACTCTTGCAAAACGCTAGTGTTTTGTGGGAATACGCAATACGGAATGCATGCGTATTTCTCGCGGCAGGGAGTTGTGGAATTGCCGTGGGAATTCCACGGCAATTCCGAACTTGTGCACAGACACTTACAGTTAAGTTTCTTGCTGAAGTGGCTCTTCAAAGCCTCAAGCCATTTGGCGCTACTTAGACTGGGGTTCAGGATCATCTTCCTGTTGGGTAAGCCAAACGAACGCAAGAAATAATTGAATGACGTATGGATTCCCAAGTTGTGGTCTTCAGAATACACACTGATTGGCAGTTGGCTATGGTGAAGACAGGAACATAACCAGAGGTTGTCAGTGGGATAGAAAGCAGAGTGACACAGGACAGACAATGAGACAGAAAGAGTCATGGCGTGCAAAACCAAAAGTGGTACTACAATACCCAGGTAGAGCAACAAATCAAAGGACCAGAGAATACTAAACTCCAGGACCAATACTAAGGATATGGTCAGGATTGGAGTCAGGATGAACAATAAGGAACAAAAGCCAAATAAGGATGGATATTTATCTGGAGAGTGAAGGCAATGGATCCATGGCATATTTTCCTTTAAATAGATCAGCAGGCTATTTGTCATCAGTTGCTGCTTATCATCATGGTATCCTGAGACCAGGAGAGAACTGCAGTTACAGAGACATTGCAGGAGTAAGGATTAAAAAGATGTCCGTGGACCTTCAGCAATGACTCAATCCTGGAACTAGGCAACATGACTCGAGTAAAGTGTACATATGTAACAAATATAAACAGCCTCTATATGGAGCTGAGTTGAATTAGGAAATTCATTGGCTGTCTCCGCTCCTTAAAGAATAAATGTATTTTTAACAGTATGATGAACGATTTGAGTTTCTGATTTTACTGCTGGGTAAGCACGTAATCACACCTTTATTGTAAAAAGGGTGAACCACAGCCTGGTTACGTAATTTCAGCCAGTTATATTATTCTCCAAAGGGTTCTGGCATTTCAAAGAAAATATACTTTGAAGATCTGGCTGTGGGCCATAGCTGGAGTTCAAACTAGTCTGGTAATGCCACCAGGAGGCTCTTTCCAGAACTGCTGCAAATGATTAACAGTTCCCTCCCATGTGTGCACATAGGTAGAGACCTGTCAATCACCTCTATCAGTGTTGGGAAACTGGACTATTCTTATTATTGCGATGGCCCCTTGCCTGATCTTCAAATAATATGTTCTCTGAAACACTGTAGCATTTGAGAGGGTAATATACCTGTCTGCAGTCATGTAGCTTGACTGTGATTCTTGCTGCCCATGGTTTGGGCAGTATGAAGTGCCTGACAGGTTTCCTTTAACATGTTAGTAATATTACCTATTGTTAGTTTTAATGAAGCCTCAATATTTCTGCTGAATAGTAAAGTATTTGGTGTTTTACAATTTTTCAGTGCAGTCAACTTTATTTTGAATTCATTTCAGGAAGATGTTGAAATATTTGCTAACCTCTGTCTATACCATAGGTCTCAAACACGCGGGCCGCGGGCCGCATGCGGCCCGAGGCAGGCATCTGCGGCCCACGGTGCACCACATGTCTCATGTTAGAAGAGTGGAGGAGTGCGCCTCGCCTCATCGTTGTTCCGGAGTGCAGCTTCCTCTTATACATTGAGAGGCGCAGCCGCAGAGTTGAAAGATGATGTCATCCAGCCACGGCTGGCAGCACCACTCAATGTGTGAGAGGAAGTGAGAGGAAGGAAGCTGCCGGCGACACGGAGAGGTAAGTGTGGCCGCTGTGCCAGTGAAGCTGCTGTGGTGTATGTATGTGGTGAGTGTGTGTGTGTGTCTGGTGTGTGTGTGTCTGTATGTGTGCTGAGTGTGGCCGCTGTGGAGAGATGATGGCTGTGATGGGAGAGGGCCAGTGATGGGGAGAGGGCCAATGATGGGAGTGATGGGGACAGGGCCAATGATGGGGAGAGCGCGAGTGATGGGGACTGGACCAATGATGGGGAATGAGCCAATGATGGGAGTGATGGGGAGAGGGCCAATGATGGGAGTGATGGGGACAGGGTCAATGATGGGAGTGATGGTGAGAGGGCCAATGAAGGGACTGATGGAGAGAGGGCCAATGATGGCGGTGATGGGGAGAGGGCCAGTGATGGGGAGAGGGCCAATGATGGGAGTGACGGGGATAGGGCCAGTGATGGGGACAGGGCCAATGATGGGGAGAGGGCCAATTATGGGAGTGATGGTGAGAGGGCCAATGAAGGGAGTGATGGGGAGAGTGCCAATGATGGCGGTGATGGGGAGTGTGCCAGTGATGGGAAGAGGGCCAATGATGGGAGTTATCGGGAGAGTGCAATGATGGTGGTGGGGAGAGGGCAATGATGGGGTGATGGGGAAGAGGAAATGATGGAGGTGGTGGAATTTCTACATTTCTGCATGAAGGGGATCATGATGGGGCATTTCTACATGATTGGGATCATGATGGGGCATATTTCTACATGAATGGGATCATGATGGGGTATATTTCTGCATGAAGGGGATCATGATGGGGCATATTTCGGCATGAAGGGGATCATGATGGGGCATATTACTACATGAATGGGATTATTGTTTAACAATAATTTTGTACTGTATTAAGTTTCCATTAACATAGAGAAATGGGGATTGATGAACAAAATAGAATAGGAGCTGTAAAGTCACATGAGCCATGCAGCAGAGTACACTTTGACTTAACCAAGAAAAAAAAAAAATATGGGAAAAATAGACAAATAAGTGAGATGATTAAGGTTAGCGTCACACTAGCATATGGCTGAGCTGCGTAGGGCTGCGGACTTCCTCCGTGAAGCTCTGCCCACTGACGCACCTCCTCCGGTCAGCTCCGCCTATGCCTGCAAGCGTCCTGCATGCAGCCTGCGTACCTATATTTAACATTAGGTACGCAGGCCATGTAGATGTATGCGTTTGCCAGCACATGCGTTGTTTTGACGGTGCGGCAACCGGAAAAAAATGCAACATGTTGCGTTGGGCGCAGGTAGCCACACCGTCAAAACAACGCATGCAGCGGCAAATGCATACATCAACACGGCGTGCATTCTTAATGTTAAATATAGGTACGCAGGACGCATGCAGGAGGCTTGCAGGCATAGGCGAAGCTGACCGGAGGAGGTGCGGCAGTGGGCGGAGGTTCATGGAGGAAGTCCGCAGCCCTACGTAGCTCAGCCATACGCTAGTGTGAAACTAGCCTTACATGTAGTATAGCAGAAAGAAGTACATAGAGTGACAGCCTAATAAGAAATAAGGTATATACATCTACTCAGGTGATCAGTTCAAAGTAACACTACATGTTTGTCTATATGTAGTGACAAAAAGAGAAACTCATGGACAACCGCAAGAAGTGTGTATCACACCGTGTGACTTTTAAAAAGACCACGCTGTGCAGATGCTACATCATGGTCATTCACCGCAAACCAGAAGTGTGGCGAAGAAAGCACACAGCACCGGACGGAAGTGGGGCAAGGTGGGTGGAGGTGAGCTGACTGAGACTAGTGTGAAAATGCCAAAAGTCACAAATTTTTTGTGCAACTTAGCAATGCACAAAAAATTTGTAGCACTTCAAGTGTTTTATGCATAAACGCTCTGATGACTAAAGACAATAGTGTGCGAAATCACAGCACTGAAGAACTGTTACCATCTGTGCACCCATAGCCATATATACTGAGGCCACATATAAAGCTTTGTGTACATTATAGAGCTGGAACGGGGTTTATAGTCCTTGCAGACTTGGAGTACTTGTGATTCGCGGCAAATGGATTCTCTGCAAACTTTTTTGCAGCTATGACATCTAGCAGATTATTACTCCTTTTACAGTGGTGATCAGTACCTGGGCCATCACAGATCAGTGGTTCCCAGAAGAGCACAGTTTGTACAGCAGAGAGCAGAGCCATGTTCCAGTCTGTATGGCAAAGGCTGGGCTGGCGTCATCACCCTGTGTACCAGGCATGTGCCGGAACCCTGGACAAAAGTAGGGGCCCATTCCCTGTCGAGGATACCATGTCGGCATCCATTTTCAGGTCCAGGGATGGGCTGGGCAGTGGGCACTGGCTGCTTCCCCAGCAGCGGTACAGAGCCAACTTTTTCTTCTTCAGCACTAGTTGATGGTCATCACTTAAACAGATATGGCAACCTGTAGTGCACTGTGCGGCTGTGTCTACTAGTAATGACGCGGCCGGGCCAACACATCACCAAAATTAAAGGCGCAGTGCCAGCCTGACAGCGTCACTACTAGCAGACACAGCTGCACAGTGCACTGCTCATGACCATGTCTGTTTAGGTGATGGCCATCAAGCAGCGCGCCCTCCCCAGCCACATGTCAGAGGAGCAGGACAGAAAACAAGGCAATGCTTGTTGCCGGCTTCCCCATATTCAAAGCATTTCTAATGCGTCTGTATATCTGTGTGTGTGTGCATGTACAGTCATGGCCAAAAGTTTTGAGAATGACACAAATATTATATTTTTACATGATCTGCTGCCCTCTGGTTTTTATGTGTGTTTGACAGATGTTTTTATCACAGACAGAAATATAATTGCAAACATATGAGTAACAAAAGCTTATATTGACAGTTAGAATGAGTTAATGCAGCAAGTCAATATTTGCAGTGTTGACCCTCTCTCAATCAACTTCTGGACCAAATCCTGACTGATAGCAGTCCATTCTTGCACAATCAATGCTTTCATTTTGTCAGAATTTTTAGGTTTTTGTTTGTCCACCTGTCTCTTGATGATTGACCACAAGTTCTCAATGGGATTAAGATCTGGGGAGTTTCCAGGCCATGGACCCAAAATCTCTATGTTTTGTTCCCTGAGCCATTTAGTTATCACCTTTGCTTTATGGCAAGGTGCTCCATCATGCTGGAAAAGGAATTGTTGATCGCCAAACTGCTCTTGGAGGGTTGGGAGAAGTTGCTCTTGGAGGACATTCTGGTACCATTCTTTATTCATGGCTCTGTTTTTAGGCAAGACTGTGAGAGAGCCAATTCCCTTGGCTGAGAAGCAACCCCACACATGAATGGTTTCAGGATTCTTAACAGTTGGCATGAGACAAGACTGGTGGTAGCGCTCACCTTGTCTTCTCCGAATGAGGCGTTTTCCTGGTGTCCCAAACAATCGAAAAGGGGATTCATCAGAGAAAATAACTTTACCCCAGTCCTCAGCAGTCCACTGCCTGTACCTTTTGCAGAATATCAGTCTGTCCATGATGTTTTTTCTGGAGAGAAGTGGCTTCTTTGCTGCCCTCCTTGAGACCAGGCCTTGCTCCAAGAGTCTCCGCCTCACAGTGCGTGCAGATGCACTCACACCTGCCTGCTGCCATTCCTGAGCAAGCTCTGCACTGCTGGTAGCCCGATCCCGCAGCTGAAACACTTTTAAGAGACGGTCCTGGCGCTTGCTGGTCTTTCTTGGGCGCCCTGGAGCCTTTTTGGCAACAATGGAACCTCTATCCTTGAAGTTCTTGATGATGCGATAGATTGTTGACTGAGGTGCAATCTTTCTAGCTGCGATACTCTTCCCTGTTAGGCCATTTTTGTGCATTGCAATGATGACTGCACGTGTTTCTTTAGAGATAACCATGGTTAACAGAAGAGGAACAATGATGCCAAGCACCAGCCTCCTTTTAAAGTGTCCAGTGGTGTCATTCTTACTTAATCATGACAGATTGATCTCCAGCCATGTCCTCATCAACACCCACACCTGTGTTAATGGAGCAATCACTGAAAAGAGGTTAGCTGGTCCTTTTAAGGCAGGGCTGCAATGATGTTGAAATGTGTTTTGGGGATAAAGTTCATTTTCTAGCCAAATATTGACTTTGCATGTAATTGCTGTTAAGCTGATCACTCTTTATAACATTCTGGAGTATATACAAATTGCCATTGGAAAAAGTGAAGCAGTAGACTTTGTAAAAATTAATATTTGTGTCATTCTCAAAACTTTTGTCCATGACTGTATGATGTTTATATCTATGTATGTCAGAGTGTATGACCGTGTATATATTTATCTCTTTTTAGAAGTATTTATGTAAATTTGTCTTCACATATGTACAGTATATGTATGGGTATGCCTTACGATATGTGTATGTTTCTTTATGTGCGTGCCTGCGTATTGGAGATTGTGCATATCTGTGTACCGTGTGCATTTCTGTGTATGTTTGATTGTGTGCGAGTATGTGTACCTGTCTGCTTATTGTGTGTGCATGTGTGCATATTGTTTGTGTGTGCATGTACATGTACCATATGTGTGCATGTCTGTGTACTGCGTGTGTGTGCATGTCTGCATATGTGAAGCATGAGGGGGCAGGCTGAGCCCTATGTTGCAAACCTATATTTCTCCGCCATATCTGTGCATCAGGAAGCATGGTATGCGCTAAAGGAGCCCACTGAGGCTCTTTTGCACGGAGCCCACGAAAACCCACGAGGAGCTGGCCCTGGGCACAGGCAATGGGTAAGTCCCTCTCTTCTTTAGAGTGCAAGCTCTTATGGTCAGCAGGGTTCTCTCTATCTTCCACAAATGTATTTCCAAGCAATTACAAGTTTTCCAGTATTGAGACTGTAACGGGAGTAATGGAATCATTGTGCCGTGGTCCGAGGAGAGCCTAGAGCAGCTTAACTAAGTGAATACCTGACTCTTCGCTAGAGCCCCTGATGATGGGGTTAGACTTGGTACCAGATGGACACCAGGTGCTACACCAGGATGGACCTCAGATGCACAGCAGCTGGCCTCCAAGGGACAGGAAGCTGGAATGACCAAGAAGGGTAGGCTCAGCTGGCACAGGCAGGCACAGCAAGAACCCAAGAGCAGAAGGTGCTGGTGTGCTCAGCTGGAAGCAGACAGGGACTTTCAGGAGCAGACAGGGATGGCTGGTATACAGTTGGGCACAGGCAGGTGCTAGAATGGTACGGCTGGTATCCAACTGGCACTGGCAGATATGGCTGGTATATAGACTGGCACTGGCAGGTGCAGGCAGCTATGGCTGACATACAGGTGGGCACAGGCAAGTGCAGGTAAGTATATCTGGTATACAGCTGGGCACAAACAGGTGCAAGCAATCATGGCTGGTATATAGATGGGCTAAGGCAGATGTAGGTAGCTATGGCTGGCAAACAGGTGAGCCCAGGCAGGTGCAGGCTTGTAAGCTAGAAGGCACAAGCAGTGACAAGCATGAACGAGCAGAGCAAGCAAATACAGGCAGGTACTATCGGATACTGGTGATTATTCACAGACAGGGGACCTGATAACTAGCAAGTGTGCAGACTAAGTGACTAAACACGTTGCTCAGGCTCCTCCCATCTGATGGAGGTGCCTTAAATAATGTGTCTCCCAGCCCTAAGCAC
>JARQOD010000005.1:68412629-68475112 GCA_033576555.1 Oophaga sylvatica
TTCACTGAGTAAACACTTTCTCCAGTCACTTACAAGCTGTTTTTATTCGTTTCAATGGCAATGATGACTTTTCACAGGCTGTTGAAACAGAAGCTTTAATGCAAGTCTCTTTTTAATATGCTACCATTTACACTTCTTGCCAATGATACGCCTTCCATTTATTTTTTATACCCTACTGGACATCCACATGGATGGAATATAAGATCAGTTTGCACATAAAAACTTAGACAAAGTATGAAAAAAATATTGTCTATATTCCTAAAAGGGATTCTACAATAAAATAAATATTCTATAATATTAACAAGTCACCATGTTATGTAGAAACATCCTTGGTGTCTAAGATGGAAAATGGATGAATACCAATACCCTCAGGGGATGAATAATCAAAGCTTTTTCGCCATATTTCTGGCAAATAAAGCTTTGAAAAGTTGCCAATTTTTTTGCTATTCTGGCTTAGCTTTGACAAATTGGCAGGACTGGGTATGACTTGGTTTGGCGATCCCCAATTGTCAAACTCATGACGAGTTGTAGCGTTTGGAACATCACAAATCTTACTCCAGCAGAGGCTGGAGAAAAATTTGTGGTGAGGCACACATAGGAGTGCATGTCACTATACTCCCCATCTGATTCATTAAGAGGCTTGCACCTCTTTATGAATCTGGAGCGTCCACTGCAAAACACACCTTCATCAAGAAGACCCGAGAAAAAATCACCGGTGTTAAAGAATCACCCCCTCAACGTTTTAGAAAAGTGTTTATCAAAGTTTTCAACCCAAGCACCCACTAGTACCCCTAAGGATTAACAGAATAACTCTATGTTCACTTTTTTAGCAGTTCATTGAAAATTTGACATAACAAATAATGCAGCATGCAATATATTTTAGCCAACCAAAAGAACTGTTAGGGTCACCTTGTGAGATGGATCCTCTAAGACCTAGGTCCAAGTGGGCACATGGATCCCCTCAGGTATTGATGCAGCAGCAAAAAGGCACATGTGGAGAAAGGGCTTGAGGCACAGGAGGCCACAGGCAGACAGGACATAGGAAAGTCAAAAACAATGCAGGTAGATACAGAACAGAAGGTGCCACAGCAGAACAAACAGGACTAAGAGTCTTAAAGACTTATCGATAAGTCTGCAGTCAATCTGTGTGACTGAAGACTTAAAAATCCCCACAGCACATGCACTGTGTGCTGAGGGGATTCGCCAGTTTTTGAGCGGGATCGGATGGTATGTGTTTGTTATACATACTCCTGGTCAGGGTCCGAGGAATGACATGGCCATCCAATGAGTGCTGCCGACTAGAGGATGTGGCTTTGCTCCATACAAATGTATGGAAGCGTGACTACACCATCTAGCCAGGAGTATGTATAACCCATACATTTCCTCCTTTCCCGGCTCAGAAACCAACGAATTCCTGCAGCGCACAGTGTGTGTGCTGGGGGGATTCATAAGTCTGCAGTCACAAAGAGTAAATGAAAAAAAAGGGAAAACCTGCTCACCCCTCAATACAGCACATTCTGCTTGGAGGTTTGTGATCCAGGACACTGCTTAACACAGGAGAAGGAAGGATTGATCCGGCTTCTTGTCCACAATTCGAATATATGTTTAAAAAATTATAAAGTCTTTACTTCTAAAATTAAAATATAATCATAGCAGAACATTTATTCTTTGTTGGTTGGACAAGCAGAAAAAAGTCTATAGATAATCTCGATTTAGTAAAAATGGGGGGACATGGGGAAAAAATTCATAAGATACCATTGGTAAGATTGAGATTAGCATAGTGAGGAGATAGAGAACTGTGCAGCTGTGATTAAATGGTTATAGACGTATTTCTATAATCAGACTGAGCACTTCATAAGAGCTGAGCCCAATCACTAAGTGCAGCCATATAAATGCTTGGACATTATTTGGGTACAAATATTTGACTACATCCAGTGTAGCTATCAATAACACGTAGTGAAGCAGCCTCTGATTGGCTGCTGGGATCACGTGACTAGTGTTGAGCGATACGATACCCCAAGTATCGGGTATCGGCCGATATTAGCTGTATCGGCCTTTCGATACTTAGTTCTGATATTTTCCATATATCGTATACCGGAATCGGAAGTTCCCATAATTCTTTGAGAGGCAATGTGATTTTAGTCAGCCAATGAGGAATCCTAAGAAGTGTGGGCACATCCTGTACTGCTGCGGTCATGTTAACTAATGGCATGGCTGTGATTGGATGCTGAAATGATGTCAGAATGCACTATAAAAGGCCCGCCGCCATTTTAGCGTCACTGTGCTGTGAATTCAGTAAGGGACAGAACGCTGCTGTGCTGACTCTGAGGGACAGTTAGAGATTGCGATTTAGTGTACTGTGCTTTAGGCAGGCTAGCACCAACCGCTGTGTAAAGCTTCCTTTTGCCTGCAGTGTTGTTTTAACAGCTCTGCAAGGTGTGTGTGAGTGCAGGTGACGCTGCAGTTTGCTCTGCATGCAACGCTGTCTGTAGGCATCTGCACGTGTCACTCACAGACTCTTTTTTTTTTCTTCAGTGTAATTCTTGCTGCTCCATGCAATTTAAATTTTAGTGTGACGCGCTTCCATCCGTATCCAATACATTGGTTGCAAACACTATAGAAGTAGACAAAGGAGTAGCCTTTCACAGATTGTGAACAGTTGTGTTTCAGTGTTCACTTCAGTCTGTGTTTTTTATTTTTTGAGTGCACATCACGCTTCAGGTACTTGTTCAAGCACTGCTGCTTGTACTCTGCTGAGCGTGTCTCAGTACCTCATCCTTGTCATTTCTCTCCAATTGGTTCTGCTCCATTCCATTTAAAATAAATATAATCTATTAGTGTGACGCGCTTCCATCCGTATCCAATACATTGGTTGCAAACACTATAGAAGTAGACAAAGGAGTAGCCTTTCACAGATTGTGAACAGTTGTGTTTCAGTGTTCACTTCAGTCTGTGTTTTTTATTTTTTGAGTGCACATCACGCTCCAGTTACTTGTTCAAGCACTGCTGCTTGTACTCTGCTGAGCGTGTCTCAGTGCCTCATCCTTGTCATTTCTCTCCAATTGGTTCTGCTCCATTCCATTTAAAATAAATATAATCTATTAGTGTGACGCGCTTCCATCCGTATCCAATACATTGGTTGCAAACACTATAGAAGTAGACAAAGGAGCAGCCTTTCACAGATTGTGAACAGTTGTGTTTCAGTGTTCACTTCAGTCTCTGCGTAATAACCACACTTAGGCCTTATAACTTTTCTGACTTTCTTTATCAATCTACCAAGATGAAGAAGTCAGTGAGTAAGGCACGTGGTCGTGGCCGTGGAGTTTCAGCAGGGAGAGGACGTGGGGATTCTGTGGCTGCTGCCGCCCTCAGTGACACAGCATCCACCAGTTTTACCCATGAGCGTTCCTTTATGCGCACTTTGGTAGGAGCTCGGCGTGCCCCCCTGCTGCGGGAAGAACAAATTGAAGCCGTTGTTGGTTGGATGGCAGCCAATGCATCGACTTCAATTCCTTCCACCTCCTCTCAGGAACACAACACTGTTGAGCAACCATCTGTCTGTTCACCGCCTGTCAAATTGCCCAGGCAGTCAGAGAGTTCTGTACAGGAGCCAGCTGAGTCTCTGCTTCTGTTCTCAGAATCTGTTGGCTCGCAAACACGGGCACAGGCAAGCAGCATTCTGCAATTTGAAGAAGAGGGAGTATGCAGTGATGCGCAACAGCTGTGTCTCTCTCAATCTGAAGAGGCGGGTGAGCCAGTGCCGATGGACAGCACACCGCAGAACGCATCTCATGATGATGATGAGACTCAGGTGCCAGGTTTTGTGAAGCATGGTGCTGCCCAGACCATCCAACAGCAGCAGGTGTTGGAAGAGGGTAGTGGAGATGATGAAGTCCGAGACCCAACATGGCGTGAGCAACAGGAAGGTGGTGGGAGCAGCTCTGAGGAAGAGATTGGCCCAACGGTACAAAGAGGAGGGAGAGGTAGGCTGCAGACTCGCTTGCCTGTAGCCTCCAGTTTGGCACCTGTTGGGAGCAGTTCTCTTACAAATGTCAAAATTGGCGCTCCCATGACTTGCACTGCGTGGTCCTTTTTTGACAGACTTGTAGATGATATTTGCTATGTTAAATGCAAGCTGTGTAAGCAAAAAGTTAAAAGAGGTAAAAATATCAGTAACCTAAATACCACAAATATGTGGAAACATGTACGGACAAAGCACGTAGCTGAGTTACAAAGACACACTGGAGATGTAGGCCAACCTACAGCAGCACCTACATCTTCAGGTCGTGTTGGAGCCTCTACCTCCAGCTCACACACACCTGGTTCGGCTTCCTCACAGGATCTCCATGGAAGAACCTCGGTCACTGTTGTCCATAGACAAACTGTTATTCCACCCACAGCAGCAAGTTCACAGTCATCGTCACACTCCCAGGCCACAAAACAGCCATGGGTAGCACAGGCATGGGATAAAAGACGGCCATACTCGGCAAACCATCCACGAGCACAGGCTCTGAATGCTGGCATTGAAAAACTCCTGTCCCTTGAAATGCTGTCATTCAGGCTGGTGGAGACTTACAGTTTCAGGAACTTAATGGCATTGGCAGTCCCACAATATAATGTGCCAAGCCGATTTTATTTCAGCAGGCAAGCTGTCCCTGCTCTGCAAAAACATGTCGAGGGAAACATTAAACATGCGCTACTAAACGCCGTCAGTAGCAGGGTCCACCTGACCACCGATGCGTGGACCAGTACCCATGGCCAGGGATGATACCTTTCCCTCACTGCCCATTGGGTCAATGTTGTGGAGCCGGGTACAGATCTTGCCAGTGGCGCTGTACGTGTTCTGCCAACTCCAAGGATTGCAGGAATCCAGTCTGTACACATTGATTCCTCCTCCTACTCCAGTTCCTCAGAATCATCGCTGCACAAGCCGTCACGGTATACCTCCACATGGACCCGTGAACGCTTACCTGTTGCGACCGATATGAGCACAGCCGTGGCCAAACGTCAACAGGCCATCCTGAAAATGATTTCAATGGGGAATCTAAGCCACACAGCGCAGGAGGTCTGGAATGCCATCAAGCAGGAGAGCGACGTGTGGTTTTTGCCTGCGAATCTCCAGCCAGGCTTGGTAGTGTGTGACAATGGCCGAAATCTGGTGGCAGCTCTGGGCCTTGGCAACCTTACTCACATACCATGTCTGGCACATGTGCTCAACTTGGTCGTGCAGAGTTTTTTGGGACTATCCGATCTTGCTGGACTGCTGCAGAAGGTCCGCCTAGAGTGCGCTCACTTGCGACGTTCCAGCATAGCCAGATCGCGCATTGCTGCTCTGCAACGCCGATTTCGCCTTCCTGAACATCACATAATATGTGACGTACCCACCAGGTGGAATTCCACGTTACATATGTTGGAGCGGTTGTGTGAGCAGCAGACAGCAGTAATGGAGTATCAGCTGCATCAGGCGCAATCAAGTCGCTCTTTGCGCCGTCCACACTTCACCACTACTGAGTGGGCCTCTATGAAGGACATCTGCGACGTTTTGCGTGCGTTTGATGTCTCAACGCGGATGGCGAGTGCAGATGATGCACTAGTCAGCATGACTGTCCCCCTTATCTGCCTGCTTCAGAAATCACTGAAAGCACTAAAGGAAGAGGTTTTGGAAGAGGTGGAGGATGAGGAGTCACAAATTCAATTACCTTCAGGACAGTCAGCGCAACGTGGTTCCTCACAAAGGGCTGGGCAGGGCTCACTTTGTGAGGAGGATGAGGAGGAGGAGGAGTCAATGGAGGAGGAAGAAATCCCTACAGAGGGAGGTACACAACGCTCTAGTCAGTATGTAGAGCGAGGGTGGGGTGATGCAGAGGAGGCAGAGATGACGCCTCTTCCACAGGACAGCTTTTGTTGGCCAGTTGGGAGTCTGCAGCACATGGTTGATTTCATGCTTCAGTGCCTGAGAAACGACCGCCGCATCGCACACATTCTCACCACGTCAGATTATTGGGTGTACACCCTCCTAGACCCTCACTACCGGGACAACTTACAAACCCTCATCACACCGGGGAACCAGTACCGTAAAATGCGGGAGTACCAAGACACACTGGTGCAATCCATACTGTTGTACATTCCAGCCGAGAGAGATGCTGCTGCTACTGCTTTACAAAGCAGCTCTGTGCGTCGAGGCAGTGTAGACACCTCTACAACAAGAGGGAGCACAAGCAGCGCCTCTGCACAGGGCAAGAGCTGTATGTTACAAATGTGGCGAAGTTTTGTGACAGCGCCAGCAAGGTCTACACCATCCGAGACGGCTCCAGTCACCAGGAAGCAACGTTTCCGTAAGATGGTGACAGACTACTTGTCTTTCCCTCTAAGTGTACTCCCAGATGCCTCTTCCCCTTTCAAATTTTGGGTCTCTAAGTTGGATACATGGCCAGAGCTTAGCCAGTATGCATTGGAGGTGCTGGCTTGCCCTGCTGCCAGTGTATTATCTGAGCGCGTCTTTAGTGCTGCAGGTGGTGTACTAACAGACCGTCGCATGCGACTATCCTCAGAGAATGTAGACCGGCTTACTTTTCTGAAAATGAACAAGGCATGGATATCACCTGAATTTGCCTGTCCGTTTTCAGATTAAATAACTGTTTGGCAACGTTTTCCATGTCTCCTGTTATGTTCATCTTTCTACCACCTGAACTCTACTCCCTGGGCTACAACACCGCCATTTGTTGATCGTAAGTAAATGGCAGGGGTACTGACTCCTGGCCAGCCTGGTTACAGCACAACAGCTGTTTCCTGGCAGTGTGAACGTCAATTATCCTCCAATAAGTTGTGCTGTCGTGTTGCATTCGGGTTAGCCGACTTCATGGTGCCTGCAGTTTAGGTGATTCCTATGTGTGCTGTGGGATATGTAAATAAAGGCTGTTTCCATTGTGACAATAGGACAAGCACCCACTGTAGGACTGTGTGATTCGGTAACTGCGGACGGCTTGCGTCCTGTCAACTTACATTTTCATGGGTGCGTTCTGCTACCCGTCCGGGGTCCAGTACCGTCAACTGGTTCTCTCCAGTGCCTTTGGCCTAGGTGCCTCCATCTCCGTATACGAGTTCCAGCAACGTCTGCTGGTCCTTGGTAGTGCTTTGGAGCACAGGTACCTCCTGCTTAGTAACCGTGTCACAGTAACGTCAGCTGGTACTCGGTTGTGACATTGCCTCTTTTCCTTCTGCTGCCCCTCCGGGTTCCAGCACAGTCAGCTGGTCCTCGTTACTTCCATTGTCTCTTGTTCCATCTGATACCCGTCCGGGTTCCAGTAACGTCAGCTGGTTCTCGGAAATTAGACGACCTTAAAGACCACCCAGAAGAAGATGACGACAACAAGGACGACGAGCATGAAGCCAACCAGCCTGAACACCATCACAAAGAAAAAATAAAAGATTACCCAGAAGAAGATCACCAACAGGACAAAGAAGGTTAAGACAAACTACAAGATACAGAACAACAGACAGAAGAACAATAAGCAGAAGATCAAAAAGCAGAAGAACATGAAGTATAAGACCAAAATGAAGAGCAAAATATATGCTCTAAATTCTAAGCAGAAGAAGACTAAGCAGTGTATGGGGGTGAGTCCGTTCCTCCTCGTGGTGCCCCTGGAAAATGCCTGCTGCTGCAGGCTAAACTGAACACGGACAAATACTGTTGTAATTTAAATCTTTTATGACAGCAAGAACGGAAGGATGAACAATTCATACTTTTACAGATTACAAGTACAGGAATCTCTGTCACAAATAAGAATATGATGAAGAAGATGAAGAGGAAGAAGATGAAGAATTTGAATATGAAGAAGATTAATTAGTTTAATAATAACAATATGAGTAATGTAAACAAAAACATGAATAGCAAGAAGTTTAAGAAGAAGATTAAGAAGGTGAAGATGAAGAATAATTTGATGAGAAAGATGATGCTGCTGAAGATTATGAAGGAGAAAGTGTGGCACTGGCAAAAGTTAAAAAGGTGAAGAGCATGGAAGTTGTGAAACATACATATTTGCCAAAATAGAAAAAAGGTTAACAACATTGTCAATTTGTTCGTCAATCCAAACGTATTTCCAAAAAAAATATATTAATGCTATTCCAATGCACTGGGTTAAACATGTATGCCTTTATTGTCTCCTCAACCTCCCCCAATACATTCTACATTACTCTTTGTTGTTTTCCTTCATGTACAATTAACCAACAAGGCAAGAATGGTTTTTTTTTAATGTCGATATTTGGTTCCCATACACTTACATTGGACTTCCGGTATCGGTATCGGGTATCGCCGATATTTTAGTGATATCGGCGATACCATTCCGATCCGATATTTTTAGATATCGAGCAGTATCGCTCAACACTACACGTGACACATTAATGCTACATGAGTCTTGGTATACAAGGCACCGACAGCGCTGGACTGGCACCTGCATTGTGGGTGAGTATAGCTGTGATTATTTTACTTGGGGGAAGCACGGTGATTGAGAAGAAGTTGTCTGAGTAGTGTAAAGCCGCATTATATTACAAGCTAATGATAACTGCACTGGATGTTGCCTTTTATCCATTTACTCATCCAAATACAATTTGTACATTTTGGGCAGACAGAGATTAATCACCAGTGAGGCGCAGAGTCAAATGTTTTGGAAGACTCTAAATATACTACATCCAGTACTAGGCCTCTGTCCAAATTCATTTTCTCTTCCCCTTAACAAACAGGCAAATTTGTTTTACAAGACCATCTTTCATAAAGCCACATTGGATGATTACATGTTCATCAACACAATTCCTCATAAAAAAAACCAAATGCGTTTCTCATGTATAGAAGTTGTAGCTATTGATATGTCATTGACCCCAATGTCGTTTCGAGCGCAGTAACTTTATCTGCTATGGTACATGGCTGGTGTACAAGAAACGTAGCAATTTGTAAAGATGGAAGCCATCTGGTTCAGACACTTTCATGTTTTAATTGCTTAAAGTGACGCGTTCATTATTGTGTTATCTGTGACCAAAAACTCCAGTCTTTGTCTAATTCCATTCACTAGATTTTCACAGACAGTTTTTCTGCCTATAGTAACTTTCTTGTTATCTTGCCCTATGAAATCATGTTACCATACTACCGTGTTTCCCCGATAGTAAGACACCCCCGATTGTAAGACGTACCGGGAGTTTCAGAGGGGTCGGCTAATATAAGCCGTACCCCGAAAGTAAGACATATGTCTTACTTTCGGGGAAACACGGGGGTATTGCCGCCTCTCTCTCATCTAGCTGCGTGCCGCTTCCTGCCCACGTCCGCACCGTCCCCCTCTCCATACGTCGCCGCGTCTGTCATCTACCACTGCCGCCTTCCGCCACGGGCTCCGGCTCCCTGCAGCCGCTGGTCCCGCCGTCCTCCGTCGCTCCGTTCGCCCGCAGTCCCGGCTGAAGTTCTCGCGCGCTCTATTTAAATTTCTTCTTCGGTCCCGAAACGTCATCACGTTGGTCACTCACGTGACCGGAGGCCGGAGAGAACTGTCTATCACTGCAGCCTCCGGTCACGTGAGTGACCAACGTGATGACGTTTCGGGACCGAAGAAGAAATTTAAATAGAGCGCGCGAGAACTTCAGCCCGGGACTGCGGGCGAACGGAGCGACGGAGGACGGCGGGACCAGCGGCTGCAGGGAGCCGGAGCCCGTGGCGGAAGGCGGCTGCAGAAAAACTCAGGTGAGTTTTTCTGGTGGTAGATGGCAGACGCGGCGACGTATACACAGTAATCATACATCAGTAAAACATATACACTGGCATACTGGGGTATCATCTGCTGTATGTAACCCAGTGGGTATCAGCAGGTGTCACACTGGATTAAATACAGCAGGTGGTACTGTATCACACTGGGTTAGATACAGGTAATTTTTTTTCAATATAAGACATACCCCGAAAGTAAGACATAGTGGGGTTTTTGGGGATAAAAAGAAAGTAAGACACTGTCTTACTTTCGGGGAAACACGGTAGATATCCAACAAACCATTCCCTACCCTTCCTGATCCTATTGCCATTTTCCAGAAACATTTGGGAAGAGGCATCGGGCACATCTTGTTCTTCTGATTGGTGGGGAATAATATCAATCTGACTTTCATGAGGCATTATGAGAATTCGGCATCTTCGTTTGATCGGTGGAGGTCCAGCTTCTGGAGCCCACAATGATTTTGAGAATAAAGGGGCCATATTGCTGGTGTAGCACTGCTTCCCCTCCTAAGTATCTACATAGAATGGGCCTGGCTTGCAGTTCACTGTACACCTTGGGAACAATTAATTAAGGTGTTTACGTCAAATTTCTGGCCTAAGACACCTCAACGAGTTGCAATAATTTTGTGCAACTTAAAAGTTTTGCAAAAATATTACTTCTGGCTAATGATTAGTGTTGAGCATTCCGATACCGCAAGTATCGGGTATCGGCCGATATTCGCGTTATCGGAATTCCGATACTTAATTCCGATACTTTTCCCATATCGTATACCGGAATCGGAAGTTCCCATAATTCTTTGAGAGGCAATGTGATTTTAGTCAGCCAATGAGGAATCCTACGAAGTGTGGGCACATCCTGTAATGCTGCGGTCATCTTAACTAATGGCATGGCTGTGATTGGCTGCTGAAATGATGTCAGAATGCACTATAAAAGGCGCCGCCGCCATTTTAGCGTCACTGTGCTGTGAACTCAGTAAGGGACAGAACGCTACTCTGCTAACTCTGAGGGACAGTTACATATTGCGATTTTGTGTACTACTGTGCTTGAGGCAGGCTAGTTTACCAACCGCTGTGTAAAGCTTCATTTTGCCAGTGTTGTTTTAACAGCTCTGTGCAAGGTGTGTGTGTGACAGTGCAGGTGACGCTGCAGTTTGCTCTGCATCCACCGCTGTTTGTAGGCATCTGCACGTGTCACTGACTCTTTTTTTTATTTTATTTAGTGGAATTGGTGCAGCTCCATTATATTAGAAAAAAATCAAATCTATTAGTGTGACGTGCTTCCATCCGTATACAATACATTGGTTGCAAACACTATAGAACTACACAAAGGAGCTTTTCACAGATAGTGAATAGTTGTGTTTCAGTGTTCACTGCAGTCTGTGAGGTTTTGATTTTTTGAGTGCAGATCACGCTCCAGTTAGTTCTTCAACCACTGCCGGTTGTAGTCTGCTGAGCGTGTGTCACTGCCTCATCCTTCACATTTTTCTCTAATTGGTGCTGCTCCATTTTAGTGGAAAAAAAACTAATCTATTAGTGTGACGCGCTTCCATCCGTATACAATACATTGGTTGCAAACACTATAGAACTACACAAAGGAGCTTTTCACAGATAGTGAATAGTTGTGTTTCAGTGTTCACTGCAGTCTGTGAGGTTTTGATTTTTTGAGTGCAGATCACGCTCCAGTTAGTTCTTCAACCACTGCCGGTTGTAGTCTGCTGAGCGTGTGTCACTGCCTCATCCTTCACATTTTTCTCTAATTGGTGCTGCTCCATTTTAGTGGAAAAAAATCTAATCTATTAGTGTGACGCGCTTCCATCCGTATACAATACATTGGTTGCAAACACTATAGAACTACACAAAGGAGCTTTTCACAGATAGTGAATAGTTGTGTTTCAGTGTTCACTGCAGTCTGTGAGGTTTTGATTTTTTGAGTGCAGATCACGCTCCAGTTAGTTCTTCAACCACTGCCGGTTGTAGTCTGCTGAGCGTGTGTCACTGCCTCATCCTTCACATTTTTCTCTAATTGGTGCTGCTCCATTTTAGTGGAAAAAAAACTAATCTATTAGTGTGACGCGCTTCCATCCGTATACAATACATTGGTTGCAAACACTATAGAACTACACAAAGGAGCTTTTCACAGATAGTGAATAGTTGTGTTTCAGTGTTCACTGCAGTCTGTGAGGTTTTGATTTTTTGAGTGCAGATCACGCTCCAGTTAGTTCTTCAACCACTGCCGGTTGTAGTCTGCTGAGCGTGTGTCACTGCCTCATCCTTCACATTTTTCTCTAATTGGTGCTGCTCCATTTTAGTGGAAAAAAAACTAATCTATTAGTGTGACGCGCTTCCATCCGTATACAATACATTGGTTGCAAACACTATAGAACTACACAAAGGAGCTTTTCACAGATAGTGAATAGTTGTGTTTCAGTGTTCACTGCAGTCTGTGAGGTTTTGATTTTTTGAGTGCAGATTACGCTCCAGTTTGTACTTCAACCACTGCCGGTTGTAGTCTGCTGAGCGTGTGTCACTGCCTCATCCTTCACATTTTTCTCTAATTGGTGCTGCTCCATTTTAGTGGAAAAAAAACTAATCTATTAGTGTGACGCGCTTCCATCCGTATACAATACATTGGTTGCAAACACTATAGAACTACACAAAGGGGCCTTTCACAGATACTGAACAGTTGTCTGCAGGGTTCACTGTAGTCTGTGAGGAATAACCACACTTAGGCCTTAACTTTTCTGACTTTCTTTATCAATCTACCAAGATGAAGAAGTCAGTGAGTAAGGCACGTGGTCGTGGTCGAGGCCGTGGATTTGCAGCAGGGAGAGGACGTGGGGATTCTGTGGCTGCTGCCGCACCCAGTGACACAGCATCCACCAGTTTTCCCCGTGAGCGTTCCTTTATGCGCACTTTTGTAGGAGCTCAGCGTACCCCCCTGCTGCGTGAAGAACAAATTGAAGCCGTTGTTGGTTGGATGGCAGCCAATGCATCGACTTCAATACCTTCCACCTCCTCTCAGGACCACAGCACTGTTGAACAACCATCAGTCTCTTCACCGCCTGCCAAATTGCCCAGGCAGTCAGAGAGCTCTGTACAGGAGCCAGCTGAGTCTCTGCTTCTGTTCTCAGAATATGTTGGCTTGGAAACAGGGGCCCAGCCAAGCAGCATTCTGGAATGTGAAGAAGAGGCAGTATGCAGTGATGCGCAACAGCTGTGTCTCTCTGAATCTGAAGAGGCGGGTGAGCCAGTGCCGATGGTCAGCACACCGCAGAACGCATCTGATGATGATGAGACTCAGTTGCCAGTTTCTGTTGAGCATGGTGCTGGCCAGACCACCCAACAACAGCAGGTGTTGGAAGAGGGTAGTGGTGGAGATGATGAGGTCCAAGACCCAACATGGCGTGAGGAACAGGAAGGTGGTGGGAGCAGCTCTGAGGAAGAGATTGCCCCAACGGTCCAAACAGTAGGGAGAGGTAGGCTGCAGACTCGCTTGCCTGTAGCCTCCAGTTTGGCACCCGTTCGGAGCAGTTCTCTTCCAACAGCCAAACCGGGCGCTCCCAGGACTTGCTCTGCGTGGTCCTTTTTTGATACAGTTGCAGATGATATTTGCTATGTCAAATGCAAGCTGTGTAATCAAAAAATTAAAAGAGGTAAAAGTGTCAGTAACCTTAATACAACAAATATGTGGAAACATGTGCGGTCAAAGCACTTTGTTGAGTTACAAAGACACACTGGAGATGTAGGCCAACCTACAGCAGCACCTACATCTTCAGCTCCTGTTGGAGCCTCTTCCTCCAGTTCACACACAGCTGGTAAGGCTTCCTCAAAGGATCGCCATGGAAGAACCTCTGTCACTGTTGTCCAGAGACACAGTGTTATTCCACCCACAGGTGCAAGTTCCCTGTCATCCTCACACACCCAGGCCACAAAACAGCCATCGGTAGCACAGGCATGGGATAAAAGACGGCCATACTCGGCAAACCATCCACGAGCACAGGCTCTGAATGCTGTCATTGCAAAACTCCTGTCCCTTGAAATGCTGTCATTCAGGCTGGTGGAGACTGACAGTTTCCGTGAATTAATGGCATTGGCAGTCCCACAATACAATGTGCCCAGCCGATTTTATTTCAGCAGGCAAGCCGTCCCTGGTCTGCAAAAGCATGTTGAGGCAAAAATTAAACATGCGCTACTAAACGCCGTCAGTAGCAAGGTCCACCTGACCACCGATGCGTGGACCAGTACCCATGGCCAGGGACGATACCTTTCACTCACTGCCCATTGGGTGAATGTTGTGGAGCCGGGTACAGATCTTGCGAGTGGCGCTGTACGTGTTCTGCCAACTCCAAGGATTGCCGGAATCAAGTCTGTCCACATTGACTCCTCCTCCTACTCCAGTTCCTCAGAATCATCGCTGCAGGAGCCGTCACGGTCTACCTCCACATGGACCCGTGGACGCTTACCTGATGCGACCGATATGAGCACAGCCGTGGCCAAACGGCAACAGGCCGTTCTGAAATTAATTCCCATGGGGAATCGAAGCCACACAGCGCAGGAGGTCTGGAATGCCATCAAGCAGGAGAGCGACGTGTGGTTTTTGCCAGCGAATCTCCAGCCAGGTTTGGTAGTGTGTGACAATGGCCGAAATCTGGTGGCAGCTCTGGGCCTTGGCAACCTCACTCACATACCATGTCTGGCACATGTGCTCAACTTGGTCGTGCAGAGTTTTTTGAGGGACTATCCGGATCTTGATGCACTGCTGCACAAGGTCCGCCTAGAGTGCGCTCACTTGCGACGTTCCAGCATGGCCAGATCGCGCATTGCAGCTCTGCAACGCAGATTGCGCCTTCCTGAACATCGCATCATATGTGACGTATCCACCAGGTGGAATTCAACGTTACATATGTTGGAGCGGTTGTGTGAGCAGCAGCCAGCAGTTATGGAGTATCAGCTGCATCAGGCGCAATCAACACGCAATTTGCGCCGTCCACACTTCACCATTAATGAGTGGGCCACTATGAAGGACATGTGCCACGTTTTGCGTGCGTTTGATGAGTCAACGCGGATGGCGAGTGCAGATGATGCACTAGTCAGCCTGACTGTCCCCCTTATCTGCCTGCTTCAAAAAACACTGCAAGCAATAAGGGATGAGGTTTTGGAAGAGGTGGAGGATGAGGAGTCACAAATTCCATCACCTTCTGGAAAGTCAGCGCAACGTGGTTCCTCACAAAGGGCTGGGCAGGGCTCACTTTGTGAGGAGGATGAGGAGGAGGAGTCAATGGAGGAGGAAGACATCGCTCCAGAGGGAGGTACACAACGCTCTAGTCAGTATGTAGAGCGAGGGTGGGGTGATGCAGAGCAGGCAGAGATAACGCCTCTTGCAGAGGACAGCGTTTCTTTGCCAGTTGGGAGTCTGCAGCACATGGTTGATTTCATGCTGCAGTGCCTAAGAAACGACCGCCGCATCGCCCACATTCTCACGACGTCTGATTATTGGGTGTACACCCTCCTAGACCCTCGCTACCGGGACAACGTCAAAAGCCTCATCACACCGTTGAACCGGGAGCGTAAAATGCGGGAGTACCAAGACAACACTGGTGCAATCCCTAATGTTCTACCTTACTGCCGAGAGCACTGCTGCTGCTACTGCTTTACAAAGCAGCTCTGTGCGTCGAGGCAGTGTAGAGAGCTCTGCAACAAGAGGGAGCACACGCAGTGCCTCTGCACAGGGAAAGACCAGTATGTTCAAAATGTGGCAAAGTTTTGTGGCAGCGCCACAAATGTCTACACCATCCGAGAGGGCTCCAGTCAGCGGGAGGCAACGTATCCGTCAGATGGTGACAGACTACTTGGCTTTGCCTCTCAGTGTACTCCCAGATGGCTCTTCCCCATTCAAGTTTTGGGTCTCTAAGCTGGATACATGGCCAGAGCTTAGCCAGTATGCATTGGAGGTGCTGGCTTGCCCTGCTGCCAGTGTATTATCGGAGCGCGTCTTTAGTGCTGCAGGTGGTGTACTAACAGACCGTCGCATGCGACTATCCTCCGATAATGTAGACCGGCTTACTTTTTTGAAAATGAACAAGGCATGGATCTCGCCAGAATTTCTCTGTCCGTTTTCAGATTAAATAACTGGTTCGCAACGTTATCCATGTCTCCTGTTATGTTCATCTTTCTACCACCTGAACGCTACTCCCTGGGCTCCAACACTGCCAGTTGCTGCTCAGAAGTGTCGTGTCCACAGAACAAAACACAAGCTCTACTGTTAGTGGGGTTCAGTAACGCCAGCTGTTCCCCTGCTGTGTCAACGGCAAGAAGTGTCCTGTTCCCGACACATGGACAGAAAAACACATGACCAACATGCTCCAAATAGGGAAGAGCCGTCACCCTGCTTGTTATGCTGAAAACATGAAATTGTGAAGTTTTGCAGGCCTAGAATGATAAATTTTTAAGAAAAATATGGACAAATAATAATTTGTCATCACAGCGCATATCTGCACATGTCTATTAGAAATGGTAACAAAAAATAAAACATAGTCTACTCTTCACATTTTTAAATTAATGCATAAAAGTACATTTCAGACTTATGAATTAATGCTTTTAAAGGAACTTTATCTGTACCTGTAAGATAATGCACTCAATGGATGTACGAATCATTACATCCTCATCATCATCATGACGAGTTTTATTTATGACAGACATTATAAAATACACATACTGATGCCAACTGGAACTTCAAACACCATATATGAAATGGCCAGCATGTAAACATGGTAATAATGTCCAATAATAAATTATTACATCTAGAAAGTGCATCATGCATACTGACAATAGGTACTTATACCTGCAAGTGCTGTTGAAACAACCACAAGAGATATAAATTAATACTGGTATATAGGTATCACAGTGCATAGTTACTCATGGACAATGTTGATGTAATACTGTATCTCAATTAAGTCAGCGTCAACCATTAGGCTTGTTAGTCTTGTACATTGTTAAAGAGGGAACGTAATTTTTTGGTTTGTCATAGGTGTAGTATTACACATTAAATTCTTACTGCTGTATTTTTTTGGCGTCCCTAGTGCGCAATAACGCAGCCTAACCTCACATTTGATAGTCAGCTAATTGCCACACGCTACCCTACCCTACGCGTGACAGTAGGAAGGTAGTGTTGACGGATAAAGCTTTGCGCAAACAGACATTCTTTTACCCTCTTCAACACTCTACAAGCAAAAAATGCATGATTTCAGCCGCAGACTTTATTGACGTACAGTATAACATCGGCATTACCCATCAGAGGCTGTCCACTGTGTGATACAGACATAGAATATACCTTTGCTATCCGTAGCCTTTGTTTCACCTACACTTGCAGGCACACACTTAAATTGTGACAAACAATGCCTAATGTTTTTTTAAATGGTTATTTTTTATTGTACATTATTGTGTCATCAATCACATTGATGAGTCCATGCTGGACATGTCATACATGCTATAGAAAGTTACGATTTTATGAACTTAAATAATTAAATTGTCTGTGACTGTCACATAAAATTTGCGATGATGATGATGAGTGACTATTACAAAATCCATTGTCTTCACTATGTTATAGTTTAACATTGCGTTCCTTAAGCATTATTCATAAAAAAAAAATGTACTTTTATTCTTAAATGTACAACACTATATTTGTTACCAATTTTTTGGGTGTTGTGTTGTTCCATTTATTTTTGGCATGTGCATATATGCGTTTATATTTGTATTTTCTTTATTTTTCCTTCTTGAAATTAGAAAACATGTGTATCTTTGTACCGTGTTAGCCAGTAGATAGAAAAATATTTAGACTTCAGAGTCAGCAGTGGTTCATACCTTTTTATGGATAACTGAAAAGATGGAAACAAATTGCAAGCTTTCAAGGCTACTCACGTCTCTTCATCAGGGAAAGACTAACTAAAAAAAGTTAAGCATCACATATTTCTATACACAACAGGACACAGGAATATTGCAATAGGTAAGACAAGTAAGTGACGTGTATCAGAACTGTAATTATCTCACAGGGATGAACATAAATATTCAAACAGTTCCTAGATAAGGATAGAAAGTTTGATTGCCCTCTCATTGGCGTATTTTTTGGGGTTTTCATGACCCTGGAAGGGCATAGACGCAGATTCCTTAATTGATATAGAATGACATAAATCCATGTGATCTATTCATTCCATCACTAACAGTGTCAAAGGTCATGATGAGCTTATATTCTGAAACCTTTGTACGTTTCTCATATTTGAAGTTATATTTTAATAACAGTAATTCCATATCCATGATGCTATGACCGGGCGGGCATACAAAAGTCTTTTGCCACAGCTAAATTCATTAATTTATCTGTGATTGTGTGGCGCTGATAATTCATCCTTGTTCTCCTTTTTGTTGCCGGTCTCCCTCACTTGTCCCTCCCTCACTTGTCTTAGCTATTCCTGTGTCCTGTTGTGTGTAGAAATATGTGATTCTTCATTTTTGGCTTTACTCTTAGCCTGATGAAGACACCTGAGTAGTCTCGAAAGCTTTGAATTTGTTACCATATTTTCAGTTAGCCATTAAACGTTATCAACCACAGAGGACTGTCAAGTATAAATATTTTTCTATTCTTGTAATTGAAATTTATCATTTTATTGTTGTAGTAAAACTTCATTTATTCTTGTTTGAAGTACATACATTTGCAATGGCCACGTAACAAGGCAATAACTCAATATTTTATGCCTACACCCTCCTTGACCCTGGGCTCCAACACCGCCAGTTGTTGCTTGGAAGTGCTGTTAGCACAGTTAACACTTGCTCCCGTGTTACTGGGGTTCAGTAATGTCAGCTGTTCCCCTGCTGTGTGAACGGCAAAAAGTCCTGCTGCCTCCACCATGTTCTGTTCTCATCCCTGGGTTACAACACCGCCAGTTGTTTCTCGGAAGTGCTGTTAGCACAGTCTACACTTGCTCCTGTGTTACTGGGGTTCAGTAATGTCAGCTGTTCCCCTGCTGTGTGAACGGCAAAAAGTCCTGCTGCCTCCACCATGTTCTGTTCTCATCCCTGGGTTACAACACCGCCAGTTGTTTCTCGGAAGTGCTGTTAGCACAGTCTACACTTGCTCCTGTGTTACTGGGGTTCAGTAATGTCAGCTGTTCCCCTGCTGTGTGAACGGCAAAAAGTCCTGCTGCCTCCACCATGTTCTGTTCTCATCCCTGGGTTACAACACCGCCAGTTGTTTCTCGGAAGTGCTGTTAGCACAGTCTACACTTGCTCCTGTGTTACTGGGGTTCAGTAATGTCAGCTGTTCCCCTGCTGTGTGAATGGCAAATAGTCCTGCTGCCTCCACCCTGTTCTCTTCTCATCCCTGGGTTACAACACCGCCAGTTGTTTCTCGGAAGTGCTGTTAGCACAGTTAACACTTGCTCCCGTGTTACTGGGGTTCAGTAATGTCAGCTGTTCCCCTGCTGTGTGAACAGCAAAAAGTCCTGCTGCCTCCACCATGTTCTGTTCTCATCCCTGGGTTACAACACCGCCAGTTGTTTCTCGGAAGTGCTGTTAGCACAGTCTACACTTGCTCCTGTGTTACTGGGGTTCAGTAATGTCAGCTGTTCCCCTGCTGTGTGAACGGCAAATAGTCCTGCTGCCTCCACCCTGTTCTCTTCTCATCCCTGGGTTACAACACCGCCAGTTGTTTCTCGGAAGTGCTGTTAGCACAGTTAACACTTGCTCCTGTGTTACTGGGGTTCAGTAATGTCAGCTGTTCCCCTGCTGTGTGAATGGCAAATAGTCCTGCTGCCTCCACCCTGTTCTCTTCTCATCCCTGGGTTACAACACCGCCAGTTGTTTCTCGGAAGTGCTGTTAGCACAGTCTACACTTGCTCCTGTGTTACTGGGGTTCAGTAATGTCAGCTGTTCCCCTGCTGTGTGAACGGCAAAAAGTCCTGCTGCCTCCACCATGTTCTGTTCTCATCCCTGGGTTACAACACCGCCAGTTGTTTCTCGGAAGTGCTGTTAGCACAGTCTACACTTGCTCCTGTGTTACTGGGGTTCAGTAATGTCAGCTGTTCCCTGCTGTGTGAACGGCAAAAAGTCCTGCTGCCTCCACCATGTTCTGTTCTCATCCCTGGGTTACAACACCGCCAGTTGTTTCTCGGAAGTGCTGTTAGCACAGTCTACACTTGCTCCTGTGTTACTGGGGTTCAGTAATGTCAGCTGTTCCCCTGCTGTGTGAATGGCAAATAGTCCTGCTGCCTCCACCCTGTTCTCTTCTCATCCCTGGGTTACAACACCGCCAGTTGTTTCTCGGAAGTGCTGTTAGCACAGTTAACACTTGCTCCTGTGTTACTGGGGTTCAGTAATGTCAGCTGTTCCCCTGCTGTGTGAACGGCAAAAAGTCCTGCTGCCTCCACCATGTTCTGTTCTCATCCCTGGGTTACAACACCGCCAGTTGTTTCTCGGAAGTGCTGTTAGCACAGTCTACACTTGCTCCTGTGTTACTGGGGTTCAGTAATGTCAGCTGTTCCCCTGCTGTGTGAACGGCAAATAGTCCTGCTGCCTCCACCCTGTTCTCTTCTCATCCCTGGGTTACAACACCGCCAGTTGTTTCTCGGAAGTGCTGTTAGCACAGTTAACACTTGCTCCTGTGTTACTGGGGTTCAGTAATGTCAGCTGTTCCCCTGCTGTGTGAATGGCAAATAGTCCTGCTGCCTCCACCCTGTTCTCTTCTCATCCCTGGGTTACAACACCGCCAGTTGTTTCTCGGAAGTGCTGTTAGCACAGTCTACACTTGCTCCTGTGTTACTGGGGTTCAGTAATGTCAGCTGTTCCCCTGCTGTGTGAATGGCAAATAGTCCTGCTGCCTCCACCCTGTTCTCTTCTCATCCCTGGGTTACAACACCGCCAGTTGTTTCTCGGAAGTGCTGTTAGCACAGTTAACACTTGCTCCCGTGTTACTGGGGTTCAGTAATGTCAGCTGTTCCCCTGCTGTGTGAACGGCAAAAAGTCCTGCTGCCTCCACCATGTTCTGTTCTCATCCCTGGGTTACAACACCGCCAGTTGTTTCTCGGAAGTGCTGTTAGCACAGTCTACACTTGCTCCTGTGTTACTGGGGTTCAGTAATGTCAGCTGTTCCCCTGCTGTGTGAACGGCAAAAAGTCCTGCTGCCTCCACCATGTTCTGTTCTCATCCCTGGGTTACAACACCGCCAGTTGTTTCTCGGAAGTGCTGTTAGCACAGTCTACACTTGCTCCTGTGTTACTGGGGTTCAGTAATGTCAGCTGTTCCCTGCTGTGTGAACGGCAAAAAGTCCTGCTGCCTCCACCATGTTCTGTTCTCATCCCTGGGTTACAACACCGCCAGTTGTTTCTCGGAAGTGCTGTTAGCACAGTCTACACTTGCTCCTGTGTTACTGGGGTTCAGTAATGTCAGCTGTTCCCCTGCTGTGTGAATGGCAAATAGTCCTGCTGCCTCCACCCTGTTCTCTTCTCATCCCTGGGTTACAACACCGCCAGTTGTTTCTCGGAAGTGCTGTTAGCACAGTTAACACTTGCTCCTGTGTTACTGGGGTTCAGTAATGTCAGCTGTTCCCCTGCTGTGTGAACAGCAAACAGTCCTGCTGCCTCAACTTTAATTTCCATGGGTACCTTCTGCTACCCATCCGGGTTCCAGTACCGTCAGCTGGTTCTCCGCAGTGCCTTTGGCGTAGGTGCCTCCATGTCGGTATCCGAGTTCCAGCAACGTCTGCTGGTCCTTGGTAGTGCTTTGGAGCACAGGTACCTCCTGCTTAGTAACCGTGTCCCAGTAACGTCAGCTGGTCCTCGGTTGTGCCATTGGCTCTTTTCCTTCTGCTGACCCTCCGGGTTCCAGCACAGTCAGCTGGTCCTCGTTACTTTCATTGGCTCTTGTACCTTCTGCTACTCATCCGGGTTCCAGTACCGTCAGCTGGTTCTCCGCAGTGCCTTTGGCCTAGGTGCCTCCATGTCGGTATCCGAGTTCCAGCAACGTCTGCTGGTCCTTGGTAGTGCTTTGGAGCACAGGTACCTCCTGCTTAGTAACCGTGTCCCAGTAACGTCAGCTGGTCCTCGGTTGTGCCATTGGCTCTTTTCCTTCTGCTGACCCTCCGGGTTCCAGCACAGTCAGCTGGTCCTCGTTACTTCCATTGGCTTTTGTACCATCACCAACAGGACAAAGAAGGTTAAGACAAACTACAAGATACAGAACAAGAGACAGAAGAACAATAAGCAGAAGATCAAAAAGCAGAAGAACATTAAGTATAAGACCAAAATGAAGAGCAAAATATATGCTCTAAATTCTAAGCAGAAGAAGACTAAGCAGTGTATGGGGGTGAGTCCGTTCCTCCTCGTGGTGCCCCTGGAAAATGCCTGATGCTGCTGCAGGCTAAACTGAACGCGGACAAATACTGTTGTAATTAAAATCTTTTGTGACAGCAAGAACGGAAGGATGAAAATTCAGAGTTTTACAGATTACAAGTACAGGAATGTCTGTCACAAATAAGAATATGATGAAAAGGATGAATAGGAAGAAGATGAAGAAGTAGAATATGAAGAATAATAACTGTTTAATAAGAACAATATAAGTAATGTTAACAAAAAGATGAATAGCAAGAAGTTTTAGAAGATTAAGAAGGTGAAGATGAAGAATAATTTGATGAGAAAGATGATGCTGCTGAAAATTATGAAGGAGAAAGTGTGTGAAAAGTTAAAAAGGTGAAGACCATGGAAGTTGTGAAACAGACATATTTGACAAAATAGAAAAAAGGTTAAGAACATTGTCAATTTGTTCGTCAATCCGAACGTATTTCCTAAAAAAAAAAAAATAATGCTATTCCATTGGATTGGGTCAAACATCTATGCCTTTAATGTCTCCTCAACCTCCCCCAATACATTCTACATTACTCTTTGTTGTTTTCCTTCATGTACAATTAACCAACAAGACAAGAATGGTTTTTTTTTAATTTCGATATTTTGTTCCCATAGACTTACATGGGACTTCCGGTATCGGTATCGGGTATCGCCGATATTTTAGTGATATCGGCGATACCATTACGATTCCGATACTTTAGGATATCGGAAAGTATCGCTCAACTCTACTAATGATGCATCCAGGGCCGGCATCAGCAGCCGGCATACCCGGGCAAGTGCCGGGGCCCTGAGCAGGCGGGGGGGCCCACTCGCCATCGGCCCCCCCGCTTGCTCAGGGCCCCGGCAGCAGCCGGCGCAATACCTACCTCTCCCCGTGCCTCCGCTGCCGCAGCTCCGGGCTCCAGGGGGCGCCTGCAGGGCACCCGCGCTTCCTCCAGGTGAGATGTGAGGTGTATGTGTCTGTGTGTGTGTGTCTGTGTATCAGTGTGTGTGTATGTAGTGCGGTGCTTTGTGTGTGTATGTGAGAGAGTGCTTGTGTGCTGCGGTGCTGTCTGTGTGTGGTGCTGTATGTGTGATGGTGGTGGGGGGAGGCAGTGATGGTGGTGAGGAGGCAATGATAATGATGATGATGACGGGGAGGCAATGATGATGATGATGATAATGGGGAGGCAATGCTGATGATGATGGGCAGGCAATGATGATGATGGGGAGGAAATGATGATGATGATGCGCAGGCAATGATAATGATGGGGAGGGAATAATGATGATAATGGGCAGGCAATGATGTTGATGGGCAGGCAATGATGATGATAATGGGGAGTCTTTCCACAGCGCCCTTTCCTGAGCCGTAACAGAGCAGAATGCAGCACAGTGCAGAGGAGAGCTTCATATTTTGTATGGAGCATTATATGGGGACCAGTATCCTGTATGGAGCAATTTATGTGGTCCAGTATTCTGTGTGGAGCATTATATTGTGTCCAGTATTCTGTATGGAGCATTATATGGGGGATGGGGTGGTGACATCCTGCATGGGGTATTATATGGGTGATGAGGGGGAGACTATGTGGGGCCCATAATATTGTATGGAGGACTATGTGGTGCCCATAATATTGTATGGAGGATAGGGTTGAGCATTCCGATACTGCAAATATCGGGTATCGGCCGATATTGGCTGTATCGGAATTCCGATTCCGAGTTCCGATATTTTCGTCTTATCGGATACCGGAATCGGGATTGTCACTGTCACTGTCAGTGTCCGTCGGTCGGGTCTGTCAGGAGTCAGCAGCACTTACCTGTCAGAAGATCTCCGGCGGTCACGTCCTGGACTGCTTGATGGCCGCAATCTTCTTTCCCCGGCGGTCACATGCAGTTTCTCGCGATAACTGCAGTGACTGCTGGGTAATCCCGGCCGTAAAGCAGTCAGTCCGATGACGTCACCGCCGGGGAAGCAGGTAATCAGCTGTGCTGCGTCGCGATGACAGGCTCTGCCTGTCATTGCGATGTAGCAGAGTTGGATCGTCGTGGGACTGTCGTTATGGACTGCGTCGGACAGGTGGTATACTGTTGGTTTGTTTTTTTTCTTTTTTTACAGGAGATCGATGGCGTCGCAGGAATGAGAGTACAATAAAATTAATGAAAACTGTGTTGTCTCTTTTATTTCATTAAAATACTTTTTTCTTGCTTTGTCTTTTTTTTATGCATTTAATAACTTTGGGATTAATAATGGATCGGTGTCTTATTGACACCTCTCCATTATTAACCGGGCTTATTGTCACCGTGCAATCAACGGTGACATTAACCCCTTATTACCCCGCTTGCCACCGCTACAGGGCAAGTGGGAAGAGCCGGGTAAAGTGCCACAATTGGCACGTTTTGATGCGCCAAATGTGGGGCTGCTGTAGCCTGGTATTATCAGGCTGTTGAGGGCCAAAATCCATGGGCCTTGACAGTCTTTTAATACCAGGCCGCAGCAGTCTGCATTTTACTTGGCTGGTTAACAAAAATAGGGGGGATCCCCACGCCGTTTTTTTTTTCGAGGGGATCCCCTATTTTTGTTAACCAGCCAAGCTAAGCAGACTGCTGTGGCCTGGTATTATCAGGCTTGCAAGGTCCATGGATATTGGATCCTTACCAGCCTGAAAAACCAGGCCTCAGCGGTCTGCTTCATCTGGCTGGTTAACAAAAATAGGGGGGACCCCATGCCAATTTTTTTCGAGGGGATCCCCTATTTTTGTTAATCAGCCAAGATATGCAGACTGCTGTGGCCTGGTATTATCAGGCTGGCAAGGTCCATGGATCTTGGCTCCTTAACAGCCTGAAAATCCAGGCCTCAGCGGTCTGCTTCATCTGGCTGGTTAACAAAAATAGGGGGGACCCCACGCCAATTTTTTTCGAGGGGATGCCCTATTTTTGTTAATCAGCCAAGATATGCAGACTGCTGTGGCCTGGTATTATCAGGCTGGCAAGGTCCATGGATCTTGGCTCCTTAACAGCCTGAAAATCCAGGCCTCAGCGGTCTGCTTCATCTGGCTGGTTAACAAAAATAGGGGGGACCCCACGCCAATTTTTTTCGAGGGGATCCCCTATTTTTGTTAATCAGCCAAGATATGCAGACTGCTGTGGCCTAGTATTATCAGGCTGGCAAGGTCCATGGATCTTGGCTCCTTAACAGCCTGAAAATCCAGGCCTCAGCGCTCTGCTTCATCTGGCTGGTTAACAAAAACAGGGGGGACCCCACGCCATTTTTTTTTCGAAGGGAACCCCTATTTTTGTTAATCAGTTCCCTCTGACGTCACTGATTGTGTCCCTGGCTGACCTGAAGTGAAAGTGGAAAGCAATCAATTAAGCTTTCCACTTAAGGGCCCGTCTCACATAGCGATATCGCTACCGAGATCGCTGCTGAGTCACTAGTTTTGTGACGCAGCAGCGAGCTCACCAGCGATATCGCTGTGTGTGACATTCAGCGACGATCAGCCCCCCTGCCGGGTATCGCTGATCGTCGCTGAAATGTCAGGACCTTTTTTTGATCGCTGGTTTCCCGCTGACAGGCACGCATCGCTGCGTGTGACAGGCGGGAGACCAGCGATCCGCTGGTAACCAAGGTACACAGCGGGTTTCCAGGCGCGGGGCTGTGCCTAGAAACCCGCTGTGTACCTTGGATACCAGCGCCCTGATGCAGGGAGCTGGTATCCAAGGTACACAGCGGGTTTCCAAGCGCTGCGCGGTGCCTGGAAACCCGCTGTGTACCTTGGTTACCAGCGGATCGCTGGTCTCCCGCCTGTCACACGCAGCGATGCGTGCCTGTCAGAGGGAAACCAGCGATCAAAAAAAGGTCCTGACATTTCTGCGACGATCAGCGATACCCGGCAGGGGGGCTGATCGTCGCTGAATGTCACACACAGCGATATCGCTGGTGAGCTCGCTGCTGCGTCACAAAACTAGTGACTCAGCAGCGATCTCGGTAGCGATATCGCTATGTGAGACGGGCCCTTAAGCGATGTTACCCGCAGTGTCGCTGTCCCAGATCGCTGCCTGAGCTGCCTGTTTGGCAGCTCAGCAGCGATCATGTAGCGATACACCAGCGATCCTGACAAGTGCATATCGTTGTCGGGATCGCTGGTGTATCGTTATGTGACACCCAGCCTTTACTCTCCTGTCAGGCAGGAGAGGAACTCATTCATTTGGGGTTTACTGTGAGGCTGCAGCATTAGCTGCGGTCCCTGCAGTAAACATTAACCCTTTCTGAAGGATTACACCGTGGGACCTGACTGTGCATGGGATAGGTAAGAATAATTTTGCTTTTTTATTTTATTTTTATTACAGGAAATGGTTTTTGCAGTAAAATAAAATATGGTCAAAAACATGTGTCTTTATTTCATTAAAATGATGTGTGTTTTATTTTTATTTCATGCAATAGGATTAATAATTGATAGTTGTCTAATTGACAGCTCTCAATTATTAACCTGGCTTAAGGTCACCTTTCAATAGCAAGGTGGCTTTAACCCCATATTAACCCATTCGCCACCGCTACAGGGCAATGGGAATAGACGGGCAAAGTGCCAGAAAGGGCGAATCTAATTATAGATTTGTCTTTCCTGGGGTGTCTGGGGGCAGATGTTAGTAGCCGGGGGGGGGCAAAAATAATGGTCCCTCTCTGGGCTATTATTATCTGCCCCCACTCACTGGCTTTGTCTGTCTGGTTGCGAAAATAGGGCGGGAGCCCACGCATTTTTTTTCAGCAATTTTACACCTCATATATATATATACATGTCATTGAATTTGTGACACATATATATATATATATATTTATATTTGTAGTTCATACACTTCTACATAGTATAATAGCCGCTAATTCAATTGCCGGCTTTTGTGAAAATGCAGAACCCGACATGAAATGACACTTGGTGTACATAGGGTTAACCATGTCTTTTCATGTCCTTTGCTATCTAATTTGCACAAACAATTAAATCAGACTATGTGTGCAAAATTTCACACCTGTAGGGGTTAATTAAAGGTGTAAATTCGTAGCAAAAAAGTCCGTTTTTTTTACAACGAATTTACACCTTTAATTAACCCCTACAGGTGTGAAATTTTGCACACATAGACTGATTTAATTGTTTGTGCAAATCAGATAGCAAACGACATGAAAAGACATGGTTAACCCTATGTACACCAAGTGTCATTTCATGTCGGGTGCTTCTGTCTTTTCACTGAAGCCGGCTTTACCCGGCAATTGAATCAGAGAGGATATTTTACTATGTAGAAGTGTATAAACTATACATATATGTATATATATATGTCACAATGACATGTATATATATATATATGTATTCTATGTGTGTATATTTAGTGTTTACAAGGAAAGAATGGGGTTTTTTTAGTTGCGATATTTTGTTCCCATAGACTTACATGGGACTTCCGGTATCGGTATCGGGTATCGCCGATATTTTAGTGATATCGGCGATACCATTCCGATTCCGATACTTTAGGATATCGGAAAGTATCGCTCAACTCTAATGGAGGACTGTACTGTCCAGTCTGTACTGTGCGCTATGAGGATTTGGCGGTTTTTGAGCTATTGTACAATTTACAATAGATATCACTCATGTAATGGAAGAAGTGAAGTGTTTGGCATTGTACTATACCCATATTTCTCTGCAGTATCTGTGCATCATGAATCGTGGTCTGTGTTAAAGGGACCCACTGAGGCTCTTTCGCCCGGGGCCCATAAAAACCTGGAGCCGGCCCTGGATGCACCAATATAGTTATGCCCGCCAATCACATTCATGAAAAGTTATCCAAAAATCCAAAAAATATACTCCAGACCCTGATATGGAGGCACAAGTTAAGAGATGCTCATAATTTATTAATTAATTAATTAGGCACATTATTCTCCAGTGAGCCGGTTCATTAATACTGGTGGTAGCCTGTCTTAATGGAGTTGTTCAGGAATAAACTGCAAGTCTTCAGCCACTCTATGTGACTACAGACTTATGAATCCTCACATCACATGCACTACGCGCTATGAGGACTCTCTGGTACAGGAGCTGGCAGTACGCGATCTGCACACTTCTGCCGGCCACATTCTGACTACACTGTATCCGGCCTCGCTCAATTCACCTGCATTGATCGAGCTCTGATACAGTTGGCACGTGACTGCATGTATGCAAATTGCATACTTGGGGTAACATCCAGTACGGCACATACCCGCAATGTGGGGAGTCACAAGTCTACAGTCAGATAGCATGACTGCAGACTTGTAATTTAAACCTGGACATCCCCTTTAACGGATTGACCCTAAAATGTCATAGTATGCTACCATGCAGGAAAAAAATACATAGTAAAGGAGCCGTAATGCTACACAATCAGTGCAGTCCATACATTCTCAGGATTCATGGGAGGGTCTCATTGGTTTATCACATATGATTACCTAGTATAATACACTGATCATATGGGTGACATATCCTTGTATTTTTGGCCAATTGACTTCAAATATGAAAATAACATAATAGATATGGATTCTTCTCACAAAATTAGAATATCATCAAAAAGTTAATATATTTTCAGTTCTTTAATGCAAAAAGTGAAACTCATTTATAATATAGAGTCATTACAAGCAGAGTGATCTATTTCAAGAACCTCAGACTAAGGGACCTTTTTAAATGCTTAGGAAGCCTTTGCAGGTGTTTTTGTTAATTATTCTAATTTACTGAGATAATGACTTTTGGGTTTTCATTGGCTGTAAGCCATAATCATCAACATTAACAGAAATAAACACTTGAAATAGATCACTCTGTTTGTAATGACTCTATATAATATATGAGTTTCACTTTTTGTATTGAAGAACTGAAATAAATTAACTTTTTGATGATATTCTAATTTTTGAGAAGCACCTGTACTAGAAATAAAATTGCTAAATGTTGGAAATATCAAGGTCATCTTCGTTTGGCTGAAATCAGTAATAGTATGAATGATACCTGCTTGTCAAAAAATACTTGCTCTAAAGTCTTAAAAGAACTTGCATTTTTTGCTAAAAAGGGAATCTTTGGTTAAGCAAAGCTTACAATAGAATAACTTCTTTTTAAAACTGTTACCACAAGCCTTCATTTCATATAACGAGGCATGTTTGTAGCACATGCTGTTATTTTGTTTATTTTTATATATTGCAATATATTTATAAGCACATTCTGATATGTAATAAAACTTACAGTGGGTATAAAATATGTACACAGACCTGTTAAAATGCCAGTTTTTAAAAAAAAAAAAAAATCATGCCAAGAAGAATAATTTCAGAACTTAACAAAACAAAAATAATGTGGTTGCATAAGTACGAACACCCTGTTATAATTGCAGATGGGGTTGTGCTAAGAATTAGCCAATCACATTTAAATTAAATTGTGCAGATTATAGGTACCGTATATACTCGTGTATAAGCCGAGATTTTCAGCACCTTTTTTCGTGCTGAAAATGCCCCCTCGGCTTATACACGAGTCATAGGGCAGAAACCAGCGGGGGAGGGGATGCCGCGGCAGGAGCCGGTGGCTGGGATCATACTCACCCCTCCCCGTGCCATCGCTGAGCGTCCCTGCAATCCTGCGTTCTCCCCGTCTTCCAGCAGCTCTCCAGCACTGAGCAGTGATGTAATACCCGCTCATTAAGGTCATGTAATATGGACGCGACGCCACTCCCATGGGCGTGGCCTCCATATTCATGGCCTTAATGAGCGGTACTACATCACCGCTCAGTGCTGAAGAGCTGCTGGAAGACGGGGAGAACGCAGGACTGCAGGGACGCTCAGCGATGGCACGGGGAGGGGTGAGTATGATGGAGGAGAGGACAAGGAGCACGGAACAGGACGGGGTGGGAGAACGGTGGACGGGGGAAGCATAGAGGAGGACGGGGGAAGCTGGAGCAGGACGGGGGAAGCATGGAGGAGGACGGGGGAGAACGGAGGACTGGGGAAGCATGGAGGAGGACGGGGGAGAACGGTGGACGGGGGAAGCATAGAGGAGGACGGGAGAAGCTGGAGCAGGACGGGGGGGAGATCGGTGGACGGGGGAAGCGTGGAGGAGGACGGGGAAGCATGGAGCAGGACAGGGGAGGATGGAGGGCACAGAGGAGCATGAAGCAGGACGGGGGGCACAGGAGGATGGAGAAGGAATGGGGAGCTCAGCGGAGGACGGAGCAGGAGGGGGGAGTACAGAGGAGAATGGGGAGCACAGAGCTGGATGGGGGAGCAAGGAGCAGGACGGGGGCAGCACAGAGCAGGAGGGCAGTTTATACACCCGGCTTATACACGAGTCAATAATTTTTCCCAGTTTTTTGTGGCAAATTAGGGGGGTCGGCTTATACACGGGTCGACTTATACACGAGTATATACGGTAACTTTAACATACACCAAAAAAGTTTCAAAAGCAATTTTCAAAAAGATGTTAAACCAAAAGTGTTCTGATATTACTCCTTTGTTGGAAAGGAACATGTCACAATGAAAATACCATCCAAATTTCAGGCAGCTGTTATAGGTCACGGAAAAGGGGAAGTTCAACCATAGGGAGATGCCTCATCTACACCCAACTGGTCCCTCACAGACTACAAAGGTCATAGCCGCACAAATAAAAACACTTTGGTCTTAATTCCCTAAAAGGCAATCAAGGGGTTTCTTGTACCTCCTGAAGAACCCATAGGGGTGGCCGCAATACTCTGCAAGCTGGGAAAGAGGAAAGTGTGAAGTAAGATACGAAAACCCAGTGTGAGAAACTAAAACACGTTCATATTGGGTAGAGAGGGAAAACTAAGGAGAATGAAAAAAGGAAAATGAAAAAAAAAAACAACTATAGCCTTAAAGAAAAACCTAACAGTGGTAAAAGGAAAAGGTGCTGAGAAGGAAAGCAAACAGACTCACTGCAGCAATACAACTGGAGTTTACCAAACAATGAAAACCCCAGAGTTGAAGGACTGGAACTCCACCAAAAAGGTTTAGCCAGCAAGGAAGTGATGTGAAGGGTAAACATATAAAACCCCATCCAGAATGTGTTAAGACAACCAAAATTAGAAAATGAGAAACACCTGGAGAGGAGCCAACCAAGAAAAGAAAACAAAGACAATAGAAACCATCAGCATTTGGATAGGGATGAAAGGGCAATAGCTCAGCAGACAGAGAAACCAACCACGCAACAACAGGTTACTAGATCGAATCCCCAAACTAAGCCAACACAGCAGCATGTTATAGAGCAGGAGTAGTGGAGCAGATAGATATATAATTTTCAGGGAACATATTCATTTTAATTTGGGTTTTAATTGCTTCATCCTCATTAACATTTTAATTTAGGCATATTTGGACCTAGTTTTAGCAAATTGGCTTCAACATTCATTGTAAAATATTTTTAGTTTTACTTGTTGGACTTATGGATAGATAACAGATGTTTGCCACAACAGATGGTTAATTTGCTTGAACAGTGAGCATTACAGCATGATGGACACTCTGTATTCAGGCATTGGACAGAGCTAAGATGTTAATGTAGGTAATGGACCATATATTCTTTATTCTGTATTTTTTACTTTATTTCATAATGAAAGTCATTCATTGTCTTGCCCCATAAAGCTGATTCTTAGAATCGTAGTCTGCTGCTAAATCTAACCAATCTATACCAATTGTGGATGCAAATAGCTCATTACTTTTCTTTACTAAGAAAAAAAAACCTTTGTTACTAATGGCACATGTAAACAGGCAAAATTACAGCTGTGTACATCAGACAAGATCAGAAAAACTTTTCCCATAGAAGACTTTGAAAAAGGCTTTCCTGCTCTTACAGGATGGAATTTAAACTACTGGTGACCCAATGCTTTCCTATTCAATTCAATTCTTTGTAACTTAGTGGCATGATTTCCAGACCTCAGTACCACCGCTTAATAGTTTTATGGTCTTATGACCTAGTGGTATATAATATTCAGTTTTAGGTGGCCCAGATGTATATATAGTCTTCGAGAAAAATAAAAAGGGCATCTTAACTTCTGCTTTCAGTAGTGCATGCTGCCAAATCCATTCATTATCTTCAAATTAAAATTAGGTTCTTTTCATAAAAGAAAGGTTCATCATTGAGTTAGAGGAGTAACTGATCTCTCTCCTCTTACAGCACATTCCAAACTTGGGTTTGCTGGAAAAAATCAGATTGGGATGCATTGAGAAGCCGGAGGACCACCTTTTGCATTTTTCAAAACTATAAAATTCATTAACTTGGCTATATAATTATATGTTGAATGTAAAAAAATGTTCTATTATTTAACATTTTATCTTCTGTTAATAGCTGTAACCGTTTCAACTATCTAAGATACAGTCTAAGAATAGAACAAAAAAAATGTTAAAAATAGAACAAAGAGAATTGCCTAATTTGGATAATAATGTTACACACCTGTCCTGGGTCTGGACTCTATTCTCTTCACCCCAGTCCTTTAAACTTTCTTGTGCTCCACATCATGCTTTGCAAGTAGTCCAGCATGCTCCCATGTGATCATCCAAATAGTCCTATACAGTGGGTACAGAAAGTATTCAGACCCCTTGAATTTTTTCACTCTTTGTTTCATTGCAGCCATTTGGTAAATTCAAAAAAGTTCGTTTTTTCTCATTAATGTACACTCTGCACCCCATCTTGACTGAAAAAAACAGAAATGTAGAAATTTTTTGCAAATTTATTACAAAAGAAAAACAAATATCACATGGTCATAAATTGTCATGATCCATTTTTGGATCCATGGCAGATCTGGATTCTCACATTAAAACTTATTTCCTTTCAGGCCATCGGGGGTTAATGTCAGTTTCCCCCCCCCCCGGTGGCCGCTGGTGTAATTACATTGCTGCTTAGTTTGCTGATACAGGTGGTGACCACACCCACCATCCTTTATAGAGTCACCTGATGCATCAGCTGACTGTTAGTGATACAGGTCCTTTTGGAGACCAATCAAGCAGGAGAAGGAGCTTGCTGAGTGCTGTGGTGCTTAAGCTTTTACCCTGATCAGGTGACTTTTTCCTGCTGTGTGGAGCTTTACAGCAAAAAGCTAAGTGTGGTGTTTTTGTTGCCTTTACCCTTTGCTGTTTTTTCCTTCCCTTTGTGTTTTATTAGTGCAATGGTGTGACTAGTGCTCTCACCGGCCTGCTCCCTACCTAGGTATTAGCGCAGGGCTTGTGAGGGTTTAAGGTATCCTGCTCGGCTATGGGGTGAAAGAACCCGTATAGGGATAATAAGGAGATCTGGGCACAGACTTAGGTGAGTGCAGGAGGTGTCCATTTCCCTCATTCCCTATCGCAGGGCCCATTGTTGTTAAAGTGGGTCTATAACAGATACACAGTTTCAGAATTTCATTGGCTGCATTGCACTTAAATTATCTGCAGCTTTAATGGGAAAAAAATCTTAAATGTGCTGTAAATCACTGTGTAAATGAAATGAGGATTATGGTGCAAAAGACTAAGCTATGAACATCAATGTGAAAAATAAAGTCTTTTTACCTTACAACATCTTCATCTAGTTGGTACAGCATGGGCTTTGGAATGGCAGCACAACTTGGAGGTGGTAACAAAACTATGTAGGATCAATGATCCCTTCTGAGTCTTGTGCCACTTTTTCTCTCCCACTGGTGGTTCAGGATGCTCACTGCTTGGATACAAAATCTACACCTGATCAGAACTATATTTGAGATAATGTAGCCCCTTTATCTTATAGTTTCTGCAGGTAATTTCTACATCAGGTACTTTTGAACCGGCAGTGTGACTTACCTGTGGTAATAAAACTGTGCATGGCTAATTGATGCTTTCTGAGACCTGCATCACCTCTCTCTGAAATATCCTCCACAGAACAAAGCTCAATTTAATTTTTTCCTTCAGCTAAATTTCAACAGAGCTTATTGCCTGTTTTATTACTGATCAGTCAATGGAATTGAGCTGCAATAGCAGAAAGACCATTGGTCAACTCAACTATGGTGCTATTTTAAGCAAAAATACTTATTTTTTAAAGAAATCTCATATTTTATTATATAGTAATTTACAAAACACAGCATCATTATCTATGTTTGGCATCATACAATTCTCCTTTTGTGTTAGACTGTCTTTTAATATATAACTTGTCAGTAATACGTATGACGACACTCCTCGTTAACAGCAGAACTTTTTGTGAGGGTGTTTCTGTGCAATAGCTGACTTTCCATTGATTCTGTCATTTACATTATGAGCTGCAGGCAATAGTTCTCAGAAGCAAGTTATCTTGATATATTTATTGCAATGTTGTTACAGGATCCTGAAATCTATCTAGGCCTCAGGGCAGCCATGTCTAGTAAGGATTGAACAAAGAGCAACAGCCACCTTTACATCCTGACCTTTCTGAAACTAAAGCAAGTTCATGGTTACTGCACACAGGACATTTAGGATCATTATTCAGCCTAACTAGACGTTACTTACAATTTTGTTAATCAAATTAATAATCAACAATACAATATTGTACAAATCCGTTTGTGAATACAATAATTCTAATAAGACACAAAAAGCTATACATTGTTTTTATTTAATTGCTTAAATGAGGAACATTGAACGTAAAAAGCAAATGGAAAGCATCTCTAACCATTTCACGACCTTGGACGTATCCATACATATGTACTGTATGTTACTATGTTACAAAACACGATGCTTTATCATACTACTGAACAAAAAGTGGAATAAAACATGATCAAAAAGACAAATGTAAATAAATAAGGTATCACTGAAAATGTCATCTTGTCACACAAAAAAGTAGCTGCGATACAGCTCAATCAACAGAAAAGTAAAAACGTTATATCTCTCAGAATAAAGTGATGAAAAAATAATTATTTTTCTATAAGATAGTTTTTATTGTATAAAAGCGCCAAAACATAAAATAAAATATCAATATAGTATCACTGTAATTGTACTTACCCGAAGAATAAAGCTGCCTTATCAATTTTGACACACGCGGAATGGTATAAAAAATAAAAATTCTGAATTGCTGATTTTTGTTCATTCTGCCTCCCAAAAATTGGAATGAACAAAAAAGGTCATGTGCTCGCAAATGGTATCAATAAAAACAACTTGTCCAGCATAAAACAAGCCTTTATATGACTCTGTTGACAAAAATATGGAAAAAGTATAGCTCTCAAAATGTGGAGATGCAAAGCAATAAAAAGCGTCTTTTGGTGTGTGACAGCAGCCAAACATAAAAAAGCTATATAACTCTGGTATAGCTGGAATCACACCAACCTGAAGAATAAAGTCGTCTAATCACTGCATGAGGAATGGCATACAAAATAAAGAAAAACGATTTTCACTTTCTGTTGATTTGTTTATTCTGTCAAAGATCACAGTAAAGCTCAGCTCACATTTATCCTGCGTTCTACGCTGAGCGCTTATAGCGGGGTTTCTGTGTAAATCTCTGAAATACGTGATTCAGATGGAACTCTCGGCAGAAGATTCCCTATAATGGTGCAGATGGAGGCACTGTGGATGACATCTAGCCACCTATGATCCAGCGCTGTCCATCTTTTTTGGCAACCATAAAAGCACTGTCACTGTCGGCAACAGTTTTATGCCCTTCTGAAAAGAAGAAAAATGCTGAACAGAAGCCAGACAGAGTTCAGAGTAACTCTGTTGCCTCATCACGAATGGGTGCCTAAATGGAAACCTCAAAGTAAGTGCTCAGCATAGAGTGCCAGATAACTGTGATCCCTAACGTTATGTAAAATGTTCCCTATAAAAGCTTCAATCAATCCACAGAAAAAGCAAGTCCCCACTCAAGTCTGTCATCTGTTATCGGAAATATAGGGGGCTTCCACGCTACTGATAGTACAAAGGTTCTGGAAAGTGAAAAGGCTCCTCGCCCCCCAAAAGAATTTCAGGAAATTCTGCTCTCCAAATGCAAATGCTCCCTCCATTCTGAGCCCCAGTGTGCCTAAATCAAATTTAGCATCTAGATATTTGGCATTTCTGTAGCAATGACAGCCTGCCTAAATTACGGGTGCATGTCTCCAGAAGCATAAGTTGGTCACTACAACGTACTGGGGACTAGAGTTGAGCGATACTTTCCGATAATCAAAAGTATCGGAATCGGAATGGTATCGCCGATACCAATAAAATATCGGCGATACCCGATACCGATACCGGAAGTCCCATGTAAGTCTATGGGAACAAAATATCGTAACTAAAAAAACCCATTCTTTCCTTGTAAACACTAAATATACACACATAGAATACATATATATATATATACATGTCATTGTGACATATATATATATACATATATGTATAGTTTATACACTTCTACATAGTAAAATATCCTCTGATTCAATTGCCGGGTAAAGCCGGCTTCAGTGAAAAGAAAGAAGCACCCGACATGAAATGACACTTGGTGTACATAGGGTTAACCATGTCTTTTCATGTCGTTTGCTATCTGATTTGCACAAACAATTAAATCAGTCTATGTGTGCAAAATTTCACACCTGTAGGGGTTAATTAAAGGTGTAAATTCGTTGTAAAAAAAAACGGACTTTTTTGCTACGAATTTACACCTTTAATTAACCCCTACAGGTGTGAAATTTTGCACACATAGACTGATTTAATTGTTGTGCAAATTAGATAGCAAAGGACATGAAAAGACATGGTTAACCCTATGTACACCAAGTGTCATTTCATGTCGGGTCACCCGACATGAAATGACACTTGGTGTACATAGGGTTAACCATGTCTTTTCATGTCCTTTGCTATCTAATTTGCACAAACAATTAAATCAGTCTATGTGTGCAAAATTTCACACCTGTAGGGGTTAATTAAAGGTGTAAATTCGTTGTAAAAAAAAACGGACTTTTTTGCTACAAATTTACACCTTTAATTAACCCCTACAGGTGTGAAATTTTGCACACATAGACTGATTTAATTGTTTGTGCAAATTAGATAGCAAAGGACATGAAAAGACATGGTTAACCCTATGTACACCAAGTGTCATTTCATGTCGGGTTCTGCATTTTCACAAAAGCCGGCAATTGAATTAGCGGCTATTATACTATGTAGAAGTGTATGAACTACAAATATAAATATATATATATGTGTCACAAATTCAATGACATGTATATATATATATATATATTGAGGTGTAAAATTGCTGAAAAAAAATGCGTGGGCTCCCGCCCTATTTTCGCAACCAGACAGACAAAGCCAGTGAGTGGGGGCAGATAATAATAGCCCAGAGAGGGACCATTATTTTTGGCCCCCCCCCCCGGCTACTAACATCTGCCCCCAGACACCCCAGGAAAGACAAATCTATAATTAGATTCGCCCTTTCTGGCACTTTGCCCGTCTATTCCCATTGCCCTGTAGCGGTGGCGAATGGGTTAATATGGGGTTAAAGCCACCTTGCTATTGAAAGGTGACCTTAAGCCAGGTTAATAATTGAGAGCTGTCAATTAGACAACTATCAATTATTAATCCTATTGCATGAAATAAAAATAAAACACACACACTTTAATTAAAAATCATTTTAATGAAATAAAGACACATGTTTTTGACCATCTTTTATTTTACTGCAAAAACCATTTCCTGTAATAAAAATAAAATAAAAAAGCAAAATTATTCTTACCTATCCCATGCACAGTCAGGTCCCACGGTGTAATCCTTCAGAAAGGGTTAATGTTTACTGCAGGGACCGCAGCTAATGCTGCAGCCTCACAGTAAACCCCCAAATGAATGAGTTCCTCTCCTGGCTGACAGGAGAGTAAAGGCTGGGTGTCACATAACGATACACCAGCGATCCCGACAACGATATGCACTTGTCAGGATCGCTGGTGTATCGCTACATGATCGCTGCTGAGCTGCCAAACAGGCAGCTCAGGCAGCGATCTGGGACAGCGACACTGCGGGTAACATCGCTTAAGGGCCCGTCTCACATAGCGATATCGCTACCGAGATCGCTGCTGAGTCACTAGTTTTGTGACGCAGCAGCGAGCTCACCAGCGATATCGCTGTGTGTGACATTCAGCGACGATCAGCCCCCCTGCCGGGTATCGCTGATCGTCGCAGAAATGTCAGGACCTTTTTTTGATCGCTGGTTTCCCTCTGACAGGCACGCATCGCTGCGTGTGACAGGCGGGAGACCAGCGATCCGCTGGTAACCAAGGTACACAGCGGGTTTCCAGGCACCACGCAGCGCTTGGAAACCCGCTGTGTACCTTGGATACCAGCTCCCTGCATCAGGGCACTGGTATCCAAGGTACACAGCGGGTTTCTAGGCACAGCCCCGCGCCTGTAAACCCGCTGTGTACCTTGGTTACCAGCGGATCACTGGTCTCCCGCCTGTCACACGCAGCGATGCGTGCCTGTCAGCGGGAAACCAGCGATCAAAAAAAGGTCCTGACATTTCAGCGACGATCAGCGATACCCGGCAGGGGGGCTGATCGTCGCTGAATGTCACACACAGCGATATCGCTGGTGAGCTCGCTGCTGCGTCACAAAACTAGTGACTCAGCAGCGATCTCGGTAGCGATATCGCTATGTGAGACGGGCCCTTAAGTGGAAAGCTTAATTGATTGCTTTCCACTTTCACTTCAGGTCAGCCAGGGACACAATCAGTGACGTCAGAGGGAACTGATTAACAAAAATAGGGGTTCCCTTCGAAAAAAAATGGCGTGGGGTCCCCCCTATTTTTGTTAACCAGCCAGATGAAGCAGACCGCTGAGGCCTGGATTTTCAGGCTGTTAAGGAGCCAAGATCCATGGACCTTGCCAGCCTGATAATACCAGGCCACAGCAGTCTGCATATCTTGGCTGATTAACAAAAATAGGGGATCCCCTCGAAAAAAATTGGCGTGGGGTCCCCCCTATTTTTGTTAACCAGCCAGATGAAGCAGACCGCTGAGGCCTGGATTTTCAGGCTGTTAAGGAGCCAAGATCCATGGACCTTGCCAGCCTGATAATACCAGGCCACAGCAGTCTGCATATCTTGGCTGATTAACAAAAATAGGGGATCCCCTCGAAAAAAATTGGCGTGGGGTCCCCCCTATTTTTGTTAACCAGCCAGATGAAGCAGACCGCTGAGGCCTGGTTTTTCAGGCTGGTAAGGATCCAATATCCATGGACCTTGCCAGCCTGATAATACCAGGCCACAGCAGTCTGCTTAGCTTGGCTGGTTAACAAAAATAGGGGATCCCCTCGAAAAAAAAACGGCGTAGGGGTCCCCCTATTTTTGTTAACCAGCCAAGTAAAATGCAGACTGCTGCGGCCTGGTATTAAAAGACTGTCAAGGCCCATGGATTTTGGCCCTCAACAGCCTGATAATACCAGGCTACAGCAGCCCCACATTTGGCGCATCAAAAGATGTGCCAATTGTGGCACTTTACCCGGCTCTTCCCACTTGCCCTGTAGCGGTGGCAAGCGGGGTAATAAGGGGTTAATGTCACCGTTGATTGCACGGTGACAATAAGCCCGGTTAATAATGGAGAGGCGTCAATAAGACACTGATCCATTATTAATCCCAAAGTTTTTAAATGTTTAAAAAAAAGACACAGCAAGAAAAAAGTCTTTTAATGAAATAAAAGAGACAACACAGTTTTCATTAATTTTATTATACACTCATTCCTGCGACGCCATCGATCTCCTGTAAAAAAAGAAAAAAAACAAACCAACAGTATACCACCTGTCCGACGCAGTCCATAACGACAGTCCCACGACGATCCAGCTCTGCTACATCGCAATGACAGGCAGAGCCTGTCATCGCAACGCAGCACAGCTGATTACCTGCTTCCCCGGCGGTGACGTCATCGGACTGACTGCTTTACGGCCGGGATTACCCAGCAGTCACTGCAGTTATCGCGAGAAACTGCATGTGACCGCCGGGGAAAGAAGATTGCGGCCATGAAGCAGTCCAGCCCGTGACCGCCGGCGATCTTCTGCCAGGTAAGTGCCGCTGACTCCTGACAGACCCGACCGACGGACACTGACAGTGACAGTGACAATCCCGATTCCGGTATCCGATATGACGAAAATATCGGAACTCGGAATCGGAATTCCGATACAGCCAATATCGGCCGATACCCGATATTTGCAGTATCGGAATGCTCAACCCTACTGGGGACTACAATGTACTAGGGACTACCATGTACAAGCACTACAATTGCAGTTTGCAATTTTCACTCAGCAACATCCACTGCTTTTTGTTTCTGGAAAACACCCACGGACTCAAATTCTTCACTACACCTGTAGATAAATTCCCAAAGGGGTATAATTTACAAAATGGGGTCACTTGAGGGGGAATTCTATTCTTCTAGCATTTATCGGATCTGTATATGGAGTCTGCAAACTCTTCTAGGAAAATCTGCGCTCTAGGAGGGAAATAGTGCTCTGTCACTTCCAAGTCAAGTCGCATGGCTAAGCAGTACTGTGCAGCCACATATGGAGTATGTCTACATTCAGCTGAAATTGTGGTGCCAATTTTGGTGCCATTTTTCTCCATTTCCAAGTGTAAAAATGTAAAATCTGGGACTAAAACTAAATATTGGAGGTAAAAACATAATTATTTTTTCTTCACTGCCCAATCGTATAAAATTCTGTGACACACCCGTGGTGTCAATATGATCACTGCACCGCTAGATTCATTGAGAAGTGTAGTTTTTAAAATGGGGTCATTTATGAGGGGTTTTTCTGCTCTGGTACCTCAGGGACTCTGCCCATGGGACATGGCACCCTCAAACCAGTCCAGCAAAATTTGAACTCCAATATGGAGCTTCTTCTCTTCTGACATTTGCACTGTGCCTAAAAATATGCACAAAGAACCAACAAAAAACGAACAAAATTCCCAAAATAATATAAAAGTATAAATTTTATTAAATAATATAACATACAGGAAATACGGACAGGAAAGGGAAGGAGGTAAAGACCAAAGTTGTATATGCAAAATGAGGGGTGCTACAAAGGAGATTAGGGTAATGCATAAAATAGTAGGCGGGCATGACAATAGCAGTCATGATAGATCATTGTGCATATTCATTATCCAAAATCACCATGTGTGATCATATACTGCCCACATGAAATGCCCACATGTATCCACAAAGTGGAAGCAAGGCTACAATCGAATACATGTATATACCACCCACATATGTTGCCCGCATGTACCACAGAGCGGAAACAAGGCTATAGTCAAATATGTGCATGAATCACCCAAGAATGATAACGTTATCTGAATATAGGCAATAGCATGTACAAAATAAATGTTGATCCCAAAACAGGGAAATACCAGCAATTACCTAAATAGCTGCAAGTAGGGACATCTCCTCCGTGCACCCTCCCCGACGCGCGATGCGGCGATAGTGGCCTTTCTCAAGGGTATGTATGAGTGGAATGAAGGGGAATATAAAAACGCTGCCTCAACCAATGAAAACAATCGACAACGATCATGTGATTGCACCGCCCATGATAAAGATTAATTAACAGGTGGTATACCTGGACAACTTATCAAATACCGCCCATGTGATGTCCCGCAGGAGTATCACCCACCTACGAACAAGCAGCCATCAATACGTGCAACACATATGATAGAAATATGCTTTCAATATAAGAGAGTCTCTTGCGCTGACGTCAGCACTGACTCTCGTATGTTGATATCGCCGCTGCTTCTAATGACGCGCGCGTTGTCACAGAAACTGGGACGCCGGGCCGCGTCGGCATCACGAGGGCGGTGACGTCACAAAGAAGCAACCATCACCACAGCAACGGAAGATGCCAAGAGCGACCAGACGGGCCGAGACCGCGACACGCAAGCGTACCAGCAGACGCCGAGATCAAGAGGATGGTAAGTATGAAAACATATAAAGATGGAGGCTTGATCACATAAATAGACATATGTAGAAATATAGCAAGAATTATTATAAAATATTGAGAAACATATAACATATAGACAACAATGGACAACATGGGTGGGACATATATACAAACATAATAGATGACCACATATGCTTGAAAATGTTCATGGAATATGATAATTGGAGATGAAAACCTTGATGGTTGATGATTGGAATGAAGAGGGGATGTATCATAGTTGAACAAACCATGGGAAAATAGCATGATACATGATGTAATCATGAAAGAGAGCAGCAAAACATCTAAAATAACAAAGTAAAAAACAGTGTTAAAAACAATGAAACACGTTACATAACAAAATTGGTCAGAAACCAAACACAATAGACAGATGAACCATTTTACAAAAATGAGGCAAAGCTAATTGCCTCATTCAATCCCTTAGGGTGGACCGTATCTAATGTCCAGATCCACTTAGTCTCACACTGCAACAGTTTTGATGTGAAACTACCTCCACGGGCACCAGGATCAATAGTATCGATACCTCTCACCCGTAATTTAGAGCTGTCACATTGATGATGGAGTTTGAAGTGGCGTGGTATAGTCCTGAGTGTGGCAAGGTCCTTGTGATCGGCGGCCGCCTGGATCCCCAGAACGTTCTCACGCACACGTACTTTGAGTTGACGTGTCATGCCGATATAAATTAAATTACAGGGACATAATGCAAAGTATATGACATATTTAGAGACACATGAAATGTGTCTTCTAATATCATATGTCCTGGACCCCGTAGAATTAAAAAAGGTTTTAGCACGATCCATATTGGGGCAGGCGACACAGCGACCACAAGGACCACTGCCACACAAAGGACGGCCACTATCTAGGAAAGTAGACTTCCTCTCCCCCTGATAATGACTATGGACCAGATAATCCCTCAAATTTCGGGAACGTCTAATCGTAATGCTTGGTGTTTGAGGGAGGATCTGATTCAAGATAGGGTCGGCCTGAAGGATAGGCCATGCCCTATTGAGGGCATTTTTCATGCGTGAAAATTGGGCATGATAGTTGGTAATAAATCTGATCTTGTTATCAGGTTTCTTCACCTTATTGTCATATAATAGTGTATGACGGGTGGAATTTTTTGCCCTATTGAAGGCCCTTTTTATACACCTGCGGCTATAGCCTCGTTCCACAAATCTCTCTGAAAGGTCCATAGCCTGAATCCTAAAATCTTGTTCAGTGGAACATATTCTACGGAGGCGTAGGAATTGGCCCGTGGGAATGGCATTAATCATAGATCTCGGATGTGAAGAGGAGGCATGGAGCAGCATGTTGGTAGACGTCTCCTTTCTAAAAATGCTGGTTTGCAAAATATCCTCGGAATCCCTCCATATCTTAACATCTAAAAAGTTGATGGTATCCCTATCGCACATGTGTGTGATGTGGATATTGGATTCATTGGAATTCAAAAGAGTTACAAATTCATCTAGCTGAATGGAAGTTCCCTGCCAGATCAGAAAAATGTCATCGATGTACCGCACCCAAAAGGGGATGCGGTCCATCGATGAACACTGATCAGGCAGGGATAGGTCCCTCTCCCACAGCCCCAGGAACAGGTTGGCATATGCGGGGGCAAATGAGGCCCTCATGGCTGTTCCCTGGAGCTGCAGGTAGAAGGACCCCTTGAATATGAAAAAGTTATGTGTAAGTGAGAATTCGAGGAGCTCAAGGATAAAGTGGATGATCTCGGATGGTAGATTAGACATAGTCAGATAGTATCTAGTGACGGCAATCCCATCCTTATGCCTAATGTTGGTGTATAAAGATTCCACATCTCCAGTCACCAACATAGTGTCTGGTCCAATATAGAGACCATCAACTCGCTTGAGAAACTCCCCGGTATCTAACAGAAATGAAGGGAGATTCCCCACAAGAGGTTGAAGTTTGGAGTCAATCCAGAAATTTACCTTCTCAAGATAATTACCTGACCCTGAGATGATAGGACGTCCCGGGGGCACCTCCAAGTTTTTATGTACCTTGGGTAGTAGGTACATAGTGGAAATTGTGGGTTCGACCACTTGTAGCGCCGAAGCATATTTCTATCATATGTGTTGCACGTATTGATGGCTGCTTGTTCGTAGGTGGGTGATACTCCTGCGGGACATCACATGGGCGGTATTTGATAAGTTGTCCAGGTATACCACCTGTTAATTAATCTTTATCATGGGCGGTGCAATCACATGATCGTTGTCGATTGTTTTCATTGATTGAGGCAGCGTTTTTATATTCCCCTTCATTCCACTCATACATACCCCTTGAGAAAGGCCACTATCGCCGAAACGCGCGTCGGGGAGGGTGCACGGAGGAGATGTCCCTACTTGCAGCTATTTAGGTAATTGCTGGTATTTCCCTGTTTTGGGATCAACATTTATTTTGTACATGCTATTGCCTATATTCAGATAACGTTATCATTCTTGGGTGATTCATGCACATATTTGACTATAGCCTTGTTTCCGCTCTGTGGTACATGCGGGCAACATATGTGGGTGGTATATACATATATTCGATTGTAGCCTTGCTTCCACTTTGTGGATACATGTGGGCATTTAATGTGGGCAGTATATGATCACACATGGTGATTTTGGATAATGAATATGCACAATGATCTATCGTGACTGCTATTGTCATGCCCGCCTACTATTTTATGCATTACCCTAATCTCCTTTGTAGCACCCCTCATTTTGCATATACAACTTTGGTCTTTACCTCCTTCCCTTTCCTGTCCGTATTTCCTGTATGTTATATTATTTAATAAAATTTATACTTTTATATTATTTTGGGAATTTTGTTCGTTTTTTGTTGGTTCTTTGTGCATATTTTGCTTTGCGATATTCCCTATCAGTCTTTCCAGATAATTGCCTATATATATTTATTCATCCATTCATTTATGGTTAATTATTTCTTTTAGGCTATTATTTCCATGAAAGTCGTTTTGTACTGTGCCTAAAAAGTAGTTTCCGACCACATATGGGGTATCGGTGTACTCAGAAAATGTTGTCCTATTACCCTCGTGAAAATAAAAAATCTCGGGCTAAAATAACATTTTTTGGGGAAAATTTTGATTATTTTAATTTCACGGCTCAAAGTTTTCAAACTTCAAAACTATAAAAACGTTCCTTGAGGGGTCTAATTTCCAAAACTGGGTCACTTGTGTTGGGTTTTCACTGTTTAGGCACATCAGGAGCTCTCCACGACATGATGTCCTATAATTGTTCCAGGAAATTTTGCATTCAAAAAGTCAAATGGCTCTCCTTCCTTTTCAAGCCCTGCCATGTGCCCAGTTGTTTTCTCACACAAATGGGGTATCAGTCTACTCAGGAAAATTTTCACAGCAAATTATACAGTGCAAATTCTCCTGTTACCTTGTGAAAATGCTAAATTTGGGGCTAAAAGAACATTTTTGTGGGAAAAATGTAATTTTTTTTATTTTCATGGCTCAATGTTATAAACTTTTGTGTAGCACCTGGAGGTTCAAGGTGCTCACCACAGATTTAAATAAGTTCCCTGAGGGATCTAGTTTCCAAAATGTTGTCACTTGTGGAAGGTTTCCACTATTTAGGCACATGAGGGGTTTTCCAAACATGACATCGTGTCCGCTAATGATTCCAGCAAATTTTGAATTCAAAAAGTTAAATGGCGCTCCTTTCCCTTATGAGCTCGGCCGTGTGCCCAAACAGTAGTTTTCCTCCGCATATTGGGTATTAGCTAACTCAGAAGAAATTGCACAACAAATTGTGTGGTCCATTTTTTCCTGTTATCCTTGCAAAAATAAAAATATTTGGGTCTAAAGTAAAATTTTTGTGAAAAAAAGTTAAATGTTCATTTTTTCCTTCCATATTCCATTAATTCCTGTGAAGCATCTGAAGGGTTAATAAACTTCTTGAAGGTGGTTTTGAACACCTTGAAGGGTACAGTTTTTAGAATGGTTTTACTTTGGGGTATTTTCTGTCATATAGGCCCCTCAAAGTCACTTCAAATGTGAGGTGGTTCCTAAAAAAATGATTTTGTTGGAAAAATGAGAAATCACTGGTCAACTTTTAACTGTCATAACTTCCTAACAAAAAATAATGTTTAAAAAATTGTGCTGATGAAAAGTAGACATGTGGGAAATGTTATTATTAACTATTTTGTGTGACATACTGTAACTCTCTGATTTAGGCCGGAGTCACACTAGCGATGAATACGGACGAGTGCTATGCGATAAAACATCGCATAGCACTCGGACCAGTATTAATCTATGGGACAGCTCCCATCACCGTTTTTTTCCTCGGCTGTATTCTACGTGCGAGTGAAATCTCAGCATGCTGCGATTGTCACCGACACTTGGCCGAGACTCGGCGCACTCGCACCTTTATAAGTCTATGGGTGCGAGTGACACAGCGCACATCACTCGGATATCATCTGAGTGCTGTGTGATATATGCCGACGCCGTCAATGGAGGAGATAGAGAAATTAGTTTCTCTGCCTCCTCCGCAGCTGTGCTGCGATCTGCTCTAAGCGAGAGGGTCGGAGCACGGTAGCATGACACTCGGCTCCCTCACGCAGCAGAGCAGGAGCCGAGGGTCATTAGCATATCGCATCGGATGCCATACGCAAGTGTGACCCCGGCCTTAAGGACATAAAAATTAAAAGTTTGAAATTTGAAAACTTTTCACGAAATTTCCAATTTTTGCCTAAATAAACATAAGCCATACCAATTAAATGTTACCACTATCATGAAATACAATATGTCATAAAAAAATATTCTCAGGATCAATGGGATCCATTGAAGCATTCCAGAATTATTACCACGTAAATTGACACTGGTCAGAATTATAAAATTTGGTCTGGTCATGAAGGTGAAAACAGGCTTGGGGGTGAAAGAAGCACTCCCACCAAATTTTAAATCCTCTTAATATATTGCCTTTCTACCCAGTTAATTCTTCTCTTTTTCATTAAGTTTATGAAATCACTTGATTATTAGCAGACTATCTTAATCCTTATAATCTCTATGCAGAACAGGAAGTCTCTTTTCCCTGCATGAGTCATCATTAGAACAACAATTCTACACCACTTCAAAGTCTCTGGTGGTCCAGGTCCACCTCCTCTTCAACTCCTAACCCAGCTTCTCCACTCCTCCCCACTGCCAGGGACTTCTCAGTGAGGAAGAATTGTAGTTCTAATAATGACTCATGCAGGAAAGTAAACTTATTGTTTCTACATAGAGCTTAGTTCATCTAGTCAGTTATTAATCATGAGATGTTATAGACCTAAAGAAAAAGAGAATAACTATGTAGAAAGGCAAAATGAGTAATTGTAAATACGCAGTGCTATATATACAGTAATATGATAATATGATGACGCAATATATTAAGAGGATAAAAACTTTGATAGGAGTGCTTCTTTAAAAATAACTAATTAATGATCAGTTTTTAAGTAGTAATACATTTTTATGATATACTTCATTACCTTGTTTTGCCCTGTGCACTCCCAAACTGCCTAGTTCTAGCTCCCTAAAAAATACGCTTTCAACTGCTGCTCATCAAGAATCCATACTCTATTTATAGTACATACAACCTGTGTTGGGGACTTAAAGGGAAAGTCCCTAAATCATTAATAGATTTATGGATTCTTACTGAGCAGAAGCTGAAATCAGACTACAGCAAAATACAGTAATAAAGCATATTAGAAAAATTACTGGGGAAAGGCTAATTGATAACACAAGTCTGCAAGGGTAAAATTGTTTGAAAAGTAAGAGGTGATTTTTCCATACTTTTAAAGGGAATCTGTCACCGCATTTCCGCACTATGAGATAGGGCCACCGCCATCAGGGGCTTATCTACAGCATTATGTAATGCTGTACAGTAGATAAGCCTCCGATGTCACCTGAAAGTGAAGAAAAACGAGTTATATTATACTCACCCAGGGGCGTTCCACCGTCTGTTCGGGTCAGATGGGCGTCACGGTCAGTTCCCGGGCCTCCCATCTTGTGAAGAAGCCGGCGTGTTCTTTCTGCCCCGCAGGCGCCGGACCTCTCTGACCTTTCCCAGCGCCTGCGCACTGTAGCACTCTGCTGTGCCCTCACCAGGGCCGAGCTGTACGCCTGCGCAGGAGCCGCGACAGGGCAGAAAGAACACGCCGGCTTCGTCACAAGATGGGAGGCCCCGGACATGACCGCGACGCCCATCTGATCCAGAATGCTGTAGATAAGCCCCTGATGGCGGTGGCCCTATCTCATAGGGCGAAAATGCGGTGACAGATTCCCTTTAACAGCTAAACTCAGTAAAAATATCAAAAAAATTCCATCACACATAGGTTTTTCACAAACACTGACTCCATAGGTTTTTTATTGCACTATACTTTGATCTCTTTGCGTGACTGTTGGTGGATGATTTTGGTGTCATTAGATTGGTTAGAAATGGTTTTCATGGTACAGGAGAGAAAGGGAATTTCTTCCATACTTATCTCAAGACAATGCTCTAGTGTATTGCTGTGATGTTCCTGGGCTGATGGAAAAACGATGAGTACAATGTGAGCGAGTTGAGACTTTTTATTGATTCATCCATAAAAAAGCATTCTGTGCACTTGAAGAAAAGCTATGAGAATTCAGACTTTATCCTCAAAAAACTTAAATAAAAGGATAAAGGATTGTCAACACGTGATGATCTGAAAGTACTCTTTTTGCTCATTGGGCTACAAGGAGGATACACAAAGTACCCATGCTTTTTGTGTGAATGGGACAACCAGGATAGGACTTATCACTGGAGCCAAAACAGTTGGCCAATGAGAATATCTTGGACGGCATTTTTGTGGGTCCGGATATTTGGAAACTTATGAATCGAGATGAGTAGAGATGGCCGAACCCGTGGATGTTCACGTCCGGCGGGTTCGGCTGAACATTTTAAAAAAGTTTGCTTCGGGTACCAGAATGGTTCCCGAACACGAAACCCGAACCTGGACTCCATTCAGATAAATTGGGCCCGAACATCTATTGTTTCCCACGCTGTCATCTGCATGACAGCTCGGGAAACACGGTCTCTGACCAGCGGTACAGCGTGTCATTATAGCCAGATAGAACGCTGCAATTCCATGCTGTCAGATGACAGCATGTGAGCCAGCAGCTTTGACCAGCAGTAAAAAGGTTACCATCAGTCACAGGCGTCAGCTGATTAGAATACTACTGAGATCCCAGGAAAATATTTGACATATGCATGTCACAATTGAATAACATTAGTCCAAGTGCGATCCGATGTTTTATCAGGTCCCACGAGGACCGAAAATGCCCTATCCCTGATTGTGCAGTGTCTGTGATATTACAATCTTTACAGATAAGTAGAAGCATGGTACAGAGGTCAGTACTATTCCTCCAGCAAACCTAGTGTCTTTCATTTTCCTTTCCCTAACCCCTTCAATGCTAATATTGAAGTGCAGGCACACTATCTCAGCAAATAAATACTGAATGTTAAATGAGTTACAGGTGACTGACAGTTGTGGGCCTAGGGTTGTGAAACAGCTGTTAAAAAAGAGGAAGGGTACATCCAACATGACTGGGGAAAAGCAAGGTCGTGGTGGAAGGGGTAATAAGCTTGGTATTCAATGCTTTCTTGGGTTAGGTGGTAATGTTACTAAAAGCTATACTGAATAAATACTATCTCCTCCTATCCAAAGACAACTGACAACATCTGTTACTGGACAAGCTATTTGACTCCCTTTCTTTGGCAGCCACACAGCAGTATGCCATGTTGATGAGAGCCAGAAAGAGCATGTGCTCCAGTGGATGGCAAGCGCTGCATCATATGGCCTCTCCTCCTCTTTCTCCACTTTCACATCGCACACACTACAATATTTCAGAGCTGGCACCCCAATTATCCTTGTTTTCCCCCGACATCAAAAGTCTCCAACCGGCAAACTAACTGTGGTGAACCACAGATGGGTGGGTCTGTAGAGATGTTCACACATTCTATTCCATGAGCCTTTGAGGTCTGCTCTAAAGAATCACAAAATCCAGAGGAGGAAAGCATCTGCACCGATACCCCAAATTTTTTCCTGTTTGGTCAAGGGCCAGACGAAATAGGGTTGGAGCAGAAATCAGCCCCTCTTCACCACACGTTAACCCCCAGGAGTGGAGGTGATCCTGATGAGACTCAGGTTCCTTAAGCACACGCGGACTGTACTATGCTGTCAGGGCAGGAAAAGGAGGAGGGTGACTCTCAGGTCAAAGAGTGGGAGTAAAGAGATGATGATGATGAGGTTGTAGATCTCACTTGTGGTGAACCCAGAGGCACATAGCTGTGTAGCTCAGCAGAGGAGGTGGAGGAGGAAAACAAGGAGGACACGGAGTTATGCAACCATGACAAGCACTGCATCCTCAGCCACAACTCTGGCTGTGATCAGCAGCGGATGTTTGGCTGCAGTTCTCAGGGGCAGCAAGGGTTGCCTAGCCTGGGCATTTTTTGAGACTGCAAAGGATGACCTAACTCACTTTATCTTCCAACTTTTCAAAAAATGACCCAGTAACGGCAAAAATTGCAATAATTTGACTACTGCATGAACTGGCACATGCGTGATCAACATGCCTTAGTCTGCAAATCAAACTGAGCTAAAATGCAGACTAGCGGGCCTCGCCAAACACCGACTGTCCCATAAACCACATCTGCTGCTTCTTCCTCCTCTATCACCTTGGCAAGTGTTCTCATACAGGTCTCCGACAGCAGAATCTCTACTTGTTTACTCCCTACAGTCGGGTTGACTGAAAGCCCATCGGCTGTTAAGGTAGTGGAAAAGTCTGCTGTTTTTGCTTCACCGAGCACACCACATCTTTCTCAATCCACCATAATATCCCCACCTGCACCTCACTCACAGTCCAGCAGTTTGTCGTGTTCACCCTACTCCACCCTCTCTCAGCACAGCAGCCAGCCCTCAGTCCCATAGTTGTGGTCACATAAAGGAAGGTTTCCACTTATACATGCCAAAGCTAAGAGCTTTAAATCCACCATCTCCAACCTGTTGGCCACGGAAATGCTGCCTCTCCACCTGGTGGATACAGATGGGTTCTGAAAGCTGAAGGCTGTCGCAGTCCCTCAGCACCAGTTGCCCAGTCACCGTTACTTCTCTAAGAATGCTGTGACTGCGCTACACCAGCATGTCGCAGACAACATCACCCATTCTTTGAAAAAATCTATGTCTGCCAGGGTGCATTTCACCACTGACACCTGGATGAGCAAACATGGCCAGGGGTGTTACATCTTGCTGACTGGGCTGTTACATCTTGCTGACTGGGTTCTGGGTAACTCTGGGTAACTCTGTGGGCAAAAGGCTGCTCCACAACTCTTGCAATCCCCAAGGCTTGCGGGACAAGCCTCTGTATCTAACAATTTCTCCACTGCTTGTGCCTCCTCCACCTGCCCTAGGGCTTCCACCTGCATCCTCAGCCCCTCCCTTAATGTGACATGTATTCCAACAGTGCAGAGAGAATCCCTCCCACCTCTGTACTGCGCAGCCATGGCTCACCGCAAGAAGCCAGTGTTTAAATTAATATGCTTTGGAGATCGTAGTCACACAGCTCAAGAGTTGTGGACAGCTATCAGGATGAGTTTGAGCAATGGCTGTCTCCACTGAACCCAAAGCCAGGGAAGGACGTGTGAGATAACAGTGTGAACCTATGCCAGGGCAGTTTCACACATGAGCCTTGCATGGCTCACATCCTCATCCTGGTGGTACAGCAATTTTTCCACCACTATCCTGGCCTGGATGCACTGCTGCAGAAAACACACTCACTGTGTGCTCACTTCTGCTGTTTGCACCATGCACAATGTTGACTTGCATCGCTACAGAGGTCTTTTGGCCTACCGGAGTGGGTACGGATCAAGTACCTTTGCACCCGTCTGAATAGTTTCAAAATGGCTACTAAGATGGTTAGCGCTGATGATGCCATCATCAGCATCACTCTTAAGGTCATCTACATGCTGGAGTACACTTTGTATAGTCTGCTGGAGGAGGTGTTGGTCCCAGAGGAAGAGGTGGAAGCAGAGGAGGATGCGGAAGGGATAACATTATCTTGAAATTCCAGACTGTCATAGCACAGACGGTTGCCATTATAGGGTGGATAACAGTAATCGAGGGGGGCTCATGGTTCCAGACAAACTGTTAGTGAAGGTACAGGAGCTGAGGAACAAATGGAGGAGGAAGAGGAGGAAGAGGTGATAACCTCACAACAGTCAGGAGATGCAGAGAATAATAATCCCCTCTCTGTTGTCCGTGGTTGGCGGGTGGGGATGGAGGACGGAAGCACACGTATTACCCCGCCACCAACACCATGGACTTGGACCTCATGGAAGCACCCGACACATGAGCACCTTCTTGCTGCACTATCTGCAACATGATGCCCACATTGTTAGGATTAGAAATAGTGCTGACTAATGGGTTGCCACTCTGTTAGATCCATGGTACAAGAGTAAATTTTGCCAGATGCTTCGTCCTTGGAATCGGATACACACATGCTGGAGTATCGATACTCGCTTTTAGAAAATCTTAAAGGGAACATGTCAGCAGAGTTGTGCAACCTACACACAGTGTCAGGTCAGTGCTGTTATACTGAATAAAATGATACCTTGGTTGATGAAATCCATCTTGTGGCTGTTTCTTAATCTTTATTTTCAGTGTGTAATTAAAGAGATTCTCGTGCCCTAAGGCAGGGATTGGGTATGTGGTGCTCTGATTAGATATTCATAGTGCAGACTGCTGACAAGTCACTCCCTCACTGACCTGCCCTCTAGTTTGCATAATGAACACCTAACATACTGAATGAAAAAAAAAAAGATTCTGCAGGCAGGTGCCAGGCATAGCACCTGCTCTTCAGCATAATTGCTTGTTTAGTGTGCCAATAATACAGTTTTGTGATGTTACTTAGCTAGGGGAAGAAAAAAAATCTATTTGAAAATGGCGGCCTCCGTGCCTGCGCAGTAGCAGCTATCGGTGTCTAGCTGTGTTCCGATAGCTGCTACTGCGCATGAGCCAGCAGCACCATTTTACTGGAGATGAAAAAAAAAGGAATTTCCCCTCCAAGATGGAGCCGCCCGTGCCTGCACAGTAGCAGCTCAGAGATAGCCGAGATCTGCTACTGCGCAGGCGCGGGTGGCGCCATCTTGGAGGATATTTTTTTTTAATCTCCAGTAAAATGGCTCCACAGGCGCATGCGCAGTAGAAGCTATCGGATCACACTTAGACACCGATAGCTGTTACTGCTCAGGCGCGACAGGCGCCATTTTGGAATAGATCTTTTTTCTTCCCATAGCTGAATAACATCGTAAAACTGTATCATTGGCAAACTAAACAAGTGATTATGCTGCAGAGCAGGTGCCATGGCTGGCACCTGCCTGCAGAAGCGTTTCTTTTTATTCCATATGTTAGGTATTCATTATGCAAACTAGTAGGCAGGTCAATGAGGGAGCAGTAACCTGTCAGCAGTATCCATTATGATCAGAGCACACATACATGAACCCTGCCTTAAGGCACGAGAATTATCATTAACTACAAACTAAAAATTAAGATTACGAAACAGCCACAAGACGAATTTCATCAACCAATGTATCATTTTATTCAGTATAATAGCGCCAACCTGACACTGTATGCAGATTACTATGCACAACCCATCTGACAGGTTCCCTTTAATAGTGATTTTCCCCAAGACAGCAGTGAGATACAGTGTGCATCGCAATTATAGACTTCCAATTCCGTGAACGTTGAGTCGTCAACAAAAACATTAGCAGCAGCAGTGTATGTGACATGAGCAATTTCTGTGACTTGTTTAACACAGGGTTCCCCAACTCCAGTCCTCAAGGCCCACCAACAGGTCATGTTTTCAGGATTTCCTTTGTATTGCACAGATGATGCAATTATCACCTGTGCAATACTAAGGAAATCCTGAAAACATGACCTGTTGGTGGGTCTTGAGGACTGGAGTTGGGGAACCCTGGTTTAACACATTTTTTAGACCAGCCCGTGCACCAGCAGAGCAGAGTACAAGTCTGACACATTGTGAACGACTGGAGTGGATGGTTCAGAAGTATCTCGAGCTCAATATCAATGCCATCAGGGATAATTTGGACCCTTTTGCTCTTCAAAAATGAAAGAGTGGCTTAAGCTCACCTGTCTGACTCATGCTTTGGAGATTTTGACATGCCCGGCAGCCAGCATTCTCTCAGAATGTGTCTTCAGAGCTGCTGGTGGTATTCTGATGGATAAGCGCATCCGGCTGTTCCCTGAAACTGTAGAGCGACTAACCTTTCATCAAGATGAACAAGCCATGAATCTCCAATGACTCAGGCCCCCCAGTCGCAGACTGGGCAGTCTAAGCGATGGTGTAGTTTTTAGTGTGCTGCATTGATCTCGCGTTATTGCAGTCCGTGACACCTTTGTTGTGGCTTCTGTGCCTAGTGTGCTACTACTGCTGATGTTACAAACAATTTTTTAAATGTGGAGACTCCAAGTTTGGTCTCCATCTGGCGAATTGCCTGTAGTGGAAAGGGTGTCAGAGGCCTATTATACTATTTCTACTCTGGTGAAATAGATGCCACTTTAGTAGTGTGTGACAATATTTTTTTTAATGTTGAGATTCCAACTTGGGTCTCCATCTGGTGGGTTGCCTGCAGTGGAAGGGGTGTCAGAGACCCATTATACTACTTCTACTTTGGTGAAATTTATGCCACCTTAGTGGTGTGTGACAATGATATTTTGAAATGTGGAGACTCCAAGTTGGGTCTCCATCTGGTGGGTTGCCTGTAGTGGCAGGGGTGTCAGAGGCCCATTGTACTATTTCTACTCTTGGGAAATTGATGACACTTTACTGTTGTATGAAAATAATTTTTTGAAATGTGGAAACTCCAAGTTGGCTCTTCTTCATGTGTGTTGTCTGTAGCAGTAGGCTTGCACTTATTTTCAGTAAACTACCTGTGTTACTATCCTTACATGTTTATAACAATAGTAGTCTACAAAACTGATGTTTGTGGCACCTGTGTGTGGCTGAGCAAAAATTTGGTTTAAGCTGTTGCATGGGGTATCATGGCTCACAGGACAGCAGGCTTACACCAATCACTCACTTACCTCATCTTAATTTAAACTTAAATTACAAGCTCTAAGTGATGGCCCAGACCATGATACCTCATGCATGGCCCATGGCTGACTTCTGCTGAGCCATTATCAAATTTCTACTGTGGGTGAATTGATCATCAGTCAACTACTTGTGTTACTATACTTAAATTTTTCTACCAATAGCAGTCCATGAAACTGATGTTTGTAGCACCTGAGTGTGGCATAGCAAAAATCCAGTTTGAGATGTTGCATGAGGTATCAGAGCTCCCAGGACAGCAGGCTTACACCGGTCTCTCACCCACCTCATGTTAATTTAAACTTAAATTCAAAGCTGTAAATGCTGCCTCAGACCTTGTTACCTGATGCACGGCCCATGGCTAACTGCTGGTGTGCCATTATCTAATTTCTATTGAGAGTTAATTGATGCCACTTTTCCTGGAGTCGGCCTCTAATTTGAGCTGTTTTGGCAACTTTCTGCCCCCCTGAAGGTGTTGTGTATGCGTTTGGTTTTGCATTCTATTGAATTCAATGGGATTTGGGTGTGTTTGACGAACAGTTCTTCGTGCATGTTCGGTGAACATCAGAGCGTTCACCAAACCGAACCTTGAAAAGTTCGTTCATCGCTCAATTTCCTCATATGCTTCTAGGAGGAACAACAAATGACCAGTACAACAGAGATCCAAGAAAAGATGCTCCAGAATTGTTTTAATATGGGGGAATTAAAGTATTTAATTTGCCAAGTATGTGACGAAGAGGGTGGACAGGTCCTCTTTAAAAATTCTGAGATTCAGCCAAGAAATTTGTAGACATCTTCCTGCTTTGGAAATTTCTTCTAGAAGTATTTCATGTAACCAGTCCATCACATGCTAATAAAGACAGATTGGTTCTAGAAAGAAACTCCCATGGAAAATATCCATTATAGCAGCTAGAGTATAGTCTAACGAATAATTAATGGTAAACTCCATTTTATTTCATTTTATTTCTGAAGTATCCCTTAAATGATCACAAAGCACATCAAAGAATAATTATATCATGATTCATTTATTCAGCAGTGTGGCATACAAACTTCTCCCTACTACTATCTAACGGCTTAAGAATTTCTAATTCAAACAAATAATGGGTACAGGACAATTTACCTTTAGTTCTGAGCGGTGACAAACAGTCTTATCATCAAAAGACATCTGATAAATCTTGTAACACCATCCAAAGCATTTTTTTCTCTCTTACATGAAAACCAGTGAAAGGGATTTTTCTTTTTATAAAAAAATAAAAAATTCCATTTCGGTGTATGGAAATCATCAATGTCCTTAGTTTACTTTTGTGGGTGGCAGATCCTTTAAAGGAAGGAAAATTAAATGTCTTTGTGACTATCTCAGATAATAACTCTTCAAGCCACAGGATAGCCATAGGCAAACTGAGTCCAATCTCCTTATGTACATATACAGTATATATGTATATATATATATATATATATATATATATATATATATATATATCTTTTTCTCCACTTCTAATATTGCCATGCTGTTTGAATGTGATATAAGGCTTCATAGCGGACAATTATAAGATGGCTGCTGTTGCGTCTGAGGCGATATTTGTGCTTGATAAGGTTCAAGGAGTATAATAGGAAGCGGGCCAAGGATAATAGGATGCGGCCAGGAGACAGGCATTCACTTAATGCAAAGTAGCAGATTCTTTTCCCTTAACAATTCCTTTCCATTTAGCCTGGAAATATACCTCTCTATAGAATTATGTGTTTTGTATGTACCTGGAAGGAGATTGTTTTTTTCTCTTTTGATAATATTAAGATATGAGGCTGAATGGGTTTAACTATGGAATATTCTTCCAGTAAATGTAACATTACTAAATTATTAAGAAAAGATTTAGGTTTGAATTTTCATTTTAAAAGGAAAAGTTAGGTCATATTAATATATATATATATATATATATATATATATATATATATATATATAGTTGTGCTCAAAAGTTTACATACCCCATCAGAATTTTTGCTTTCTTGGCCTTTTTTCAGAGAATATTAATGATAACTCTTTTTAAATCATAATGACAACCCAAAATATCCAAATGACCCTGATCAAAAGTTCACAAACCCCATTTCTTAATACCGTGTATTACCCCCTCTAACATCAATGACAGCTTGAAGTCTTTTGTGGTAGTTGTGGATGAGGTTCTTTATTTTCTCAGATGGTAAAGCGGCCAACTCTTCTTGGCAAAAAGCCTCCAGTTCCTGTAAATTCCTGGGCTGTCTAGCATGAACTGCGTGCTTGAGATCTCCCCAGAGTGGCTCAATGATATTGAGATCAGGAGACTGAGATGGCCACTCCAGAACCTTCACTTTGTTCTGCTGTAGCCAATGATAGGTTGACTTGGCCTTGTGTTTTGGATCATTGTCATTTTGGAACATCCAAGTACGTCCCATGAGCAGCTTCTAGGCTGATGATTGCAAATTTGCCTCCAGTATTTGCTGATAATGTGCTCCATTCATCTTTCCTTTAACTTTGACCAAGTTTCTTGTACCTTTGCAGCTCACACATCCCAAAAAATCAGCGATCCACCTCCGTGCTTTACAGTAGGAATGGTGTTCCTTTCATCATAAGCCTTGTTGATCTCTCTCCAAATGTAATGTTTATGGTTGTGTCCAAAAAGTTCAATTTTGGTCTGATCATTCCAAATTATCTTGTTCCAGATGTTTTGAGGCTTGTCTCTGTGCTGTTCCTTTTTCAGTGTTTTTATTGAACATTTTATAAACCAGTAATACTGAAGCATTAAGTACATAAAGAAATTATGCAGTAATAGTTGGTATTATTTGAAATGTTTTTTCTTTTGCGTCAAAATACTACATTTTAAACAACATTTTTTGTCTCTGTGCTGTTCCATAATGTAGGCTAGATACTTTGTGGCATTTGAGCAGTAATGGCTTTTTTCTGGTGACTCGACCATGCAGCCCATTTTTCTTCCAGTGCCTCCTTATTGTGCATCTTGAAACAGCCACAATTATATTATCATACATAATATATACATAATTATGTTGTACAAACTGTGCTCCACTGGGAATGGCTGATCTGTGATTGCTCTGATACTGACCACCACTGTACAATGTGTGATAAATAATCCGCTAAGTGTCATGGCAAAACACTTCAAACTTTAAAAGTACACTTAAAAGAACACAGAAAAACATATGTTACTACTCATCCTTGTCCCAAATAATGTAAGAAGGACATATGTAGCGGCACCAAATCCCATTTAGGTGTGTTTGCCACTAGGATCACTGTTACCAAAGTTACATATAGAAATGCAAGTTGACGTCTAAACCTGATTATTGAGACAAAATGTAAAACTATTTGGTGTACAGGAGAAGGATGTAATAGATAAAGTAGCTGCAGGAAATCTAGTAGACTGCAAAAAATAGAATTGTAAAAATAGGATGATGCAGTTCATTCATCAACATTTGTGGAAACTGAACTGGTTTTGCCTTGAGAAAAGAAACGGTTGCATTTCGAACATATGGACAAATAAACTGCATCATGCTTTTTTACCAATTCTAATTTTGGAGTCTACTATATTCCCAAAACTGCAGCTACTTTATCTGTGACTTCCTTCTTCTGTATGTCAAATTTCATGGAGGATTACTTCTCACCATATGGAGCAGGAGCTGGATTTTCCATACTTATCTAAGGAGTTGTGCCCATCACAACTCCCAAAAGTGAGTACAACCATACTATATACGTTATTTATCTGTTGGATATTACTCTATCTGCGCAGTTGTCATTCTTTCAACATTGTTCCAAAATATAACAATATGGCATCAAACCCAGAAATAAAAACTGAGCAATATGTTCACCAATATTTGTAGTCCTGGTGTAAATGTAAGAAATGGATCCTACAATTACCAACGTTCATACCCGGAGTCGTATACCTTGACGCTCATGAACACCCCCAAAAAATCCTATTATGTGCTAATTAGTTATGAGCGAGCATGCGTGGATATCGTGGTATCCAAGTATCTTGGGCATGCTCGAGTAATATGTTTAAGTCCCTGCGGCTGCTAGTGACACGCGCACCAGGGCAGTGGGGTACTCGGAACCGGGTCGGACAGTTCTTTGGGGAAGTCATGGGGCAGTGACCCGACTACATGGCCCTGGCTGTGCCCTAAAATGGGGAATATGTATATGGGATTTAACGTGACGCCACCTATGGTGTTCGGCAACAGATGGCCGACGCTGCTAAAGGAGACCGCTGGGGCTGATGGTGACGCAGCTGAGATGGTTCTGCTCCCCACAGGTAGAGCAGGGTCCCAGGGCTACTGGTTCTGTTTATGTCAGGCTTCATGTACCTTGTGGTGCAGGACTCAGGGCGCAAGAGATGACTGGTTGATACAAGGACTGTAGTTTTCGTTTCCTTTACTTAATGGTTGATAGTACAGACTGCGGCACTGGTAACAGATCATGATGGATAGCCGGGCAGCCTGGAAGCAATTTTGGATACACCTGGCCAGGTAAGTACGGAGCTCTTTCTTCTGCTCTGTCCTCCCTTTTTTTCCCCGCTGCCTAACAGCTCATCATCCTGCTGCTGTCTCTCTCTTTTTTAAAAAACAAACCGTTGCCCGCATGGCAGGCAGCTTGAGCCTATCACAGGTTCCGCTCCTTTGTGTCGGCTCCAGGCTCCGGTATGCTGCTGTGCCGCCGGGTATTAGATCGGGTCAGGAGACCTGCATTAGCTGCCGAGACTTCAGTACCCGTGCAACCAACTCCGGTATCCGGTCCCTAGCGCTCAGCTCTGGGGTGAGTTTAATCACAGCTCCACCCCCCAGGTTCTGTTCTACTTCTCTCCTACTGACACATGGTATGGGGACCTCTCCTTGCTTCCAGGCATGACATTCCTCCCTGTGAGGGAGGCAATGTCACTGTGGCAACTGGACTCCTGGGGTGCCACACTAGTCAGTCACAACACATGGGTGGACTGCCTAACAAACAGGCAATCTCCGCATGTGTTGTGGCTGTCTAACAGCTGCGAATCATGCAACCGCAGGGAGTTGAACATAATACTTGAGCACACCCGAGATACTTGGATAATACCCAAGCTTGCTCGGCTAATATGATCATCACTAGTGCTAATATAACACTGTGGTATGCTTATATGTTTATGTGGCAGAGGGATAATTGGTCATACAAAGCATTAAAATCTGCCAGGAGGTGAAAATTAACTATTAGTGTTGAGCGATACTTTCCGATATCCCTAAGTATCGGAATCGGAATGGTATCGCCGATACCATTAAAATATCGGCGATACTCGATACCGATACCGGAAGTCCCATGTAAGTCTATGGGAACAAAATATCGGAACTAAAAAAAACCCATTCTTTCCTTGTAAACACTAAATATACACACATAGAATACATATATATATATATACATGTCATTGTGACATATATATATACATATATGTATAGTTTATACACTTCTACATAGTAAAATATCCTCTGATTCAATTGCCGGGTAAAGCCGGCTTCAGTGAAAAGACAGAAGCACCCGACATGAAATGACACTTGGTGTACATAGGGTTAACCATGTCTTTTCATGTCGTTTGCTATCTGATTTGCACAAACAATTAAATCAGTCTATGTTTGCAAAATTTCACACCTGTAGGGGTTAATTAAAAGTGTAAATTCGTTGTAAAAAAAACGGACTTTTTTGCTACGAATTTACACCTTTAATTAACCCCTACAGGTGTGAAATTTTGCACACATAGACTGATTTAATTGTTTGTGCAAATCAGATAGCAAAGGACATGGTTAACCCTATGTACACCAAGTGTCATTTCATGTCGGGTCACCCGACATGAAATGACACTTGGTGTACATAGGGTTAACCATGTCTTTTCATGTCCTTTGCTATCTGATTTGCACAAACAATTAAATCAGTCTATGGGTGCAAAATTTCACACCTGTAGGGGTTAATTAAAGGTGTAAATTCGTTGTAAAAAAAACCGGACTTTTTTGCTACGAATTTACACCTTTAATTAACCCCTACAGGTGTGAAATTTTGCACACATAGACTGATTTAATTGTTTGTGCAAATCAGATAGCAAAGGACATGGTTAACCCTATGTACACCAAATGTCATTTCATGTCGGGTTCTGCATTTTCACAAAAGCCGGCAATTGAATTAGCGGCTATTATACTATGTAGAAGTGTATGAACTATAAATATATATATATATATGTGTCACAAACTCAATGACATGTATATATATATATGAGGTGTAAAATTGCTGAAAAAAAATGCGTGGGCTCCCGCCCTATTTTCGCAACCAGACAGACAAAGCCAGTGAGTGGGGGCAGATAATAATAGCCCAGAGAGGGACCATTATTTTTGGCCCCCCCCCGGCTACAAACATCTGCCCCCAGACACCCCAGAAAGGGCAAATCTCTAATTAGATTTGCCCTTTCTGGCACTTTGCCCGTCTATTCCCATTGCCCTGTAGCGGTGGCGAATGGGTTAATAAGGGGTTAAAATGACCTTGCAATTGAAAGGTCACTTTAAGCCAGGTTAATAATTGAGAGCTGTCAATTAGACAACTATCAATTATTAATCCTATTGTATGAAAGAAAAATCAAACACACACACTTTAATAAAAAAGAAGTTTAATGAAATAATCACACAGTTTTTGACCATATTTTATTTACCTGCTAAAACCATTTCCTGTAATAAAAATAAAATAATAAAGCAAAATTATTCTTACCAATCCGATGCACAGTCAGGTCCCACGGTGTAATCCTTCAGAAAGGGTTAATGTTTACTGCAGGGACCGCAGTATGTGCAGCCTACAGTAACCCCCCCAAAAAATGAGTTCCTCCCTGGTGACAGGAGGAAGTGGAAAGCTTAATTGATTGCTTTCCCCTTTACTTCGGTAGCCAGGGAAACCTCAGTGAGTCAGAGGAATGTTAACAAAAAAAAGGGGGTTCCCCTTGAAAAAAAAGGGTGGGGCCCCCTTTTTTGTTAACCAGCCCGATGAAGCAGACCGCTGAGGCTGGATTTTCAGGTGTTTAAAGGGGCCAAGATCCATGGGCCTTGCCAGCCTGATAAACCAGGCCCCACAGTCTGCAATTTGGGGGATTAACAAAAATAGGGGATCCCCTCGAAAAAAAATTTGGGTGGGGTCCCCCCTATTTTTGTTAACCAGCCAGAGAAGCAGACCGTGAGGCCTGGTTTTTCAGGTGGTAAAGGTCCAAAATCCATGGACCTTGCAAGCCGATAATACCCGGCAAGCAGTTGCTTAGCTTGGCTGGGTTAACAAAAATAGGGGATCCCCTCGAAAAAAAACGGCGTGGGGATCCCCCTATTTTTGTTAACGCCCGTAAAATGCAGACGGCGG
>JARQOD010000005.1:68475212-68594273 GCA_033576555.1 Oophaga sylvatica
TTGTGTTCAGTGTTCACTCTAGTCTGAGGTTTAAATTTTTGGTAGGAGTGTAGATCCCGCTCCACTTCCTTCAACCACCGCTGCGTGTACTCTGCTGAGTGTCTGTCACTGGCTCATCCTTGTCATTTTTCTAAAATTGGTGCTGCTACATTCAATTTCAAATAATTCAAATCTATTAGTGTGACATGCTTCCATCCGTATCTAATACATTGGTTGCAAAGAATATAGAATTACACAAAGAGGGCTTTCACAGCTATTGAACAGTTGTGTGAAGTGTTCACTGTAGTCTGAGGTTTTCAGGTATTATTATATTTACTTGTATGCTTTTATTTAAAAGCCAAGAACAATGAAGGCAAACATTCGCACTGCAGCTGTTGTCAAAGTTCAACCCACATTATGCACTTCCAACATTGCAGCTTTTGAGGCATGATGTGAGTTTGATTTGCCTAAGTTATGGAGTGACAAAATGGCTCAGGGAACAAAACATAGAGATTTTGGGTCCATGGGCTGGAAATTCCCCAGATCTTAATCCCATTGAGAACTTGTGGTCAATCATCAAGAGACGGGTGGACAAACAAAAACTTAAAAATTCTGACAAAATGAAAGCATTGATTGTGCAAGAATGGACTGCTATCAGCCAGGATTTTGTCCAGAAGTTGATTCACAGCATGCCAGGGAGAATTGCAGAGGTCCTGAAGAAGAAGGGTCAACACTGCAAAATTAGACTTGCTGCATTAACTCATTCCAACTGTCAATATAAGCTTTTGTTACTCATATGTTTGCAATTATATTTCTGTCTGTGATAAAAATATCTGTCAAACACACATAAAAACCAGAGGGCAGCAGATCATGTGAAAATATCATATTTGTGTCATTATCAAAAATTTTGGCCATGACTGTGCAGTTCAGGTGGTAGAAAGATGAACATAACAGGATACATGTATAACGTTGCCAACCAGTTATTTAATCTGAAACAGGACAGGCAAATTCATGCTTGATCCATGCCTTGTTCATTTTCAGCAAAGTAAGCCGGTCTACATTATCGGTGGATAGTCACATGCGACGGTCTGTTAGTACACCACCTGAAGCACAAAAGACGCGCTCCGATAATACACTGCCAGCAGGGCAAGCCAGCACCTCCAATGCATACTGGCTAAGCTCTGGCCATGTATCCAGCTTAGAGACTCAAAACTTGAATGGGGAAGAGCCATCTGGGAGTACACTGAGTGGGCAAGAAATGTCGTCTGTCACCATCTTACGGAAACGTTGCCTCCTGCTGACTGGAGCCGTCTCGGATGGAGTAGACATTGGTGGCGCTGCCACAAAACGTCACCACATTTGGAACATACTGGTCTTGCCCTGTGCAGAGGCGCTGCTTGTGCTCCCTCTTGTTGCAGAGCTGTCTCCACTGCCTCGACGCACAGAGCTGCTTTGTAAAGCAGTAGCAGCAGCAGTGCTCTCGGCTGGAATGGAGAACATTATGGATTCCGACAAGCTTACAACCTGCAATGATCCTCAGTGTACTCAACCATCGTACGACCAGATCTACCCTTTCCTATTGCATTCTCACCCATCCCTGCAGACTGTGAGCCCTCGCGGGCAGGGTCCTCTCTCCTTCTGTACTTGTGTGTCCCTTGTCCAACACATCTTTATTGTACCTGTCTATATTTTTCCCTTGTCATATGAAAAGCGCCATGGAATAAATGTCGCTATATAAATGTATAATAATAATAATAATTGCAGCAGTGTGTCTTGTTACTCCCGCATTTTACGCTCCCGGTTCAACGGTCTGATGAGGCTTTGAAAGTTGTCCCAGTAGCGAGGGTCTAGGAGGGTGTACACCCAATAATCAGACGTGGTGTGAATGTGTTCGATGCGGCGGTCGTTTCTCAGGCACTGCAGCATGAAATCAACCATGTGCTGCAGACTCCCAACTGGCCAAGAAACGCAGTCCCCTGCAAGAGGCGTCATCTCTGCCTGCTCTGCATCACCCCACCCTCGCTCTACATACTGACTAGAGCGTTGTGTACCTCCCTCTGGAGCGATGTCTTCCTCCTCCATTGACTCCTCCTCATCCTCCTCACAAAGTCCTTCAAATACATAAAAATTTACAAAATTTAAAACTCATAAAATTTAAAAACATTGTATCATAATTCTGTAACATCACTTTATGGAAACACAATAGCATTACAAAAGGATAGACAAAAACTGTACATTATGTGCTTTGTAAATACATTAAAACTTTGGAATGGTTATGAAAATATAGACAGCGAATCTGGAGGTTCAATTGTTGATCCAGCATGGTACTTTGAAAGTCCTCCAGCCTTTGTGAGGAACCACGTTGCGCTGACTGTCCAGAAGGTGATGGAATTTGTGACTCCTCATCCTCCACCTCTTCCAAAACCTCATGCCTTAGTGCTTGTAGTGTTTTTTGAAGCAGGCAGATAAGGGGGACAGTCAGGCTGACTAGTGCATCATCTGCACTCGCCATCCGCGTTGACTCATCAAACGCACGCAAAACGTGGCAGATGTCCTTCATAGAGTCCTTCGCCACTCATTACACTGGCTGCCCATTCATTATATGATACAATTCTAATTACTGGTTCTCACCAACAAAGCTCTCCACAGTGCAGCACCCCCCTACATCTCCTCCCTCATTTATATTTATCGGCCTAACCGACTGCTGCACTCTGCAAACGACATTCGACTAACCTCTGCACTAATCCGTACCTCCCTCTCCCGACTCCAAGACTTCTCCCGCGCTGCGCCAATCCTCTGGAATGCTCTACCCCAAGAAATTAGGACTATCCGCAATTTGGATGGTTTCAGGCGCTCCCTCAAAACACATTTGTTCACAGTGGCCTATCACATTCACTAATCAAAGTCATTCTATGTGTAAGTCTGTGTGTGTAGCCCATTCACTATCTCCATGCATCCCTCACTCCCTTAAAATGGCTGGACCATCATTGTAAAAACACCATTGTATATAAACACGTGTACTTTGTATCTCCCCCACCTCATTGTAGATTGTAAGCTTTCACCAGCAGGGGCGGCTGATTTTGCTTTAATTATTGTATTGTTAACGTTGTTACTTATGACTTGTGTTTTGAAACTGTTAAACTGTAAAGCACTGCGGAATATTATGGCGCTATATAAATAAAGATTATTATTATTATTCTTATTATAGAGGCCCACTCAGTAGTGGTGAAGTGTGAACGGCGCAAATTGCGAGTTGATTGCGCCTGATGCAGCTGATACTCCATTACTGTTGGCTGCTGCTCACACAACCGCTCCAACATATGTAACGAGGAATTCCCCCTGGTGGGTACGTCACATATGATGCGATGTTCATGAAGGCGAAATCTGCGTTGCAGAGCTGCAATCAGCGATCTGGCCATGCTGTAACGTCGCAAGTGAGCGCACTCTAGGCGGACCTTGTGCAGCAGTGCATCAAGATCCGGATAGTCCCTCAAAAAACTCTGCACGACCAAGTTGAGCACATATGACAGACATGGTATGTGAGTGAGGTTGCCAAGGCCCAGAGCTGCCACCAGATTTCGGCCATTGTCACACACTACCAAGCCTGCCTGTAGATTCGCTTCCAAAAACCACACGTCGCTCTCCTGCTTTATGGCTTTACAGAGCTCCTGCGCTGTGTGGCTAAGATTCCCCATGGAAATTAATTTCAGGACGGCCTGTTGACATTTGGACACGGCTGTGCTCATATCGGTCGCAACAGGTAAACGTTCACGGGTCCATGTGGAGGTAGACCGTGACGGCTCCTGCAGCGATGATTCTGAGGAACTGGAGTAGGAGGAGGAGTCAATGTGTACAGACTTGATTTCTGCAATCATTGGAGTTGGCAGAACACGTACAGCGCCACTCGCAAGATCAGTACCCGGCTACACAACATTGACCCAATGGGCAGTGAGGGAAAGGTATTGTCCCTGGCCATGGGTGTTAGAACCCTCTTGTTAGGTTTTGTTTCAGTTTGCTGGTCACATGACCTTTTTTCCCTATTTAGTCTGGCTCCACCCTTCTGGCTTTGCTTGACTTCATTGTATTATCTACTGTTAAGCTAGCCGGGTGCTTAGGTGCCTTAATCAGTCAGTTTTGCTTGATGTTAGGATCGCAAAGTATTTTTTTTTTTTCTGTTTAATTATCCATGCTACAATTTATGTTAGGAGGTGTCCACCTTTTCTCCCAGTCCCTAGATCTTGTAGGGATTCCTCCCTCGCAACTATAGGTCTTCGTTCACACTAGATGAGGACTTTAGCGGGTCTGGTCGCAGTATCAGGTTCCCCGTTACATCGTAGGGATTCAGCTTAGTTGTATTGTAGGGACAGAATTCCCTTCTTTCCTTACTGGTTGTAGCAGATCCTAACAATGGGTACTGGTCCACGCATCGGTGGTCAGGTGGACCTTGCTGCTGAGGGCGTTTAGTAGCGCATGTTTAATTTTTCCCTCAACATGCTTTTGCAGACCAGGGACGGCTTGCCTGCTGAAATGAAATCGGCTTGGCACATTGTATTGTGGGACTGACAATGATATTCAGTTACGGAAACTGTCTGTCTCCACCAGCCTGAATGACAGCATTTCAAGGGACAGGAGTTTTGCAATGCCAGCATTCAGAGCCTGTGCTCGTGCATGGTTTGCGGAGTATGGCCGTCTTTTATCCCATGCCTGTGCTACCGATGGCTGTTTTGTGGCCTGGGAGTGTGAGGATGACAGGGAACTTGCTGCTGTGTGTGGAATAACACTTTGTCTCTGGACAACAGTGACCGAGGTTCTTCCATGGCGATCCTGTGAGGAAGCAGAACCAGCTGTGTGTGAGCTCGATGAAGAGGCTTCAACACAACCTGAAGATGTAGGTGCTGCTGTATGTTGGCCTACATCTCCAGTGTGTCTTTGTAACTCAACTACGTGCTTTGTCCGCACATGTTTCCACATATTTGTGGTATTGAGGTGACTGACACTTTTAGCTATTTTTAATTTTTGATTAGACAGCTTGCATTTGACATAGCAAATATCATGTGCAAGTGTGTGAAAAAAGGACCACGCAGTGCAAGTCCTGGGAGCGCACGTTTTGACTTTTGGAAGACAACTGCTCCGAACAGGTGACAAACTGGAGGCTACAGGCAACCGAGTCTGCAGCCTAACTCTCCCTCCTGTTTGTACCGTTGGGGCAATGTCTTCCTCTATCTTCCTTCTATCACTAACCACTTCTCTAGGCCTGTCCCAGCTTTCAACCAAAGTACTGGTTCTCAGCCACAAAGCTATCCACAGTGCAGCACCCCTCCTACATCTCCTCCCTCATTTCTATCTATCGGCCTAACCGACTGCTGCGCTCTGCAAACGACTTTCGACTAACCTCTGCACTAATACGTACCTCCCACTCCCCACTCCAAGACTTCTCCCGCGCTACGCCAATCCTCTGGAATGCTGTACCCCAACAAATTAGGACTATCCACAATTTGCATGGTTTCAGGCGCTCCCTCAAAACACATTTGTTCAGAGCGGCCTATCACATTCACTAATCAAAGTCATTCTATGTATTCTGTGCAAGTGTGTATGTGTGTGTGTGTCTCTAGCCCATTCACTATCTCCATCCCTCACTCCCTTAAGATGGCTGGACCATCATTGTAAATGCACCATTGTATATAAACACCTATACTTTGTATCTCCCCCACTGTAATGTATGGTGTACAGTTCATATAGCGTCTTGTGCTTGGGTGCGAGGAAAACACATGAGACACAGGTTTGATATAGAAGGACTTGTATTACTTCATACAAGTGGCAAAAATGGTCACACAGTTTGCAGGTACAGAAGCAGGAGACACAGCAGGCCAGAGTAACTTAAGCTCAGCAATAACTCTCCACAACAGGTTCAGGATCTCTTCTCTGTTACCGTAATTCCATGCAAACGTGGATTTATCAAATAGCAGGTTTCCAGAGTCCACAAGTGTTCCAAAGTTCCTCAGTAGGAAATAGCTGGAGTACAAAGTCCAAGGTTTTCCAGGAGTCAGGTCACAGGCTCACTGCAGGCTTGATTCTGAAGCACTGATTGCTCAGCTGAGGCTGCTTAAGAAGCAAGAGGGAGAGAATCAGGGCGGGAACATGAAAGCTGGAAACTCCATATTGACTGAGGGCAAGATAGCTGCAGCAAGACAGAAAGCAAAATGGCTGACGGAAAAACTGAGTTTCAAGAAACATGTACAAAGAACCTTACATTACTCCCCCCTTAGGGACAACCTCCGGATGACCTCAGACCAGGCTTGTCTGGGTACCTCTGATGAAACTGGCGGAGCAAGCGAGGAGCATTAACGTTATAGACTGGTTCCCATGAGTTGTCCTCCACTGGGTAGCCCTGCCATTTAATCAAATATTGTAACTGATTTCTGTACAACCTGGAATCTAGAATCCTTTCCACCACAAATTCTTCCTGACCATCGACTAGCACTGGGTCAGGGCAAGGAGAAGAACGACCAGGAAACGTATTGGGTGTTGCAGCCTTTAGTAGGGATACATGAAAGACAGGGTGGATTCTCATAGTTCTGGGCAGTTGAAGACGACAAGCAACGGCACTTATAATTTTACTGATTTTATAGGGTCCAATGTACTTATGTCCCAACTTAGACGATGGAATCCTTAACTTAAGATTTCTGGTTGACAGCCAGACCAAGTCTCCTACCTTGAAAGCTGGTGCAGGTTTACGAAATTTATCTGCTGCTTTCTTGTACCTTTCCTGAGCCAATTCCAGATTTTCCTTTAGAAGATCCATATTCTTTTGTAAAGACATGATTCTTTCAGCCACTGCTGGCAAGGGCGTTTCTATGGGAAATCGAGGAAGAATGTTAGGATGATAACCTAAATTGGAGTAAAAAGGAGACTGCTTAGTGGAGGCGCTCTGAGAATTGTTATAAGAGAACTCAGCCAGTGGAAGTAGATCCACCCAATCATCCTGTAGGTGGCAGATAAAGCGGCGGAGATACTGCTCCAGGGTCTGATTGGTTCGTTCTGTCTGTCCATTAGTCTGGGGATGAAAAGCAGAAGAAAGGTTTACTTTAATGTCCAATGCGGCACAGAAATTTTGCCAAAACCTTGAAGTGAATTGCACCCCTCGATCTGAAATAACCTCATCCGGTACTCCATGTAAGCGAAACACATTCTTAATCATCAAATCTGATGTCTGTTTTGCAGTGGGTAAGCCGACACAAGGGATAAAATGAGCTGCCTTTGTTAAACGATCAACCACCACTAGAATGGTGTTCTTCCCTTGAGAGGTTGGTAACTCCACAATGAAGTCCATAGAAATGGATCCCCACGGGCGGGACGGGGTGGGAAGGGGTTGCAACAGACCAGTTGGTGAGGAGCGAGGTGTTTTGCATCTTGCACAGACTTCACATGAAGTGACATAGTTTAAAACATTTTTCCTGTAAGTGGGCCACCAAAAGAAACGAGAAAGAAATTCCTGTGTCTTTAGAATTCCTCTATGCCCAGCTATCTTGGAATCGTGGATGAGTTGCAATACTCTCAATCTGACTGTTTCAGGTATATACAGGCGTTGTCCCTGAATCCACACACCATTCTTAAAGACAAGACTTACGTCCCTTGGGGGTTGTGCCAACAAGGAATCTGCATGGTATGCTTCCTTGATGTCCTTAAGTAGGTCTTGATTATGAATCACTCCCAGGAATCTAGAGTCAGGAAGAATAGTCTTAGGAGGAGTAAGTGGACGGGTCTCTGCTGAATGAATCCTAGAGAGTGCATCAGCCTTTCCATTGCGCGATCCTGGTCTATAAGAAATGACAAAATTAAATTGGTTTAAGAAAAGATTCCAGCGAGCCTGGCGAGGAGTCAGGCACTTAGCCGACCTTATAAATTCAAGGTTACGATGGTCTGTCAGGACGACTATTTGCTGTGCAGCTCCCTGAAGAAGGTGTCTCCATTCTTTGAAGGCGGCAATAATGGCCAACAACTCTCTATTGCCCACATCGTAGTTCCTCTCAGCCGAAGACAACTGCTGGGAAAAGAAGGCACAGGGATGCAAGACATTCTTCTCACCTGTTCTCTGAGAGAGTATAGCTCCAACGGCACAGTCTGAAGCATCCACCTCTATTATGAAGGCAAGTTCGGGGTTGGGATGTACTAAGATAGGTGCGGTGGTAAATTTATCTTTTAGACGGGAAAATGCTTCCTGGGCTTGGGGGGTCCAGGAGAACCTAGACTCTTTCCGGGTAAGTTGGGTGATAGGTGACACTACCTCAGAGAAATTCCTAATGAAACGTCTATAGAAGTTGGCAAACCCGATGAAGCGCTGCACCTCCTTCATATTTCTAGGAATTGGCCAATCCTTGATGGCTTGGGTCTTGCTTCCATCCATACTAATTCCTTGTGTAGACAGTACATACCCCAGAAATTGAATTTCGGTCCTATGGAATTCACACTTTTCAAGTTTGATGTAAAGATGGTTTTGTCTTAGACGTTCTAAGACCATTCTCACATGTCCATGATGTTCCTCTGTGGAGTTAGAAAAAATTAGAATATCATCCAAATAAATCACCACGAATGTATCTAGGAGATCCCTGAAGATGTCATTCACCAAGTGTTGGAAAGTGGCTGGGGCGGTACTCAGACCAAAAAGCATAACTAGATATTCAAAGTGTCCATAGCGTGACCTGAATGCAGTCTTCCATTCATCCCCAGGTCTAATACGGACCAAGTTATAGGCCCCACGGAGATCCAGTTTAGAGAAAATTTTGGCATGCCGCACTCTCTCCAATAACTCAGGGATTAAAGGCAATGGATAACGGTTTCTAATAGTAACCTTATTGAGTTCCCTATAGTCTACGCAGGGTCTCAGAGATCCATCTTTCTTCTTCACAAAGAAGATGGGTGCACCTGCAGGAGATGAAGAGGGGCGTATGAAGCCCTTGGCTAGATTTTCGTCTATGTAATCCTTTAAAGCCTTTAGCTCGGGCCCCGCCAGGGGGTAGATCTTACCAAAAGGTATCTCTGCTCCAGGCAATAATTCAATTGGACAATCATATGGACGGTGAGGGGGAAGCTGGTCAGCGTTCTTCTTGTCACATAAATCCACATAGTCCTGGTATACAGCTGGTAGTTCAGGGACTGACATGGTTCCTTTAGGAACAGAGCAAGCTGAAACTTCTGGACTCATCTGTTTCTCTGGAAAGTGTAATTCCTTGGTCTCCCAGTTAATGGTAGGGTTCTGAGCCTGCAGCCATGGTAGCCCTAGAATAATGGGAAAGTGGGGAGAAGAGATAAGCATAAAGGACAGTTTCTCTTGATGATCTTTACCCATAAGGACCCTGAAAGGCTCCGTTTCCTGATCCACTGGTCCAGAGGTCAGCAGGGAGCCATCCACAGTCTCCATCTGTACTGGAGTAGCCTTCTTCACTGAACGTATTCCCTGTTTCAGAGCAAAGGAGATATCCATAAAATTTCCACTTGCCCCTGAGTCGATCATAGCAGAGCTAGACACCCAGACTGAGTCAACCCAGAGTTTGATGGAAAGGAAGCAATGAGAATTGTTTTTCTTACAACTCAGCTGGGACACCGCTGAGGAAACTTGAAAAATTGCAGCGTTTACACAGTCATCGTCCTCAGAAGTGACGGAGTTTAAGTCCGAGAAATCAATATCTGTTGCTGCAGATCTCTCTGGAGCCTGAGGCTCGGACCTGACAGATCTCCTCTCGCAACACTCACAGTGAATGACTGCTGCAGTAGTCTCACGAGAACGGCTGGGGCAGTTTATAATGAAGTGCCCTGACTTACCACAGTAGAAACATAGATTTTCCTTTAAATGATGTTCTTTGCGTGCATCACTAACCCGTCTTTGTAAAGAGTCCACCTGCATGGGTTCAGGTTCAGGTTCCCGTGTGATCCTACTCAAAGGTTCCTTAGCTGGGGAGGAAGGTAGGAAAAGGTTAGTGCGATTACTTTCGAACCATCTCTCTTGCCTGCGTTCAGTCAGACGAGCATCAATACGGATGCAGTAGTTAATAAAGTCACCTAACGCAGTGGGAGGGTGGGCACGAGCAAGTTCATCCTTAATCAGTGGAGACAACCCTTTTCGAAAAATAGATTTTTTGGCGGAACTGTCCCAAGTGGTATCGAGGGCCCATCTCCTGAAATCCAAGGCATATTCGGCTACTGAGCGCTTACCTTGGCGCAAAGTTAACATGGCTGCTTCAGCTGTTGCACCTCGATTGGGGTCATCAAACACCTGCCCCATGGCTGAAATGAAAGCATCAAGATGATCCAAACATTCATCCTCAGTCTCAATCAGAGGGTTTGCCCACATCAAAGCCTTGTTGGTAAGCAACATGATTATAGTAAGCACTTTAGATCGTTCAGCGGGAAATTGTGAAGCATGTGCAGAAAAAAAAAGATTGCATTGGTTAATAAATCCCCTAAATTTCTCACGTTCACCGCCAAAATGAAAAGGGGGTAACTTGGGAATCCCAGAACTCGGGGTTATGGCAGGAGCCTGGACTCGTTCCTCTAGAACCTCAATCCTGGCTCGTAAATCCTGGGTAGTCTGTCCAAACACTTGCAAATTGTGATTAGTGAGGTCCTGTAGGTTTGCAAAACGGGTCTTTATAGTCTGTATATCTGCAAGGATTGTATCAGTCACTCCGCAAAGCTCCTTTATGCGAGCCTCCATCTTCCAGATCTTTTAAGACAGGAGTACTGGAAGGAGAAGAGAAAAAAAAAAACAATAGTGTTTACCTGTGATAACACTGCAGAGTAAAATTAAGGGAATTGCTCACCTGGAATGGTTGTGAGAAGTCACAACCACTGTCATCACAGAAAGTATAACCGGACATCTGATATCCACAGTCACAGCAGACACAGCCTTTCCAGACCCAGCAGACACTAACGTTTGGCTTCAGAATCTTGTAATGTATGGTGTACAGTTCATATAGCGTCTTGTGCTTGGGTGCGAGGAAAACACATGAGACACAGGTTTGATATAGAAGGACTTGTATTACTTCATACAAGTGGCAAAAATGGTCACACAGTTTGCAGGTACAGAAGCAGGAGACACAGCAGGCCAGAGTAACTTAAGCTCAGCAATAACTCTCCACAACAGGTTCAGGATCTCTTCTCTGTTACCGTAATTCCATGCAAACGTGGATTTATCAAATAGCAGGTTTCCAGAGTCCACAAGTGTTCCAAAGTTCCTCAGTAGGAAATAGCTGGAGTACAAAGTCCAAGGTTTTCCAGGAGTCAGGTCACAGGCTCACTGCAGGCTTGATTCTGAAGCACTGATTGCTCAGCTGAGGCTGCTTAAGAAGCAAGAGAGAGAGAATCAGGGCGAGAACATGAAAGCTGGAAACTCCATATTGACTGAGGGCAAGATAGCTGCAGCAAGACAGAAAGCAAAATGGCTGACGGAAAAACTGAGTTTCAAGAAACATGTACAAAGAACCTTACACCCACCTCATTGTACATTGTAAGCTGTCACGAGCAGGGGCGACTTATTTAGCTTACAATTATTGTATTGTTAACGTTGTTACTTATGACTTGTGTTCTTAAACTGCAAAACTGTAAAGCGATGCGTAATATGATGGCGCTATATAAATTAATATTATTATTATTAGGATTCCTCTGAGCTGCTCCCACCACCTTCCTGTTCCTCACGCCATGTTGGGTCTTGGACCTCATCATCTCCACTACCCTCTTCCAACACCTGCTGCTGTTGGGTGGTCTGGCCAGCACCATGCTCAACAGAAACTGGCACCTGAGTCTCATCATCATCAGATGCGTTCTGCGGTGTGCTGACCATCGGCACTGTCTCACCCGCCTCTTCAGATTCAGAGAGACACAGCTGTTGCGCATCACTGCATACTCCCTCTTCTTCACATTACAGAATGCTGCTTGGCTGGGCCCCTGTTTGCAAGCCAATAGATTCTGAGAACAAAAGCAGACACTCAGCTGGCTCCTGTACATAACTCGCTGACTGCCTGGGCAATTTGCCAGGCGGTGAAGAGACAGATGGTTGCTCAACAGTGCTGTGGTCCTGAGAGGAGGTGGAAGCAATTGAAGTCGATGCATTGGCTGCCATCCAACCAACAACGGCTTCAATTTGTTCTTCCCGCAGCAGGGGGGTACTCCGAGCTCCTACAAAAGTGCGCATAAAGGAACGCTCACGGGGAAAACTGGTGGATGCTGTGTCACTGGGGGCCGCAGCAGCCACAGAATCCCCACGTCCTCTCCCTGAAGAAACTCCACGGCCACGACCACGTGCCTTGCTCCCTGCCTTCTTCATCTTGGTAGATTGATAAAGAAAGTCTGAAAAGTTATAAGGCCTAAGTGTGGTTATTCCGCAGAGACTGCAGTGAACACTGCACACAACTGTTCACTACCCAACGCGTCTCAGCAGGAAGGCAGTCTGTGCGTCAAAACAAAGGCGCAAGCATACATCCACGTACCCTGTTTATAAAGCTATATAAAAAAAATTATGTAGTAGTGACTCACACTTTATTGAGGTACAGTATTACATCGCCATTCACCATCTGTGGCTATGCAGTCTCATCTATATATACCTTATCTATCCGTTGTCATGCTTGCAAGTCGACAGTCAGGCATAAATAGCAATTTTCACTATGCACTATGCACTTTTTAAAGGTTATGTTTGTTAATAAAAATGATTATTGCCACATATTATGAGTATTACATGATGGAAATTGTATAATTTTGTATAAACTGTTTAGTGACATTATTCAGCAAATGTAACATTTTAGTAATGTCACAGATAACTTGTAATGCTGATGATGTTTTGAAGTCAGACATTCATTGTCTATACAATAAAAATGGTGTACATACTGTTACTTATCCATCATTAATGGATTCAGATATGTACTTGTATGCTTTTATGTACAACCGTATAGCAGATTCCTTAACTAATTTATTTTGTGGTTTGCATTGCTGTTCAACATGTTAATGTATGTGTTTATGTTTGTCAATTCTTTATTTATCTTGATATTAGTTTAAATGAAATCATCATCTTATGGTAGTAAAGGTTATCTTTCTCTTGTTTGAAGTATAGACATTTAAAATTGACAGGTAACAAGGAAATTACTTGATCTAGTATTTAAACATCCTCCTTGACCCTGGGCTCCAACACCGCCAGTTGTTGCCTGTAACTGCTGTTAGCACAGTCAACACTTGCTCCTGTGTTACTGGGGTTCAGTAATGTCAGCTGTTCCCCTGCTGTGTGAACGGCAAAAAGTCCTGCTGCCTCCAACCGGTTCTCTTCTCATCCCTGGGCTCCAACACCAACAGTTGTTGCTCGGAAGTGTCATTGGCACAGGTACTCACTCCTGCCCAGACTGGTTACAGCACGCCATCTGTTTCCTGTCAGTGTAAACGTCACTTAGCCTCCAATAAGTTATCCTGTCGTGTTGCGGTCGGGTTAGCCGACTCTATGGTGCCTGGAGTTTAGGTGCTTCCTATGTGTGCTGCGGGATATGCAAATAAAGGCTGTTTCCGTTGTGACAATAGGACAATCACCCACTGTAGTACTGTGGGATTCGGTAACTGCGGCCGGCTCGCGGCCTGTCAACTTAAATTTCCATGGGTACCTTCTGCTACCCATCCGGGTTCCAGTACCGTCAGCTGGTTCTCCGCAGTGCCTTTGGCCTAGGTGCCTCCATCTCGGTATCCGAGTTCCAGCAACGTCTGCTGGTCCTTGGTAGTGCTTTGGAGCACAGGTACCTCCTGCTTAGTAACCGTGTCCCAGTAACGTCAGCTGGTCCTCGGTTGTGCCATTGGCTCTTTTCCTTCTGCTGCCCCTCCGGGTTCCAGCACAGTCAGCTGGTCCTCGTTACTTGCATTGGCTCTTGTACCTTCTGCTACATTTACAAATTTAAGATTTTTTAAATGTTTTTTTGGGTAATCACTCTGGATCTCCAACAATGAAGACGACGACCCTGATGACCACCCCGAAGAAGATGAGGACCACAAGGACGACGAGCAGCAAGCCAACCAGCCTAAACACCATCACAAAGAAGAAATAAAAGATTACCCAACAGGACTAAGAAGATTAAGACAAACTACAAGATACAGAACAAGAGACTGAAGAACAATAAGCAGAAGATCAAAAAGCAGAAGAACATGAAGTATAAGACCAAAATGAAGAGCAAAATATATGCTCTAAATTATAAGCAGAAGAAGACTAAGCAGTGTATGGGGGTGAGTCCGTTCCTCCTCGTGGTGCCCCTGGAAAATGCCTGCTGCTGCAGGCTAAACTGAACACGGACAAATACTGTTGTAATTTAAATCTTTTGTGACAGCAAGAACGGAAGGATGAAAAATTCATACTTTGACAGATTACAGTACAGGAATCTCTGTCACAAATAAGAATATGATGAAGAAGATGAAGTACAATATGAAGAAGAATAATAGTTTAATAAGAAGAATATGAGTAATGTTAACAAAAAGATGAATAGCAAGAAGTTTAAGAAGAAGATAAACAAGGTGAAGATGAAGAATAATTTGATGAAAAAGATGATGCTGCTGAAGATTATGAAGGAGAAAGTGTGTCAAAAGTTAAAAAGGTGAAGAGCATGGAAGTTGTGAAATATACATATTTGCCAAAATAGAAAAAAAGTTAACAACATTGTCAATTTCTTCGGCCATCCGAACATCTTAAAAAAAAAAATATTTATGCTATTCCATTTGATTGGGTTAAACATCTATGCCTTTAATGTCTCCTCAACCTTCCCCAATACATTCTATATTACTCTTTGTTGTTTTCCTTCATGTACAATTAACCAACAAGGCAAGAATGGGTTTTTTTTAATTCCGATATTTTGTTCCCATAGACTTACATTGGATTTCCGCTATCGGTATCGGGTATCGCCGATATTTTTGGGATATCGGCGATACCATTCCGATTCCGATACTTTTGTATATCGGAAAGTATCGCTCAACTCTAGTTGGAAGCCTATCACTGTGATGCAAACTGTGCGTCACTGCTGTCTTGGGAAAAAACACTGTCAAGATTGTCTTCAAGCATATTTTGATACTGCAGAATGGGCAGGTCCCTTTATCAGGGGGGAGGCAACTGACAAAATGTACTTTTGTATCATGGATAGAAAACACTGGCACCAAGAAGTCAGCACTATTTCGAATCATAACTATACGGGCAACAATCATGTTGCAGATAGTGCTGCAAGAAGGCGCACATGGGTCGGTCTCTTTCATGAGGTCCAACTCCACAATGTGTTGGTGGTGGTATAAGACTCAAGCTTTCTTAATCCATCCCGTTGTGGCAACCATGGACAACAGAGAGGGAATCATTATACTCTTCATCTCCTAACTGGTGCGCGCCCATCACCTCTTCTTTCTCATGGTCCTTCTCCATTTGTTCCTCCTCCATTTGTTCCTCCCATGGCAACTGCCTGCGAGATGACAGACCTGAACTCAGAGATATTGTTAACCCAAAAGGCATCCTCCTCTGCTTCCTCGTCTTCCCCCGGGACCAACACCACCTCCTCACCCAGACAATTTAAAGTGTGGTCCAGCATTTAGATGAAAGTAATAGTGATGCTGATGATGGCATCATCACCGCTAACCATGTTAGCAGCCATTTCTAAAACACGCAGAAGGGTACAGAGGTCCTTCATCTGTGTCTGCTACGCAATGTGAATGGCACCACGTTCGTACTACGATGTGCAATGCTATGCAAAATGTCATACTGCACCAGGTCTCGGGACTACTGCCACAGTCGATGCAACATGTACAGAGTTGAATTCCACGGTGTGGTCACATCGCATAACAATTGGTTAACCAGTAGTCCGAAGGCTCTCTATACCAACTTAAGAGGAATGGTGAAAGTGAACACACAACAACAGTGTTTTCTACAGCAGAGCAACCATACTGGGACAGTGGTGTAGGAACGTGTACCATCACGTTGAGGATGCGAGCCATGCAAGGCACGTGTGTAAGGTTGGCGCAGCGTAGGCCCACCAACAGCTTTGCACCTTGTGAGACAGTGAGAGTATGTGTATTGAATGGGGTGTATATTTCACCTAGCTACTTTACTGACTGGTATAAGGGAGGTGTGTGGCTTTGTAGACCTAGTGGTAGAGAAAGGTCACTACACCTTACATTCATTACACACTTGCAGCTCAGGCCTGAAACTACTCAGGTCTTAATTAGGAGACCAGAAGTAGGTGTCTGCAAACACGGTCTAAGAGCTCATTCAGTCTGGACAGGAGTCCAGGCACGGAAGGAGACTCCGGGAGGTGGGCTCTCTCTGTCTGGGTGCTCGAGGTACCCCGGACACAAAGAGGAGACTCTGCGACACTCCATGCTGGTGACTACTGAATAGGAGGTGACCTCTCTCAAGTCTGGACGTTGGAGTTGCCTTCAGACATAAAGAGGAGTGTCTGTGAAACTCCATACTGGTAACATATATCATATGTGTTGTTTTGGGCACAGACTGGTAGAGTCTGGGTCCCGGATAGAGAGGGCCATCTATCTAAGTGTAATTAGAGGCTAGACAAGCCTAGGTCTTTTGTTTATGCTTTGTTTTTATCTGTGTGCTGTGGACTTTAATAAAACTGGTTGCGGCCAGTTTTCACCAAACTGCTGTCTGAATGAACTGTTTCCGTGCCATTCTGTCTACCCAGACAGCGATCCTAGAGCTAAAACCCCGGAAATGTTACAATTGGTGGAGAATGCGGGCAGCGCAGGGCCTGGTACAGTTAGTGCTGGAGTGTGCATGCAGCACAGTGGCAAGAGACAGCATTAAAGGTGAAGTCTATTGAAATAGCAACAGAGGAAAAAAAAAAAAAAAAGTGTGTGTCAGCAGAAACGTCTGTTTGGAGCAGTCTTGGAGAGACAGTGGCCCTGATAGGGTCTGCAGAGAGGAAATGTATGCACAGCAAAGCTGAACTTGTTGTGAAAATGACTGTGGAATGTGCAGCAGCAAAAGAAAAGTTTGTGGAGCAGTCTTAAAGAGACAGTAGCCCTAATAGACTTTGCAAAGGAAAAAAAAAAAAGAAAAAAAAAAAAGGGTGTTTGCACAGCAAGGCTGAATTTTCTGTGGAAAAAAGCTGTGTAGTGTGTATGCCTTGACTGAAGTCTGCCGTTGTGAAGACAGCATGGATGACAGCATGGAGGCGCTGTTTGAACAAATGGCGCAAGTTAATATGCAACATAAGACTGCTGTGATTGAGACAGATGAGTCCGGCAGTATGAAGGAGCTCATTGAGTACCTGGCCCAGGCCCAGCGAAGCATGCAGCAGAGCATGGAGCAGCAGCGCCTGCAGCACCAGCAGCGCATGCAGCAGGCCCAGCAGCAATTCCTGCAGCAGCAGCAGGAGAATAACCGGTTGTTTTTTGAGCAGGTTGCAGCACTGCAGGGGACTTGTGGTGCATCGTCCCAAAGTAATGTTGCAAAGTCACCTGACTTGTCCGCTGTGAAGAGGGCGGTAAGACGGTCCTTGGAAAAGATGACACCTCGTGATGATGTGGAGGTATATCTCACTAGGTTTGAGAGACTGGCAGAGAAGGAGAATCTGCCCCTATCTGAATGGGCCATGATGGTCGCACCATATCTGATTGGAGAGCCCCAAAGGGCATATGCTGACCTGAGCGAGCAGGACAGCCAAGACTATGCTAAGATGAAAGTGGAGATTCTTACCCGGCTGGGTGTTACGGTGACAGCCCGTGCCAGGGGAGTTCGTGATTGGAGATACAGTTGGGAGTCTGCAGTCAGCAGGCCTGATTATGGAGTTGAAAAGGTGATAGTGAACCGCTACACCCAAGCACGTCCTGCTGAGGTACAGCCAGAGGTCGGACAAGGAGACCACCAGGACGCCAATCGTCTGGTCAGCCTGTTGGAGAAGGCCTTCGCCAGCAAAGACTGTCTCCGTGACCAGCCGTCTGAGAGGTCGTCACTTCAGAGTTCCCGGACGCTGAACTCTCGCGGTAAGAGCGTTCCAGCTGTTGGGGACATGGGGTATGCTGATAAGCGGGTTCAGGCCCGAGGGGACATGTGGGTGGGAGAGTGTGATGGACAGTGTTGGAGCTGGCGTGAAATTGCAGCCAACTGTCCAATAGAGGGGGAGCCTATGTGTTGTGATGTTGGCAGATCCCTCTCTCCCTGCGCAGAGCCTGTGTGTGTGTCCACCTCAGCCGAAGAGACTGGACCACAGGGGTCCCCGGTGGTTGTAAGTGACTGCCCAGCACAGGCCCTCTTGGACTCAGAGAGTCCAGTGACTTCCGTATGTGACAGCCTGATGGATAGGGACTTCATCCCTGATAAGCACCTGAGTGTGGTGTGCATCCATGGAGACACCAAAGTCTACCCAGAGACTGCCGTGGACTTGGTCCCTAAACTCGGGGAGGTTTCATATGAAGTGGGGGTAGTGAAGAGCCTGGTGCACCCCGTCATATTGGGTAATGACTTTCCCCGATCTAAGGATCTCTGGGGGAAAAATGTTTCTGATGGACAGTGTGATGAAGCTCCTATTGAGGGTGCGCAGTCCCGAGGGGCGGAACACAATGCTAGTGGGCCGTTAAACTTATGTGATAATGATGATGATGATCATGATAATGATGATGACCATGATAATGATGATGATGATAATGATAATGATGATGATGATCATGATAATGATGATGACCATGATAATGATGCTGATGCTGATAATGATAGTGATGATAATCATGATAGTGATGATGATACTGATCATAGTCATGATAATGATGTTGATAATAATGATGACTGTGATGGTGATGAAGTTCCTTTGCAGGTGATGTTGGGAGACGAGGATGGTGGTTCTCGGGAACCGAGTGTCCCTTACTTACCTGTGTCCTGTGACAATTTTGAGAGTGAGCAGTGGCGAGACCCCTCTCTTAGGACGGCACAGGAAAATATGATTGTTCTAAATGAGGTTTCCCAGGAGCCTGGCTCTGAGGAGAGGTTTCCTCATGCTGCCATGAACAATAACCTATTGTATAGGGACGCTGAAGTCCAGGGAGAGGTCGTGAGTCAGCTCCTAGTACCTGAAACTATATAGAAGTATAGTGCTGGGGTTGTCACATAGTCACATACTTGAGGGACCAGATGGTGCAGTTAATGTTGTGGATGACATGTTAACTAAGGTTCCAGATCAAGATGTGAATGAAAATGAATTGTATAACCCTGACAGTGAGCAGGATGTGAATGAAAATGAAGTGTGTAACCCTGAAAGTGACCCGGATGTGGCTGAGAAAAAGAGGTCAGACAGGGATAGTGGGAATGATAGTGAATCATCTGATGACAATAAAGCAACCAGTGCAAATGAGGAAGGCATGGTAGCAGAGGAGGTTGAGAGTCCTGAGAAGAAAGCTGATGCTGACCTTACAGCCAGACAGAAGATGGCATCTGAAGATGTTTTACAGTTGGCCGGTTCCCTGGCGAAGACTAAGGTGAAAGGAGGAGAGCTGAGCTTTAAAGGCAGGTCTCTGAACCTGAACACAGCACAAGTGGATGCTGTTGAAGATGAGAAGTTGTCGGTGTATGGTATGGAGCTGCATCATGCCCAGGACTCTGAAGGTAATGCTGCAGAGGTGGAAAAAGCCATGGAAGTGGTGGTCACCAAGCCAGATGCCTCATCAGAAGCTGAGGTTTCAAGTGAAGCTGTGAGGAACAAGACTGAAGATATGGGGACTGACTCTGTCCAGGAATCTGTTTCTGCCGAAGACAGCGGAGTGGACGGGTTACGGTCCGGATCAGTAGCTGGCATTGGTGAGCTCAAGCGCACTTTCATGGAGTCTACATCGGAGCCACGTCCCAACAAATGGGAAAAGCAATGTGTCACTCCGTTGCCGCTGCAGACACACGGGAGCCCAGATGGGATGCAGAACATGGTGGAAGAGAAGAATCCGGCGGGTTCTGAGTGTACAGATGCAGCTGTCAAGGAGAATTTGAGAGCTGGAATGGATGGAGATATTGGAGACCATAGTGATGTGAATGAAGAAGTAGAATGGAAGACTGACGGTGGGGCTTCTGAGCATGTCCTACCAGAAGAGCCTGAAGAAGGGGCTGAGGACATGAAGGACGTCCAACGGGTACAAGATGAATTGATTGCTTCTCGAAGAAAACTCCAAACTGTGATGAAGGAGCGTGATGAGAGCCATAAGCATCTTCTGGAGAAGCTCAATGAAGTAAAGAGGGTTCAAGGGGAACTGGAGAAAAGTGAAAAACCCCCTATACCTTCTGTGATAGTTGGTGACACATGGTCAGTGCACCAGGAACAGGAGGTACGTGAGCTTCTGAGGAAGAGTCAGCAGAAGTGTTCTGATGTGCCGGGTCGTACTTCTCTGGCAAGGCTCTATATCGAAACTGAGCCCGGCCCTAAGGTCAAGATGAAACCGTGCTGGATACCCGAGGCCCGCAGAGAGCATAGGCCTAGGAGGGTACAGGGTAGTACGGATGCTTCAGATGAAGAGAAAGCTGATGTTGGCTATGACTCAGGTGAAGATACAAATGACAGTGGTGAAGATGAAGCTGATGAGGGCCATGACTGGTCCAGAGTTCACTGTCTCTGTTGGATTGTTAACCAGCCCTCCGGTCTGGATGACCAGCCCTCCGGTCTGGAGAAGAGGGGGGGGATATGTGAGACAGTGAGAGTATGTGTATTGAATGGGGTGTATATTTCACCTAGCTACTTTACTGACTGGTATAAGGGAGGTGTGTGGCTTTGTAGACCTAGTGGTAGAGAAAGGTCACTACACCTTACATTCATTACACACTTGCAGCTCAGGCCTGAAACTACTCAGGTCTTAATTAGGAGACCAGAAGTAGGTGTCTGCAAACACGGTCTAAGAGCTCATTCAGTCTGGACAGGAGTCCAGGCACGGAAGGAGACTCCGGGAGGTGGGCTCTCTCTGTCTGGGTGCTCGAGGTACCCCGGACACAAAGAGGAGACTCTGCGACACTCCATGCTGGTGACTACTGAATAGGAGGTGACCTCTCTCAAGTCTGGACGTTGGAGTTGCCTTCAGACATAAAGAGGAGTGTCTGTGAAACTCCATACTGGTAACATATATCATATGTGTTGTTTTGGGCACAGACTGGTAGAGTCTGGGTCCCGGATAGAGAGGGCCATCTATCTAAGTGTAATTAGAGGCTAGACAAGCCTAGGTCTTTTGTTTATGCTTTGTTTTTATCTGTGTGCTGTGGACTTTAATAAAACTGGTTGCGGCCAGTTTTCACCAAACTGCTGTCTGAATGAACTGTTTCCGTGCCATTCTGTCTACCCAGACAGCGATCCTAGAGCTAAAACCCCCGGAAATGTTACAACCTTTATTGCACACGACCTTCCCTGGCTCCAGGTTTAGTGTAGGCAGCCACTGCTCAAACTCGGCATGGATAGCTGTCCACAACTGTTGATCTGTATGACTGCGATCTCCAAGGCATATTAATTTCGGTGAGCCATGGCTGCGCAGTACAGAGATGGGGGATTTCCTCTGCAGTGTTTTAACATTTGTTTCATTAAGGCAGAGTTTGAGGGCACAGGTGGAGACCCTAAAGGAGGTGGAGTGTTATGTTTAGGTAGCTGAGGAGAAAAAGCAAAAACGGTAATACACCAGAGAGGCTGGAACCTATTAGATTGCAGTAACATGAACTAACCACACAAATAGAGGTAGCCGAGGAGCGTTCCTACGTTGATCCTAGACGCCTCGCCACAGCCTGAGAGATAACTACACCTAAAGGCAGAAAGATGAAAGCAATCTGCACCAGAGCAGATCCCAAAGAAAATAGGAAGCCCCCAAACATATAATGGTGGTTAGACAAGAAGATAGCACGGACACGGACAGAAAATAGAAAGAGCAAACGTTGGGGCCCAATCTGTCTAGACAGAAAAGTACAGGAAAGAATTCTGACTGCAATCCAACAAAAACCCTAAAAAATACCAGCACGATCACGATCACACGATCTCTACCACCTAAATCAGATCTCTGGTGTAACGAAACAAAGCCGAAGCCACTGAAAAAACAGGAAAAAACAAATGAACAAATAACAGTGGCTACAGATAAATTGAGAGGAGCACAGGCCCCAGGAGGGGACCCGGCTGACCTCCACAAAAGTGCAGAAAACTGTGAAAAAAGCAAGCACAAAAAGAAAAGCAGAAAATATCTTATCTGAAAGCAGCAGGTGCAGGCAAGACTCCAGCAACTACCAAATGAACCAGGAACCACAATTGAGACAAGAACAATTGATCACCGGCGACCGTCATGGGAGGGAACCTCCCTTATATCAGTCCAGTGAGTGATCCCAGATTGCCATTCCTCGCTGAAAGGTTCAGTACTGTCTGTAACCACCAGAGGGAGCCTCTGCTCAGAAACCATCTCTAGCACATTCACAACAGTACCCCCCTTGAGGAGGGGTCACCGAACCCTCACTTGTGCAACCAGGCCGATCAGGATGAGCTCGGTGATAGGCACGGATCAGTCTCCTAGCATGGATGTCCGAAGCAAACACCCAAGAATTGTCCTCCTGACCATAACCTCTCCACTTAACCAAATACTGGAGTTTCCGTCTAGAAAAACGAGAATCCAATATTTTCTCGACCACATACTCCAGATTGCCCTCAACCAAAACAGGGTCAGGAGGCGCAGCCATAGGAACCACTGGCTCGACAAACCTCTTCAATAAGGACTTGTGGAACACGTTATGGATCTGAAATGTCCCTGGAAGAAGCAAATGGAAGGAAACCTGATTAAGAATCTCCATGATCTTATAAGGTCCAATGAACCAAGGCTTAAACTTTGGAGATGCAACCCTCATAGGGATATTTCTTTAGGACAACCAAACCAAGTCCGCCACTTTAAACCGAGGACCATCAGTCCTATGCCGGTTGGCAAACCGCTGGACCTTCTCTTGAGAGAGAGACAACCTCTCCACTACCTGGTCCCAAAACTGCTGCATACGCTCCACAACAGAGTCAACACCCGGACAGACAGAAGCCTCCGCCTGTCCCGAAGAAAATCGAGGGTGAAACCCAGAATTGCAGAAAAATGGAGACATCAAGGTGGCAGAGCTAGCCCTATTATTAAGAGCAAACTCAGCCAAAGGCAAAAAAGAGACTCAGTCATCTTGATCAGCAGACACAAAACATCTCAAATAAGTCTCCAAGGTCTGGTTTGTTCTCTCGGTTTGTCCATTGGTTTGAGGATCAAATGCAGAGGAGAAAGATAATTGAACACCAAGTTTAGAACAAAATGTCCTCCAAAATCTGGAAACAAACAGGACTCCTCTGTCAGACACAATGTTCTCTGGAATGCCGTGCAACCGAACTACGTGCTGAAGGAACAAAGGCACCAACTCGGAGGAGGAAGGCAACTTAGGTAATGGCACAAGATGTATCATCTTGGAAAACCTATCACAGATTACCCAGATAACGGTCATTCTCTGAGAGACAGGGAGGTCGGAAATAAAATCCATAGAGATATGGGTCCATGGCCTCTTGGGCACAGGTAATGGCATCAACAAACCACTAGAGCGAGAGCAAGGCTTGGAACGAGAGCAAGTCCCACAGGACTGCACAAAGTCCCTGACGTCACGAGACAAAGTAGGCCACCAAAAGGACAAACTCACCAAGTCTCTGGTACCAAAAATCCCGGGATGACCAGCCAACGCGGAGCAATGAATCTCAGACATCACACTCTTCTTCCACTGGTCTGGGACAAACAATTTCACAACAGGGCAGCGCTCAGGTTTATCCTCCTGACACACCTCCAGAGCCAGTCTCAAATTGGGCGAGATGGCGGAAAGTACTACACCCTCTTTCAAAATAACAGCAGGATAAGATAACTCAGGAGAATCCACAAAGAAACTCCTTGAGAAGGCATCCGCCTTAACATTCTTAGTGCCAGGAAGAAAAGAAACCACAAAATTAAAACGTGTGAAAAACAAGGCCCACCTGGCCTGTCTAGGATTAAGTCACTTGGCTGATTCGAGATAAACCAGGTTATAATGGTCCGTGAGGACCACCACTTGTTGTTTGGCTCCTTCCAGCCAATGTCTCCACTCTTCAAAGGCCCACTTCATGGCCAATAACTCCCGATTACCCACGTCATAATTACGTTCAGTTGGAGAAAACTTTCGAGAGAAAAAGGCACAAGGGTTACTCTTAGAGGTCTCTGGATCCCTTTGGGACAAAACAGCACCTGCCCCAATCTCAGAGCATCTACCTCCACCTGAAACGACAGAGAAACATCAGGCTGCCGTAGAACAGGAGCAGAAATGAATCTCTGCTTAAGTTCCTGAAATGCAGGAACTGCCTCAGGAGGCCAATTCACCACATCGGAACCCTTTTTGGTCAGATCAGTCAATGGTTTAACAATACCAGAGAAATTACCAATAAATTTACGATAAAAATTGGCAAAACCCAAAAATCTCTGAAGAGCCTTCAATGAAGTAGGTTGAACCCAATCACAGATGGCCTGAACCTTGACAGGGTCCATTTCAATAACAGACGGAGACAAAATGAATCCCAGAAATGAGACCTTCTGTACGCCAAAAAGACACTTTGATCCCTTCACATACAGTGCATTCTCTCTCAAAATCTGGAAAACAGTCTGAACATGTTTCACATGAGAGTCCCAGTCATTGGAAAAAATCAAGATATCATCCAAATAAACAATCAGAAATTTATCCACAAAATCCCTGAAAATATCATTCATGAAGGATTGGAAGACGGAAGGAGCATTAGTGAGCCCAAAGGGCATCACTAGGTACTCAAAATGCCCCTCTGGGGTATTAAACGCCGTCTTCCATTCATCACCGTGCTTAATACGAATAAGGTTATACGCCCCCCTGAGGTCAAGCTTGGTAAACCAACTAGCACTTTTCACTCTGGAAAACAGGTCAGAAATCAAGGGTAACGGATATTGATATTTCACAGTGATCTTATTCAGGAGGAGATAATCAATACACGGCCTCAATGAACCATCCTTTTTGGCCACAAAGAAAAAACCAGCACCCAAGGGTGAAGAGGATGGTCTGATATGACCCTTCTCCAATGACTCCTTGATATAAGATCACATGGCATCGTGTTCAGGTACAGATAAGTTAAAAAGGCGATCCTTAGGAAATTTACCACCAGGCACTAACTCAATAGCGCAATTGTTGTTTCTGTGAGGAGGTAAGGACACAGACTTACTTTCACTAGACACATCAGAAAAATCAGTCAAAAAGTCAGGAACATCCTGAGACTGGGAGAGGCAGAAAAAACAGAAGTGCCAGCATTAACACATTGGCAGCCCCAACTGGTCACAAACACAGATTTCCAATCCAAAACAGGATTATGAATCTGCAACCAAGGGAAACCCAGAACAATAATGTCATGCAGATTATGCAACACCAGAAACTTGCAACTCTCCTGATGATCAACCCTCATTATCACCTGAGTAGAAAATTGGGGTTTATTCTCCGCCAAAGGGGTAGAATCAATGTCCAATAGGGGAATAGACTTCCGCAGGGGTATCATGGGAAAGCCATAACGTTTGGCAAAGTCGAAATCCATTAGGTTAATAGCTGCTCCTGAATCAACAAAAGCCTGAGCAGAAAATGTGGACATAGAGCAAATCAGGGCAACAGTCAACAGAAATTTAGTCTGAACACTACCCAAGACAGCTGAGCGCGCAAAACGTCTTCCCCGCTTAGGGCAGATGGAAATAGCATGAGAGGCGTCACCACAGTAGAAACATAACCCATTGCGCTTTCGAAATTCATGACGCTGTGCCCCAAAAGTCACTCCATCACACTGCATGGGCTCAGGAGCTGGCCCACAAGGTAACACCATCTCACGCATACCTCTGCGCTCACGCAAACGTCTGTCAATTTGAATAGCCAATGACATAGAATCATTGAGACCAGAGGGTACAGGGAATCCCACCATAACATCCTTTACATTCTCTGACAGACCCTTCCGAAAAAGGGCTGCCAAAGCATCATCATTCCATTTGGTCAGGACTGCCCACTTTCGAAATTTCTGACAGTACAGTTCAGCGGCTTCACAGCCCTGACTTAATGCCAACAAGGTCTTCTCAGCCTGATCAGTGACATTAGGTTCATCATACAACTACTACAGAGCCTGAAAAAATGCATCAACATCATTCAAAACAGGATCCCCAGGTGTCAGGGAAAAAGCCCAATCCTGAGGGTCGCAGCGCAGGAGAGAGATGACAATTTGAACCTTCTGTGCTGCGTTCCCTGAGGACTTAGGCTTCAAGGCAAAAAACAACTTACAGTTATTTTTGAAATTCAGAAATTTAGCCAGATACCCCAAAAACAAATCTGGCATGGGGATCCTAGGTTCCACAACCGGCAACCCAGCAAGATAGGTAGCAATACTCCGAACCTCAGTGGCAAGCTGATCCACATGGCCAGACAACTGTGCAATCTCCATTGAGAAAAAAAAATCCTCCTCAGCACCCAGAGAGAAAGAGAGAAAAAATGCAACAAACAGAAAAAAAAAAATCTCTGACAACTCTGACAACTTTTTTCTTTCCACACTATTTTTCCCTTCTGTGAGTACCATATAATTTTAGTTTTAGGCCGGTGATACTGTTATGTTTAGGTAGCTGATGAGAAAAAGCAAAAACGGTAATACACCAGAGAGGCTGGAACCTATTGGATTGCCGTAACCTGAACTAACCACACAACTAGAGGTAGCTGTGGAGCGTTCCTACGTTGATCCTAGATGCCTCGTCACAGCCTGAGAGATAACTACACCTAAAGGCAGAAAGATGAAAGCTATCTGCCCCAGAGCAGATCCCCAAAGAAAATAGGAAGCCCCCAAACATATAATGGTGGTTGGACAAGAAGATAGCACGGACACAGACAGAAAATAGAATGAGCAAACGTTGGGGCCCAATCTGTCTAGACAGAAAAGTACAGGAAAGAATTCTGACTGCAATCCAACAAAAACCCTAAAAAATACCAGCACTTCTGATTACCAAAAAACCTGAGATCACACGATCTCTACCACCTAAATCAGATCTCTGGTGTAACAAAAGAAAGCCACAGACACTGAAAAAACAGGAAAAAACAAATGAGCAAATAACAGTGGCTACAGATAAATTGAGAGGAGCACAGGCCCCAGGAGGGGACCCGGCTGACCTCCACAAAAGTGCAGAAAACTGTGAAAAAAGCAAGCACAAAAAGAAAAGCAGAAAATATCTTATCTGAAAGCAGCAGGTGCAGGCAAGACTCCAGCAACTTCCAAATGAACCAGGAACCACAATTGAGACAAGAACAATTGATCACCGGCGACCATCATGGGAGGGAACCTCCCTTATATCAGTCCAGTGAGTGATCCCAGATTGCCATTCCTCGCTGAAAGGTTCAGTACTGTCTGTAACCACCAGAGGGAGCCTCTGCTCAGAAACCATCTCTAGCACATTCACAACAGTGGAGGAGGCGGAAGCACTGGAGGAATTATTAGATACAGAGGTTTGTTCCGCAAGCCCTGGGGATTCCAAAATTTGGTGTCTAGTGACACCTTGCTGTCTAGTGCTTTAAATCTCCATCCCCTGGTGTGTAGTAGTTTATTTCTTCAGCTCAAGCTGTTAAGTAGTTTAGTTCTCCAACCCCTGTTGTCTAGTAGTTTAATTCTCCATGATCTGGTGTGTATTTGTTTAGTTCTGCAATCAAAGCTGTTTAGTAGTTTAGTTCTCCAACCCCTGTTGTCTATTAGTTTAGTTATCCATCGTATGGTGTGTAGTGGTTTATTTTTCCATCCTCAAGCACCCTGCAAGCCTTGTGGATTGCAAAACTTGTGGAGCAGCCCCTTCCCCGACTTCTCCTACAGTCACCAGAGTCATCCATTGAACAGTCATCTAGCTGTAATTCCCCTGTCCATGCTTGCTCGTCCAGGTGTCATTGTTGAAATGCCCCCGGCAGACATAGAATTTTTCAGTGAACAGGTGATGTTGTCTGTGACTTGTTGCTGTAGCACAGGCACATCTTTCTTACAGAAGTAATGGTGACTGGGCAACTGGTATTGGGGGGACTGCAACGGCAATCAGTTTTCGGAAACTGTCTGTATCCATAAGGCATAAAGGCTGCATTTCTGTGGCCAACAGATTGGAGTGGTCTTGCAATAATCACAAAGATCAAAGGTCATGAGTCATACAGAAACAAGAGCTATGATCTTAGTAGCGAATAGCTCTCAGCTGGCCCCTATCATCCAGACAATGACACGATTGGGCCACAAATCATCCAAGGAGGCCACAGGTTATTCACGAAAATTAGTTCTCAGAAAAGTAATAGTGAGCATACGGCTTATCCACGTCCAGATTACAACTCATGGAACATGCGTATATCCCACTGTACGATCGCTGCTAACTCCACGGTAACCCTACACTCCTCGCTGCCAACAACAATCCTATTTTTAACTCGTTAGGGTGTTCCATCCCTACTCCCTCAGAGTAGCAATCATATAACGGCCCCCAGGCTCACCCACCCACTTCCTTGACCACGTTCATGTGCTGTGGCCACACTTCAAGTTCTCAGAATTGACAACCCTTCTCCTGGGAGACTACAACAGCTCCACCTCCCCAACTGCATCCAAGCTTCTATCTCTAGCTAATTCTCGTGGCCTCTCACAACTTTCAAACTCTGAGACACACAAATGTTATGAATGTGCTGGAGATGGTTTCTGAGCAGAGGCTCCCTCTGGTGGTTGCAAACAGTACTGAACCTTACAGCGAGGAATGGCAATCTGGGATCACGGACTGGACTGATATAAGGGAGGTTCCCTCTCATGATGGTCACCGGTGATCAATTGTTTTTGTCTCAATTGTGGTTCCTGGTTCATTTGGAAGTCTGCTGGAGTCTTGCATGCATCTGCTGCTTTCAGATAAGATATTTTCTGCTTTTCTTTTTGTGCTTGCTTTTTGCATAATTTTCTGCACTTTTGTGGAGGTCAGCCGGGTCCCCTCCTAGGGCCTGTGCTCCTCTCAGTTTATCTGTAGCCACTGTTATTTGTTCATTTGCTTTTTCCTGTTTTTTCAGTGGCTGCGGCTTAGTTTTGGTACACCAGAGATCTGATTTAGGTGGTGGAGATCGTGTGATCTCAGGTGTTTTTGCAATCAGAAGAGTTGGTATTTTTTAGGGTTTTTTGTTGGATTGCAGTCAGAATTCTTTCCTGTACTTTTCTGTCTAGACAGATTGGGCCCCAGTGTTTGCTCATTCTATTTTCTGTCTGTGTCCGTGCTTCTTCTTGTCTAACCGCCATTACATGTTTGGGGGCTTCCTATTTTCTTTGGGGATCTGCTCCAGGGCAGATAGCTTTCATCTTTCTGCCTTTAGGTGTTGTTATCTCTCAGGCTGTGACGAGGCGTCTAGGATCAACGTAGGAACGCTCCACGGCTACCTCTAGTTGTGGTTAGTTCAGGTTACTGCAATCCAATAGGTTCCAGCCTCTCTGGTGTATTGCCGTTTTTGCTTTTTCTCCTCAGCTACCTAAACATAACACACAAAAATAGCAACACCCTGATCTGGACTTTGTCCGGTTGAGCTCAATCTCCTACCTAGATGACTCACTTCTTACCCTTTGTCCCCCATGAAACTAGAAGTATAACCACAACTTAGACATTTTTAGGTGCTTCCTAAAACACATGTGTTTAGGGCGGCCTATCACATTCTCTAATCCAAGTCTTTTTTATATCTATAGCTTATTCTCTACTTCTCTGAACATAATTCGCCATCAAACTTAACCGTACCCAAAAGGCTCATGCAGCCTTTATCTACCCCCCCATTTCCTCAAAATGGTTGTACCATCATTATAAATAAGCACCTGTAATTGGTGTCACCCCCAAATCATTGTAGATTGTAAGCTCTGAAGAGCAGGGTCGTCATTTTTTTTGCTTGAATTGTTTGATTATTTTAAACTTGGTAACTTTTGAATGTTTTATATGAACTGCTGACTCGTAAATATATGCGTAAAGTGTTTGTGATATATAAATAAAGTTTTTTATTATTATTAGATTGACGATGGTGAAATTCAACCTGATAACTGTGTCATGTGTAGGAGTGAAAAATCTTTTATGTGAGCACAACTGCACAAAAGAGGTTTGCTGCTGTGCCCACACAGGGTGGAGTAGGGTGAACACGACAAGCTGCTGAACTGTGAGAGAGGTGAAGGCGTGGATGTTACGGTGAATTGAGAAAAATGGGGTGTGCGTGTGCTTGGTGTGTAAGATCAGTCAAAAACAGCAGGCATGTCCAATACCGTATCAGCTGACAGGCTATCAATCACCCCAACAGTAGGGGATAAACAAGTGGAGGTTCTTCGGCCAGAGACTTGTGTGACAACACTTGCCAAGGTGAGGGAGGAGGAAGAATCAGAAGATGCGGTTGATGAAGTGGACAGTGGTTGGTGAATCCCGCTAGTCTGGATTTTAGCACAATGACATTCCGAGATTAACGCATGTTGATCACTCATATGCCATGTCATGCATGTAGTACTGAAATTATTTATTTTTTTTACTCTACTAGGTTGTTTTTAAAAAAGATGACAGACATGGTTTTTTAGATTTTTGCCAATCTGAAAAAAAGACCCAAGCTAGGCTCCTGCAGAACCGCGAATGCTGCTGTCCACTGCCAGAGTTGGGCCTAAAGGGTATGCCACACTAAACAACATCGCTAACGGGATCGCTAAAAAACGTCACTATTTAGCGATCCCGTTAGCGATGTTGTTGTGTGCAGCCAGCGACGAGCTTCCTGCTGTGATCTCGCTCGTCGCTGGAATCGTTCCGGACCCTATTTTCGTCGCTGGCGCCCCGCTGGGTAAGTATATATCGCTAAGTGTGGCACCTTTTTTAGCGATTTAGCGGTACTTTTGTACCGCTAAAGTCGTTAAGGAGATCGCTAACCGCGATAGCGTCCTTAACGATATCGCTAAAATAGGTAGCTACTAGCGATATAGAAACAATCCCGCTAGCGATCTCATTAGTATGCGACGCTAACGAGATCGCTAGCGGGATTGTGTAGTGTGGCAGTACCTTAAGGATGCATTGGTTGTCGTGGTTGCATAACTCTGTGTCTACGTAAGCTCTTCATCTTCCTCCTCCTCTGCTGAGCTACTCAGCTGCATGCCTCTGGGTTTACACCAAGTGTGATTTACTTCCTAATTGTCATCCTCTCTGTTCTCCCACTCCTCGCCTTGAGAGTCATCTTCCTCTTCTTTCTGCCTTGACAGCACAGTACTGTCCGTGGGCACCTCAAATATCTGAGTCTCGTCACAAATGGATAACTTTCACCAAACAGGGTTAACGTCTGTTGAAGATGGCTTGGTTTAAGCTTGGACAAAACTTCATCTGGCCATAGATCTAAGTCAGAAAAATTTAGCCATCAGTGCTGATGACTTCCTCTTCTTGACTCTGTGAATCTTTAGAGTACACTTCCTATGACCGTGGCGTACAATATGTGAAGAGATCTGCAGACTCAGTCATCTGTGGTTCCCAACAGTCAGTTGAGCGCTTGGAGAGTTGTTATTTGGGGGAAAAAAAGGCTAATTGGCTTGCCACCATTGAGGACTGTACTGTGTGTGATGTTAAGGTGGAGGAAGAGGAGCAGAGGCCTCTTGATGCAGCGCTTGCCATCTACTGGAGCATATGTTCTTTCTGGCCCTTAGCTACAAAGCATACCGTTGTATGGCTGCCAAAGAAAGGGAGCGGAGTTGCCCATCCAGTAACAGAAGTTGTAAAAATGCTGCGCAAATTCTGACTGCAGTAAAACAAACCGACTTTCTCATCGTTCACATCATACCTGTCTCACAACCCTAAACAGCTATTCAGTGCTTTCAATTCTTTCCTGCGTCCACCAGTTCCCCCTCCCTCTCATCTTAGCTGAATAGTTTACCTCACCACTAGTGTTGAGCGATACGATACTGCAAATATCGGATATCGGCCGATATTAGCTGTATCGGCCTTTCGATTCCGAATACCGATATTTTCGTCATATCGAATACCGGAATCGGATTTGTCACTGTCACTGTGAGTGTCCGTCGGTCGGGTCTGTCAGGAGTCAGCGGCACTTACCTGGCAGAAGATCTCCGGCGGTCACGTCCTGGACTGCTTGAGGCCGCCATTATCTTCTCCCTGGCGGTCACATGCAGTTTTTCGCGATAACTGCAGTGACTGCAGGGTAATCCCGGCCGTAAACCAGTCCGATGACGTCACCGCCGGGGAAGCAGGTAATCAGCTGTGCTGCGTCGGGATGACAGGCTCTGCCTGTCATTCTGATGTAGCAGAGCTGGATCGTCGTGGGACACTCGTTACTATGGACTGCGTCGGACAGGTGGTATACTGCTGTTTTTTTTTTTCATTTTTTTACAGGAGATCGATGGCGTTGCAGGATGAGACTGTAATAAAAGTAATGAAAAATGTGTTTTGGTTTTTTTTATTAAATTAAAAAACTTTTTTATGAACATCCACCCGTCCGGGTACATCAACAATTTAACTATTTATCAACAATTTAACTATTTACATACAGGGACCCTGTCCGGGTTATTTATACTTCTTTGGCCGGGGTGTTCCAGGTACCACCTGGTACTCTTCTGATGCTTGCCAAACATCCGAGGCACCAAGGACCACCAGGACCTGATGACGTCGTGTGGCCTGTACAGTCAAGTCGTGACCCGCTATCTGGGTCTGTGTGGCCACCTCTTTCATCTCCCTCCGGGTCTGGAACCCTATGTCCCGGACTGAACGAACCCCAGGGGGCCTAACAGGCGCCGGGTATGGGCCAGCTATAGTTATCATGTCCATAGCTGGGGCTGCTGAGGAGACCACTGAGGGAGGCTGTGGAGATTTACTGTGTGGGGTGGGCACTTTTGCAGAGGCCTGGATGTGGGAGGCTGAAGGCTCCGAGGGTCTCACAGGTTCCTGACACTCTGGGGAGTAGGGGTCGCACCTGGTAACATTTAGGGCGTACCACCCATTGTAACCCCAGTGTCGGGTGTAAGTCACCAAGTCTCCTGGCAACAGGTCCCTCCCCGGGTGTCCTTCTGGGAGGTGAGTCTCCACGTCCCGCCGGGTCACAAAAACTTCTAAATAAAGTCCAGGCTCCTGGATGAAGCCCCAACCACCTTTCAATTTAAAGCTCCGTACTGCACCCTTACGCCGCGGCTCCCTCACCGTACTTTTATCCTTTCTCATCCGGTCCTTATCTGCCCGGTCCTTCTCCACCTGACGTTGGCGAAGTTTTTGGGTTTCTCGCTGCTCCCTTTGTCGCTCTGCTTCCCGCTCCCAACGTCTCCACTCTTCCTCCTGACGCCGGTTGAAATTCTCCTCCACCAGCAGCTCCATGTCTCCACCACTCCACTGCAGCTTGCGATGTCCGGTTTGCGGCAGCTCTCCTGGCGCCCCCCAGTCCTGGCGGCGCTCCCCTGCGGAGGAAGCAGACGGCTCTAAATCAGATGACAGTCGGGGCTCCGGTACAGACAGGTAGACCTCTGGTGCCTGCGCGGCCTCCTCCATGAGGACGGGTGTCGCTTCTTCTGTCTCAGCGATGGGGGCAGACAGCGGGATCTGGGGTGCTGACGGTGCTGCGGTTTTTGCAGGAACGGGTGCCTCCACTGCGACAACGTCAACCGGATCACATTGCAAGGGCTCCTCTACTAGAACGGGTGCCTCACCTTCCGGTACAGACACTTCAGGTAAGAGGGATTGGCGCCGCTCCAAGTTTATTTTTAGGGCACGCCAGCTCGCTTCCATCCTGGCGACCTCCTCCCGGTGCCGGGCCAGGCCTCTTAGGATATCCTCCGCTTCTTGCAGCGTAGGAGGGTTTACAGGCCGGGTGCCCAACGGTGATTCCGTGGCGATCGGGTTGCTTCCGTGGGGGGAGAGCTCTGACTGCTCCATCCCTTCACACTTCTGCTCGTGTCCATTAGCCATCTCTGCCAAGTCACATGTGTCATTAGCATCTGGAGAGGGCCCCTCTTTTGTAGGGAGGCGGGACCTTCGTGTTAGTTTCCGCACACTGAGGAGGATGAGGAGGCGGAACTCCAGAGCTGTGGGGCACGATCTTACATTGCAGTAACATTTACACTGGTCGGCCATCGTTTTCACGCCACTGAGTGAGTGTACACCCACGAAGAGCACGCCCTTCTTCTTCACCAGTGCCTCGTCGTGACGCAGATATGGCGGAAAAAATTGACAAATACATTCTCTGATGATTTTAGCAATTCTCAAGCACAGAGTCTATTTTACTATGTAGAAGTGTATAAACTATAAATATATGTTTATATATATATGTCACAATGACATGTATATATATATATATATGTATTCTATGTGTGTATATTTTGTGTTTACAACGAAAGAAAGGGGTTTTTTTGTTGCGATATTTTGTTCCCATAGACTTACATGGGACTTCCGCTATCGGAATCGGATATCGGCGATATTTAGTGATATCGGTTATACCATTCCGATCCGATATTTTTCGATATCGAGCAGTATCGCTCAACACTACTCACCACCTGTGAACTTGACACAATAACATCCCATCTCATTCCAAACTTTACCACAGTCTTCATCACAAGCCTAACCCACCTCTTCAACCTGTCACTAACAACTGGTGTCTTTCATCCTGATTGAAACATACCTCAATAAACCCATCCTCAAAAAGCCCACCCTTGACCCATCCCCTATGCCACCAAACTACTGGGACAACATGTCCATTTTGAACTGTCCTCCCACCTCTCCTCTTGTTCCCCCTTTAACCGCTTACAATCTGACTTCAGACTAACTATTTCACTGAAACTGCCCTGACTAAAGTCACCAACGACCTACTAACCGCCAAATGAAAGCGACACAGGTTTGTCCTCCTCCTTCTCCTGTACCTGGCATCTGTCTTTGACACAGTGGACCATTCCCTTTTACTACAGACTTTCTGATATGTTGACATTACAGACTTCGCCCTTTGTTGGATCTCCTGATACCTAATAGACAGGACATTCAGTGTCTCCCACTCACACACCACCTTCTCATCTCGCCCCCCTAAGTGTCGGTGTCCTCCAAGGTTCAGTTGTAGGACCGGGAACTATGCTTAGGGGGCGCACTCTCACGCTCCCTCCCTCTTAAATGGACTGCCCGCATCAACCAAAGGTATTCCCAACCTATAGCTGGGTGACACCTTCTATTTAAGGCTTCTCCTCCAATATGGAGGTGCCTGAATGAGCTGCAGAGTTCCCAAGCAGAGACTGGACTATCTGTCCAAATGCCCACAATAAGCCATACACTCCTTAGAAATGTTTATGGAAGAGAGGGCAGAAAAATGCCTTTACTTGCAAACCAAAAATTGTAAGGATAATTCTGCGTTTGCCAAAAGACATGTGGGTGACTCCCAAAATGTATGGAAGAAGGTGTTGTGGTCAGATGAGACAAAATTAAATTTTTTTGGCCAACAAGGTAAACTCTATGTCTGACGCCAAACCAAAAGAGCTCATCACTAGAGATGAGCGAATATTTCGATATTCAGTTCGGATTACGTTCGCCAAATTTGCAACATTTGCCGATTAATTAGTCGAATATTTGCCAAACAAAACCGAACACCATTCACCTCAATGGGAAGCAAAAACAAACGCATGCACAACACATTATAATGGGCTCCTTTGTTTGGAGCCCTGATACCACATGCAACACCTCCACCTGCTTTCATGCTGAGCCATGAAATGACTTTCATTTGTTCATTTTCATAGATTTTTGATTTATTATTACTTTTGTCAGATTCAAGTCATTTCTGTCATTAAAAGAAGGGTACCAACAATTTTGACCACGTGTGTAAAACCAATGCATATTGCAATTTTGTATAATCACTGACTAATTTTCAACACTTTATTATGCCATATCCTAACAGAGTGTAAGAATTTTCACCAGTTTCACCATGCAAGCTATTCAGTGCTGTATAATGCAATAGTGGTGGTTAGGGACATCAATCACATGAGGAATAACCGTTAATCAATATTTTAGTTCTTTAACCCCTTCCCGACCCATGACGCCACGTAGGCGTCATGAAAGTCAGTGCCAATCCGACCCATAACGCCTATGTGGCGTCATGAAAGGATCGCGTCCCTGCGGGTCGGGTGACCGGGGTCACTGAAAGGTCACCCGACCCGCCGGCACAGGACCCTTTGTGCTTCACCACAGGGGGGTTGGCTTAACCCCCCCATTGCCACGATCGCTCTGATTGGCTGTTAAAAGTGAAACAGCCAATCAGAGCAATCTGTAATATTTCACCAATATAATTGGTGAAATATTACAATCCAGCCATGGCCGATGCTGCAATAGCATCTGCCATGGCTGGACACCGAGCCCTGACCCCCCCACACGGATTCACGGCGGCGATCGGCCGCCGCCACCGAAAGATGGCAGCGGTCGGTCACCGCCGTCACTAAAAGCTCCCCTCGTCCTGGCCTCCGCTGCCCCACCTTCCGATCCCCCCCTCACTTCCGACCCCCATACTCACCTCTCCCGGTCCACCGATGTCCCTGGATCCTTCCCGGCGGCTGCCCGGGATTCTTCATGGGCGCCGCCATCTTGGAAAATGGCGGGCGCATGCGCAGTGCGCCCGCCGGCCGGCGCATGCGCAGTGCGCCCTGCATAGTAAAAAAATTTATTTTGATCACTGTGATAAACTGTCACAGTGATCAAAATAAAAAAAGTAAGTGAACCCCCCCTGTCATAGGTAGGGACAAATAATAAAGAATTTTTTTTTTTTCCTATTAGGCCCTGTGCACACGTTGCAGATTTTGCTGCGGATCCGCGGCTGATTTCGCTGTTGATCCGCAGCTGATTTCGCTGTTGATCCGCAGCTGATTTCGCTGCTGATCCGCAGCTGATTTCGCTGCTGATCCGCAGCTGATTCCGCTGCTGATCCGCTGTTGATTTTGCTGCTGATTGCGCTGCGGATCAGCAGCGAAATCAGCAGCGAATCAGCAGCGAAATCAGCAGCGGATCAGCAGCGAAATCAGCTGCGGATCAGCAGCGGATTTCGCTGCTGATCCGCAGCTGATTTCGCTGGCTGATCCGCAGCTGATTTCGCTGCTGATCCGCAGCTGATTTCGCTGCTGATCCGCAGCGGATTTCGCTGCTGATCCGCAGCGGATTTCGCTGCTAATCCGCAGCTGATTTCGCTGCTGATTTAGCTGCGGATCCGCAGCGGATTTGGCGCTGCGGATCCACAGCAGATCCAGAAACCATGTACAGTACAATGCAAATAAATGGTAAAAAAAACCGCTGTGCACATGCTGCAGATTTTTCAGCGCAGATTTGCTGCGGTTTTAAATCCGCAGCATGTCAATTCTTTGTGCGGATTCCGCAGCGATTTTACACCTATTCCATTATAGGCGTAAAACCGCAGAGAAAAACCGCAGCAAATCCGCGCTAAATACGCAGGTAAAAGGCAGGTCGTTTTACCTGCAGATTTTAGAAAAATCCGCAAGTGAATCCGCAACGTGTGCACGGGGCCTTAGGGTCAGGCTGGATTCATATTTCATTATGGCAGTCTGTTAACACTGCCATTCACCCCATTTGTGTGCACATCGCAACGCATGCCATGAAGCGGCATGCGTTCGCGACGTGTCGTCATTCAGTGACGGAGCCTTGGACGCAGGCTGCAGCGTCTGGGCTCCATCACCGCTAGCACAGATGAATCATCGCTGATTCCTCTGCACTAGCGGGTATAGCATAACGCGATCGCGTTATGCTATACCGTTACCAGCCGGTCAACGCTACGTGTTGAACGGACTGGTAAAACGCAATATGAACCCAGCCTTAGGGTTAGAACTAGGGTTAGGGTTAGAACTAGGGTAAGGGTTGGAATTAGGGTTAGGGTTGGAATTAGGGTTAGGGTTGGAATTAGGGTTAGGGTTGGGATAAGCGTTAGGGGTGTTTTGGGGTTAGGGTTGGGATTAGGGTTAGGCTTGTGGTTAGGTTTATGGTTAGAGTTGGGATTAGGGTTAGGGGTGTGTTGGGGTTAGGGTTATGGTTAGGGTTTGTATTAGGGTTAGGGGTGTGTAGGGGTTAGGGTTGGGGTTAGGGGTGTGTTGGGGTTAGGGTTGGAGTTAGAATTGAGGGGTTTCCACTATTTAGGCACATCAGGGGGTCTCCATACGCGACATGGCGCCACCATTGATTCCTGCAAATTTTGCGTTCAAAAAGTCAAACAGTGCTCCCTTTATTCCAAGCCCCGACGTGTGCCCAAACAGTGGTTTACCCCCACATATGGGGTATCAGCGTACTCGGGAAAAATTGCACAACAACTTTGGGGGTCTAATTTCTCCTGTTACTGTTGGGAAAAAAAATTGGGGACTAAAAAAGTTATTTTTGGGGAAAAAAAATGATTTTTTATTTTCACGGCTCTGCGTTATAAACTTCTGTGAAGAACTTGGGGGTTCAAAGTGCTCACCACACATCTAGATAAGTTCCTTGCGGGGTCTAGTTTCCAAAATGGGGTCACTTGTGGGGAGTTTATACTGTTTAGGCACATCAGGGACTCTGCAAACGTAACATGAGGCCCGCAGACCATTCCATCAAGTCGGCATTTCAAAACGTCACTACTTCCCTTCCGAGCCCCGAAGTGTGCCCATACAGTAGTTTTCTCCCACATATGGGATATCAGCGTACTCAGGACAAATTGGACAACAACTTTTGAGGTCTAATTTCTCCTGTTACCCTTGGGAAAATAAAAAAATTGGGGACTAAAAGATCATGTTTGTGGAAAAAAATATGATTTTTTTATTTTCATGGCCCGGCGTTATAAACTTCTGTGTAGCCCTTGGGGTTCAAAGTGCTCACTACACATCTATATAAGCTCCTTGGGGGGTCTAGTTTCCAAAATGGGGTCACTTGTGGGGGGTTTCTACTGTTTAGGCACATCAGGGGCTCTGCAAACGCAACATGACGCCCACAGAACATTCCATCAAGTCTGCATTCCAAAATGGCGCTCCTTCCCTTCTGTGCTCTCCCATGCGCCAAAACAGTGGTTCCCCCCACATATGGGGTACCAGTGTACTCAGGACAAACTGTACAACAACTTTTGTGGTCCAATTTCTCCTGTTACCCTTGTGAAAATAAAAAATTGCGGATTAAAAAAATCAGTTTTTGAGGAAAAAAATGATTTTTATATTTCACGGCTCTGCATTACAAACTTCTGTGAAGCACGTGGGGGTTCAAGGTGCTCACCACACATCTAGTTAAGTTCCTTGAGGGGTCTAGTTTACAAAAAGTGGTCACTTGTGGGGGTTTCTACTGTTTAGGCACATCAGGGGCTCTGCCCGCCCGCAGACCATTCCATCAAGTCGGCATTTCAAAGCGTCACTACATCCCTTCCAAGCCCTGACGTGTGCCCAAACAGTGGTTCTCCCCCACATGTGAGGTACTAGCATACTTAGGACAAATTAGACAACAACTTTTGGGGTCCAATTTCTCCTGTAACCATTGTGAAAATAAAAAATATGGGGCTAAATAATCATTTTTTGAGAAAAAAAAATGATTTTTTATTTTCACGGCTCTGCGTTATAAACTTTTGTGAAGCACCTGGGGGTTCAAAGTGCTCACTGTGCATCTGCATAAGTTTCTTAGGGGGTCTAGTTTCCAAAATGGGGTCATTAGTGGGGGAGCTCCAAAGTTTAGGCATACAGGGGCTCTCCAAACATGACATGGTGTCCGCTAACGACTGGAGCTAATTTTCCATTCAAAAAGTCAAATGGCGCTCCTTCCCTTCTGAGCCCTGCCGTGCGCCCAAACAGTGGTTTATGACCACATATGAGGTATCGGTGTACTCAGGAGAAATTGCCCAACAAATTTTAGGATCCAATTTATACTGTTGCCCATGTGAAAATGAAAAAACTGAGGCTAAAAGAAAATTTTTGTGAAAAAAAAAAGTACTTTCTTTTTTTTTACGGATCAATTTGTGAAGCACTTGGGGGTTCAAAGTGCTCACTCTGCATCTAGATAAGTTCCTTGGGGGGTCTAGTTTCCAAAATGGGGTCATTAGTGGGGAGCTCCAATGTTTAGGCACACAGGGACTCTCCAAATGCGACATGGCATCCGCTAAATATTCCAGCATATTTTCCATTCAAAAAGTCAAATGGCGCTCCTTCCCTTCTGAGCCCTGCCGTGCGCCCAAACAGTGGTTTATGACCACATATGAGGTATCGGTGTACTCAGGAGAAATTGCCCAACAAATTTTAGGATCCATTTTATACTGTTGCCCATGTGAAAATGAAAAAACTGAGGCTAAAAGAAAATTTTTGTGAAAAAAAAAGTACTTTCTTTTTTTTATGGATCAATTTGTGAAGCACCTGGGGGTTCAAAGTGCTCACTCTGCATCTAGATAAGTTCCTTGGGGGGTCTAGTTTCCAAAATGGGGTCACTTGTGGGGGAGCTCCAATGTTTAGGCACACAGGGACTCTCCAAATGCGACATGGCAACCGCTAAATATTCCAGCATATTTTCCATTCAAAAAGTCAAATGGCGCTCCTTCCCTTCTGAGCCCTGCCGTGCGCCCAAACAGTGGTTTATGACCACGTATGAGGTATCGGTGTACTCAGGAGAAATTGCCCAACAAATTTTAGGATCCATTTTATACTGTTGCCCATGTGAAAATGAAAAAACTGAGGCTAAAAGAAAATTTTTGTGAAAAAAAAGTACTTTCTTTTTTTTACGGATCAATTTGTGAAGCGCCTGGGGGTTCAAAGTGCTCACTCTGCATCTAGATAAGTTCCTTGGGGGGTCTAGTTTCCAAAATGGGGTCACTTGTGGGGGAGCTCCAATGTTTAGGCACACAGGGACTCTCCAAATGCGACATGGCAACCGCTAAATATTCCAGCATATTTTCCATTCAAAAAGTCAAATGGCGCTCCTTCCCTTCTGAGCCCTGCCGTGTGCCCAAACAGTGGTTTATGACCACATATGAGGTATCTGTGTACTCAGGAAAAATTGCCCAACAAATTGTAGGATCCATTTTATCCTGTTGCCCATGCAAAAATGAAAAAATTGATGCTAAAAGAAAAATTTTGTTGGAAAAATTAAAATGTCCATTTTTTCCTTCCACGTTGCTTTAGTTCCTGTGAAGCACCTGAAGGGTTAATAATCTTCTTGAATGTGGTTTTGAGTAGCTTGAGGGGTGCAGTTTTTATAATGGTGTCACTTTTGGGTATTTTCTGCCATATAGACCCCTCAAAGTGACTTCAAATGTGAGGTGGTCCCTAAAAAAAATGGTTTTGTAAATTTTGCTGTAAAAATGAGAAATCGCTGGTCAACTTTTAACCCTTATAACTTCCTAACAAAAAAAAATGTTGTTCCCAAAATTGTGCTGATGTAAAGTAGACATGTGGGAAATGTTATTTATTAACTATTTTGTGTCACATAACTCTCTGGTTTAACAGAATAAAAATTAAAAATTTGAAAATTGCGAAATTTTCAAAATTTTGGCCAAAGTTCCATTTTTTTCACAAATAAACGCAAAAATTATCGACCTAAATTTACCACTAACATGAAGCCCAATATGTCACGAAAAAACAATCTCAGAATCGCTAGGATCCGTTGAAGCGTTCCTGAGTTATTACCTCATAAAGGGACACTGGTCAGAATTGCAAAAAATGGCCTGGTCATTTAGGTCAAAATAGGCTGGGTCATGAAGGGGTTAAAATCATACTTATATACACAAAAAACAAAAATATACATGCATATGTTCATTACTGTATACTGCATATTCACTAGACACATAAATATATATATAGACACACACTATCACAGGCATGCAGTTATAAACACTTACACAATACTTGAACATCCTTCTATGATGATCTCATGAGAGGCCTTACATCCTCTTTGAATTGATTCTAACTTCTGAATATCCTTTTTAAAATGTGAACCCCAAACTGGATCCCATTCCCATATTCTAGATGTGGCCTCACCAGTAATTTATAAAGGGGTAACAATACATTGGGATCGCAGGATTTTATCTCTCTTTTTATATACCCTAAAATCTTGTTTGCTTTTGCGGCTGCCACTTGACATTGAGTACTGCTACTCAGCTTAGTCCTTCACCTGATCTGTATCCTTGAGTATGCTGACATACTTTACCCTTTACTCCCGAGGGTTGTTTGCATGTTAATGACCGACCAATTTTTTGCAATTCTGACCACTGTCCCTTTATGAGATTATAACTCTGGAATGCTTCAACGGATCTTGGCGATTCTGACAAGATTTTCTCGAGACATATTGTACTTTATGCTAGTGGTAAAATTTCTTTGATATAACTTGCATTTATTTATGAAAAAAATGGAAATATGGCGAAAATTTTTCAATTTTCAAACTTTGCATTTTTATGGCCTTAAATCAGAGAGTCATATCGCACAAAATAGTTACTAACATTTTCCACATGTCCACTTTACATCGGCACAATTTTGTAACCAAATTTTTTTTTGTTAGGAAGTTCTAAGGGTTAAAAGTTGACCAGCGATTTCTCATTTTTACAACACCATTTTTTTTAGGGATGACATCACATTTGAAGTCACTTTAAGGGGTCTATATAATAGAAAATGTCCAAAATTGACACCATTCTAAACACTGCACCCCTCAAGGTACTCAAAACCACATTCAAGAAGTTTATTAACCCTTCAGGTGCTTCACAGGAATTTTTGGAATGTGGAAGAAAAAAATGAACATTTAACTTTTTAGTCACAAAAATTATCTTTTACAAAAATTTTTTTATTTTCACAAGGGTAAAAGGAGAAAATTGACAGAAAAAGTTGTTGTGCAGTTTCTCCTGAGTACGTCGATACCCCTAATGTGGGGGAAAACCACTGTTTGGGTGCACAGCAGGACTCAGAAGGGAAGGAGTGCCGTTTGACTTTTTAAAACCAAAATTGGCTGGAATTGAGATCGGACGCCATGTCTTGTTTGGAGAGCCCCTGATGTGCCTAAACAGTGTAAAACCCCCAAGTGACACCATTTTGGAAACTAGACCCCCTAAGAAATGTATCTACAATTTTATAATGTAGAGCGGTGAAAAAAATCTTATTTTTTTCCTCAAACATGATCTTTTAGTCCCCAATTTTTTATTTTCCCAAGGGTAAGAGGAGAAATTGGACTCCAAAAGTTGTTGTGCAATTTGTCCTGAGTAAGCTGACACCCCATATGTGGGGGGGAACCACTGTTTGGGCGCACAGCAGAGGTCAGAAGGGAAGGAGCGCCATTTGACATTTTCAAACCAAAATTGTCTGGAATTGAGATCGGACGCCATGTCACGTTTGGAGAGCCCCTGATGTGCCTAAACAGTGGAACTCCCCCAATTCTAACTCCAACCCTAACCCCAACACACCCCTAACCCTAATGCCAACCCTAACCATAACCCTAACCACAAACCTAACCCTAACACACCCCTAACCTTTATCCCAACCCTAACCCTAATCCAAACCCTAACGCTAGCCCTAATCCCAACCCTAACACTAATCCCAACCCTAACCATAATCCAAACCCTAACCCCAACTCTTGCCCCAACCCTAAACCTAACTTTAGCCCCAACCCTAACTTTAGCCCCAACCCTAACCCTAGCCCTAATGGGAAAATGGAAAGAAATACATTTTTTTATTTTATTATTTTTACCTAACTAAGGAGGTGATAAAGGGGGGTTTGATTTACTATTTATAGCTGGTTTTTATGTTTGGCAGCTGTCACACACTAAAATACGCTTTTTATTGCAAAAAATAGTTTTTGCACCACCACATTTTGAGAGCTATAATTTTTCCATATTTTGGCCCACAGAGTCATGTGAGGTCTTGTTTTTTGCTGGACAAGTTGACGTTTTTATTGGTACCTTTTTCAGGCACATGATGTTTTTTGATCGCTTTTTATTCCGATTTTTGGGAGGCAGAATGAACAAAAACCAGCAATTCATGAATTTGGGGGGGGGCGTTTACACCGTTCCACATGTGGTAAAATTGATAAGGCAGTTCTATTTTTCGGGTCAGTACGATTACAGCAATACCTCATTTATATAATTTTTTATGCTTTGGCTCTTTAATACAATAAAAACTATTTTCTAGAAAAAATAATTATTTTTGCATCGTTTCATTCTGACAGCTATAAATTTTTTAATTTTTCTCTGATGGTGCTGTATGGTGATTTATTTTTTGCAGGACAAGATGATGTTTTCAGCAGTACCATGTTTCTTTATATCCGTATTTTGATTGCGTGTTATTCCACTTTTTGCTCGGCGGTATGATGATAAAGCATTGTTTTTTGCCTTGGTTTTTTTTTATGGTGTTCACTAAAGGGGTTAACTAATTAAATAGTTTTATAAGGTGGGTCGTTACGGACGCGGCGAGACCAAATATGTGTACTTTTATTGTTTAGATTTTTTTTTTTAAATATTTATTTATTGCTGGAATAAATATTGATTTTTTTGTTATTATTTTTATTATTTTTTTAAATATTTTTACAATTATTTAAAAATTTGTTTTTTATTTAATTCTTAGTTTTTGGCCGGTTTCACATGTCCGTGTTTCCGATACGTATTTGACAGTTTTTACACGTGCCGGAGACACGTAGACACATTATAATCTATGTGTCTATGCACATGTGCGTGTTTTCTCACGGACCGTGTGTCCGTGTGTCAAACACGTAGACATGTCCTTTTTGACACGGACACACGGACCGGAAAACGTCCCTCACACGTGCACACGGAGAACTGTTCACACAGTCCTCCCTATGCACGGACGGCCGCTGGGGAAGTAGCGCTACAGTAAGCCACTGTCCCCCTGCAGCTGGTGCTGAAGCCGGCTGTAATTCCCCCTGCTCTGCCTGCGAGCAGACGAGAACGAATAGCGATGTATTAATATACCGCTCATCGTTCTCCTCTGCTCGCAGGCAGAGCAGGGAGAATGATGACTGCCGGCTTCAGCACCAGCTGCATGGGGGACAGCGGCTTACAGTAGCGCTACTTCCCCAGCGGCCGTCCGTGTGTCTGTGTGGTACTGATGCGGCACACGGGTGGCACACGGTTGCCTCACGTGTGCCGCACATAGTACACACATGGACACACGGACACTGATATCTCCGGTACCAATTTTTCCGGTACCGGAAATATCTGGATGAGTGAAACCGGCCTTACGCATTGTCCCACTATGGGACACTCATTTTGTGCAGCCTGATCGCTTATTCTATAGCATGCAGATCTGCATACTATAGAAGCTGTCAGCGCTGCAGCTCCTATTGCACTGACCTGAGAGACTTCCTGGTCATCACAGGGCATGACAGGAAGTCCCTCGGGCCTTGAGACCCGGATGTCGCCATGACGACATCGGGTCTCCATGTCAGCCCCTCTGCAGCCGCCGGAACACTGCGATCATGTTCGTAACGACATTGGGTCTCCATGGCAGCGATTGGGATCCCGGGGCAAACTGCGGGGTCTCCGATCCAAAAGCTGTCAGCCCCTCTGCAGCTGCCAGAACACTGGCGCTCGTGTTTGATCGCAGTGTTCCAGGGGTTAAAGTGCCGGGAGCGGTCCGTGAAAATCAGCTGACACACACACCGATCGGCTGCGATCCCCCATGAGTGCAGCCGATCTACTATGACGTACTATCCCGTCATTGGGAATTAAGTCCCAGGACCTCGATGGGATAGTACATCAGATGACAGAAAGGGGTTAAACTAGTTAAATCAAGAGGTGAACTTTGATTTTTGTCTTGTTGAAAAATCTCTGGAGCAGACAGTTCATTGGTGATCACAGATGAAAAGTGCCTGTTGAATGTCTCAGCTTTTTCTTTGTCTTCTATAATTATCTTGTTATTATCGTCTTTTAAGGGGCCAATACCATCTGTTATTTTTCTTTTCGGCATTGATGTATTTATAAAAATGTGGGGACTTGTGTCGCTGGCGATTTGTGTTTCAGTAGCTAACATTGCTAGCTTGGTTTCTTTTTTAATACTGAGGTCTTTATAATCCTGAAATGCTATTCTCGGCCTTCAGGATTCCGAATGCCCTTTTTTTTTGGCTTATTAAACTTTGTACTGTCTTTTTGCCCAAATTGGCTTCTTTTTTATTCCTGGACATTTTATTTTAAGAGGGTAAAATTTTCTACAGGATTATACTTGTATTTCCTTAAACATACCCCTTTTATCTTTGGTATCTCCAGTTTCCTAAAGTCCCAGTTTTTCAATTGAAATGTTTTATTGAACATTACTTTGAAACTTACCATATTATGGTCAATGCATCCCAAATGCTCCAGGACCTGTAGATCTGAAATTGTATCTGGTCTCTTTGACAGGGCCAGATCCAGCAGATTACCTCCCCTGGTCGGTTCATCTACTAACTGAGAGAGTTCATTGTCCTGAACTGTGGATAAGAACTTTTAGCTTTTAGCACAACCAGAAGATTCTATGTCCCATTGAATGTCTGGATAGTTAAAATGCCCTATAATAAGGATCCAATTATTATTTGCTGATTTTTAAATTTGTTGCAGCATTTCCTCCTCTAGCTGTTCAGCTACATTAGGAGGCGTGTGAAAAACTCCAAATAGTCGCTTTCCATAATTGCCATCCCCATGTACATTTACCCATATTGACTCTACGTTGTCCCAGCTCCCTCCAATGTCATCACTGAGCACAGGTCTTGAGTTGTATTTAATGATATTACATACCCCTCCACCTTTTTTGTCTTTCGTGTCCTTTCTGAATGTAGCGTAACCCTCTACGTTTGTTACCCAGCCATGGCTTTCATCCACCCAGATTTCCGTAATGCCCACCACATGGTATTCTGTGGCCAACATAGGAGTCCCCAGTTTATTCATTTGTTTGTGAGACTTCTTGCATTTGCCAGCAGACATTTAATACAATTATAAACATTATTCCTACTCAGCTCCTTATTTTCCTTGCATGTTCCAGCCCCCCGAAACCCTCAATGACCCAACATCTGTCTGGTCTTTGCTGCACGCCTATCTCCCTCCTTCCTACAGCAGTCATTCTCCTGGTTACTAGGAGAAAAGTCCTGCTGTACTGATCCTAATCCTGGGCCTGCATTCCTAATATCAGCCAGACATATTTACTAGGTTGTGCTACGATATTATAGCACACAATTATTTACAGTTTTGCTAAATCAATAATACCACTTATTGTAACAATGATATAAACTGGATTATGTAATATCCTGAGCTTTACATCACTCCCAATAATTGCTGTTGTGAAGTCATAGGATCTGCATGATCAAAGAACAATGACAACATACAGTAGCTCTGATCTGAGCTCTAGGTATGACAGCAGTAGCCGGGAGCAATAAGTAACAAGTCTAGGCAACTGCAGCGGGACCTGAGGATGTTAGTGACAGCCAAGTGCTGAGTATGGAAAATCTTCTGCTGTACATGTCTGTCATAAGTTATCAGCTTTATTCAAGAAGACATTTATCAGCATAATGTTAAAAGATGATACTGCCGGTATAATGGAGTGGGTTTTAATAGAAGATGTACATTTTTCAATAGGGGAGAAAATTATTGAAAAGAAAACCAAGATAATATAAAGAAGATCCATCATAGTGGTCAGAAAGTGTCCTCATTTAATGAACAGGACTGTTATTCCGAATACCTTTGCATCTGTGATTTATTAACAAATATAGCCAGGATTACTTTTATGTGATTTTTCATAAATAATAAAAAAAATAATTCTCCTGAAATTCAAATTTTTTTTTGTGCAATGTAAATTCAAAGAGTAAGTTTCATTTATTGAATGTTCTCAAAGGTTACTATTTCGAAGTCAACTGAAAAGGTGCAATTTGTGGCAACTTTATCAAAACAGTTCGTAAAACTTTCTCTGCATATTAGTAACACTTTCTTTTCCACTTAATTGCATACTATTCTTTTTCTAAAAAAAACTTAAAAACTACCTACTAAAGGTAGGGGCCAAAAATTATATATGTACTGTATACGTATTGTGATAGATCGGTTCACTCGGTTGCTTTCCGTTTAAATTTTCAACTGGTTTATTAAAAACAGGCTTCATAAACCATTATATACAAAAGAACAAAACAGGAGTGCAACTACCCACATATAAAATCACAATATTTTATTATTGCTCAATAAAAAAATCTCAAATTACAAAAAATTCCATGTGTATAAACATGTATAAGGACAAAGATAAAGCGAAGGACACTGGACAAGTAAGAACCTGACACGAATAGAGACCATAAAAACCATAGATCATGCAATAATAGTATAAATACATGAACGTACCACTACTAATAAGCCCCAGGAAAATATAGAAGGGCACCGGTGATATAAAATAATCAGTAGCATATAACCGCCATCATAGTACCCAGTAAACGCCTAAAACAATTATAGTAAAGTCCTAGTGCTAAAAAGAAGTCTCACTCGAAAAAGTCCTTTGTACACGATCATGCCACACAGCCCCGACGCGCGTTTCGCGTGGGCTTCCTCAAGGGGCACAGCCTCTATAGGCTTCATAAACCAGTACAAACAAAATAAATAGACATATTCAGTCTTTTTGACATAAAGAAAAAGAATAGCACTCACCACAGTCCTTGTAGCTGTGGGGATCCGCCGGTACAGAAAAACAGGTTTCAGCTCTGTTTACTAAGAGCCCAGCTCCTCCAGATTACACAGAACAATGAATGAGCCCAATGGCTCTACATTTAGCTTCTGGACCATACCATGCGGTGGATATATGGAGAACAGACTCCCACCCACTCTTAAGCTGTTCACAAAAAACAGCCCTTAAAATGGCTGATTAACCCCTCTCAGCACTTAGACTGCTGGAGCATTTTTCCAGGTTCATATCACCTAGGCTAACATCCTGAGTGACACATATCTCACCTCCAGTATTCTACCAGTGACCTCATAATATGTAGATACATTTAGTGGCCTTTGGCTTGATTTTGAGCCATGCCGACTTGATGAATGAACGATCTGTAGGAAGATCGATCTTGTTCAATCCAAGATAGCTGCACCAGGGTCTTCTCCACAGTTATTTTGATTGTATCAAGCCGTTAGGTTGCTGGTCTTCCTCTTTGCCTTGTTACTTGTGTTCTCCTGACGATGATGTCATTTTCCAGTGATCGCTCTCTTCAAATATTGTGCCCAAAGTAGGAGAGTTGTAGCTCGGTGGACTTTGATTCATGTGACATGTCTGACTTGATTTGTTCCAAAATTGATTTGTTTGTTCTTCTTTGCATCTATGGTATTGATAACATCCTTCTCCAGCATCACATTTCCAAAGCATTGATTGTTCTTCTGTCTTCAAACTATGTTTGAGCTGTGTCTTCGTTGCCAGTGAAATATTCCTTGATTTGAAGACCTTGTCCAGTGACTTCATTGTTGATTTGCCCACAGCTATTCTCCTATTAACTTCCATTGTCATTGCTGTTTTTTGAGTTATCATCAAACCCAGTAGGTGACAGTTCTTCACAACTTACAGTTTATCGCCATCCATCTCAAATGTGTCCTGGGCATATCTGCCAGTAGTCAACATCTTTCTCCTCCTAACCACCCATATTGCTCCTCACTGAATTGGATAGAGGTTGAACATTGGCCCTGACAATCTATTTAGTGTCTTCTTCATCTGCTCTCAGCTGTGTCCCTCAGCCCCATGGGCTTTGAATAGAGTGACCGTGTCCATGATCCATCTCTTATTCATTTAATCGCCTCCTTACTGTGGGCATGCAGCAGGGGAGAAAGGGGATTTGGGATCTCTAATTCGGTAATTGGTGGGGATCCTAGCAGAGGAGCCTTCAGTGATAAATGTCTATATTGGGGCAACTTCTTTAAGTGAAAGCTTGCTACATTGTACTGTATTTGTGTATTCCTCTGTTCTATCTATACTTTCTAATATTAAAATATTAAACCGTTTGGCAAGTAATTAATATATAATAAGAAAGATCACATCATTGTCGAGTCCTTTGGAGCACAATGATGTAAAAGTAAAGAAAAAAATGGCCAATTGTATAAAAATAAAGAAAAAGTCCAGCACATCCAAGCTAGTGTGAACAGGTGCCAACCAAAGAAAGCATATAACTTGAAAAACAATAAAAACATGATTTACCATAAAGGTATCTAAGGTAAATCATGGTGCAACCTTTATTGTTTTCTAATTGTGTAAACGTTACATAACCTTCAAGTTGCATCATCATCACCATGGAGAACATCTTATGAAATATTTGTCTATGTGGTGCAATATATATAAAAAGTTTCCAAAATTATACATTGCAGTTACACCCTCTATGAAAAATTCTCCCTTAGAGACCAATATGCCAAACTGTATTTGTAGAATAGGAAAGTTTTTTTAGCCTCCCTGATCGTCAGTTCCATGACTGATAATGTAACACAGAAGCCTGAGGAAATGTTAAGCCGCAAATTTACTGTCAAGCTATTAAGAGCACCAACGTTTTTCTTCCTTCATCATAATTACAGAAGTTTTAGGGAGGCAGCTTTTCACGCTTGTCCTACTGGGGAAAAAAACTTGATGCATATACATGAAGCACAAGAGCTTAAATTATTACAGTTTAACTGATATTCAATAGATTTGCCCTGCCTTTCCCCATTGTCACTGTCTAAATACTTCAAAAAGAATTCTAATAAAGTTGAAATTAATAGGAGGGAGTATTCTAATCCGGCTATCTCTCAATATTTCAAAGTCTCACACACTCTCATTTCTGCATATGTTTGTGCTGATTGCATTAACCCCGAGTTTGCCAGATTTTCAAATGTCCTAAGGGAATATTTTGCTAATTTTTCATTAGTCATTCAACCCATTGCCCTTTTTATCAAACTTTTCTTTTTTTATCTGGAGGTGTTTTTTTTATCTTTTTTCTATTTTTTTATTCTATAAATCTGTGTTTCTTTAGTTGCCCTTTATTTTATGGTAGATGATGGCTGACTGGCATACAAAATATGTATCTCAGATTCAGAATTGGCGACCACTTCATTTTTATTGAGTTGTTGAATAGACATAGATACAAAAATGACTCTCTTTAAATGTTATCTTTAGTGCCGTTGGATCTGAATCTGGTGCTTTAAAATTATCTTTTAAAACATATATTTAAATGGGTTGCTTGGCTGCTTAAAGGGGTGTTATCAAGTTTGAAAGTTCCAGTTATTGACACTAGTTTGCTATGAAAAAAGAGAAAAAATATAGGCCAGATATTTAAAAGTTAGGGTTCTCCGTTACATGCCTCATCTATCTGTGTGCTCAAACTTGTGGCATTTGAGGGCTCCATTGAACTGCTTTTGCTGTGTCTTAGCCTAGTTATTGACACTTCTTTGCTGTAAAAAAAAAAAATGCAGGACAGATATTTTAAAGTCAGCTATCTCAGTCACAGGACTCACCTATCTGTGGGCTTAAAATTGTGTCATTTGAGAGCTCCATTGAACTGTTTTTGCTGTGTCTTAGCCTAGTTATTGACACTATTTTGCTGTGAAAAAAAAAACAGGCCAGATATTCAAAAAAAAGTGAAGGATCTCCATCACACACCTTACCTATCTGTAGGCTAAAAATTGTGGCATTTCAGGCCTCCATTGATTTTTTTTGTTGTGACTTACCCTACTTATTGACACAAGTTTGCTGCCAAAAAAAATTGTAACTTACAGGCCTGATATTTTAAACTGTGGTTTTCCCACACACGGATCACCTATAAGTTTGCTCCAAATTCAGATATTTGTACTGAACGTGGAAATTATTGTACTCCATTTAAAATGGGCAAGGCGCGTGGCAAGGGACGGGGAAGTGGACGTGATGGTGATGGTGCATGCAGAGGCCGAGGCCGTGGACAAGCTGAAATTGTGCCACAACAAACACACCCACATCTTCTCGCCGGACCTTCCTGTCCCAATTACTAGGTGCTTGCAGCAGCACACCACTATTGAACCCAGAGCAGTGTCAAAAGGTTGTTGGTTGGATAGCAGATGTTTCCAGTCAATTTGCCACCACCACCACCTTGTCTTCCACACGGTCAAGTCTCAGTAGCCATGAGTCTGGACCGCATATTCCTCACTCTGATCCTCCTTCCTCCCACCATGCCGAGCACCCAGAGACAACTGATCCCACACTTGGACACTCTGAAGAGCAGTTCACTTTTCCTTTTAGATTCTGGCCTCTCGCCCGGTCCACTTGAAGCAGGGCAAGAGGAGATCGCATATAGAGATGCCCAAATATTTGAGTAGCCACGGTCACACAAAGGCGACGGTGGGAAAGTGTCATAAGAGGTGGACGATGATGTGACACAATTGCCAGAAAGTCAGGAGGAGGACCAGGTGGCGTAAGTGGAGGACGAGGTGGTGGATGACATAGAAACTGACCCAAGATGGCAGGAGGACATGCAGAGTGTGGACAGCAGCACAAAGGGGGAGGTAGGTGTAGCACCCTAACAGGCAGGAAGAAGCAGTGTGGTGGCCGCAGACAGTAGGCGGGCAACGGTTCCCCATAACACCAACTTGATGGAAGTTGCCTGTACAACTGTTAGGTTTCCCGAGTCTGGTTGTATTTTAAAAACTCTGCCGATAACCCCAAAAAGGCCATTTGCACCACCTGCCATGCCAGCATCAGCAGGGGTAGAAAAACTACAAGCCTCACTACCACCAGCATGATCAGGCACATAGAAGCAAAGCACCCTACATTTTGGGCCAAACCCCAGGGTCCACGAACAGTGTCTGTGGGTTACACCACTGCTTCTTCCTCTGTTGTGCATGCAAGCAGGGCCGTATTTAGAGTTTATGCTGCCCTAGGCACTTTTCGTTCTGCCTCCCCCATTGGTGAGTATGACTAATGCAGACACTGTCGGCAGTGACTTAGGCTACTTGCACTTCAGCGATTTTTGCCATTCATGGCAGATCCGGAAGTTTTTCCGCATCTGCCACATAACGGATCACTTATGGCAACACTGCATTCAGCCTTAATCATTCCCTATGCGACTTGCAGATATGTGCGACACTGGTTTTGACGCGATCCCGCAAATCCAATACTTGCAGCAATGGAAAAAAAAAACGCTACTAGCAGTGTTTTTTGTCTCACCGCAAGTGCTGCACATGTTTGCAAGTCCCATAGGGAATGAATGAGGCCGAATCTATGTGTGTGCCCATGTAGCTCTTTCAAAGACAGTGGTTTCCTACCACACTCAAAAGACATACAAATAGGATGCTTAGATTGTGAGCCCCAATGGGGACAGTGTTGATGATGTATGTAAAGTGCTGTGGAGTTAATAGCGCAATATCAATGAATATATATTATTCTTAATATTAGGTTACAATACCAGGATCTGAGGATTTTCTGTTTCGAGGTCAAGAGCTCTCTGATGTGATGTTGCTGCCTGTCTCGCTGTCTTCCTCTTTTGACACTGCAGTGTGGTGGACAAGAAAACATTAACTGGTTAACTGCAAGAAGTCAGGTGTCTGTGTACTAACTAAACTAGAAACTCTCCCCACACCATGTCCAGCAGACATTGGAGGATTACTAGATGGATGTTACTATTCTATTACTGCCCAGTCTCTGACTAAGGCCTTATTCATATGTCTGGGTGTAAACAGATACTTACATATAAATCTGGACAATTTATCTTATAGATCTCCCAGTATATTATTTATTATAGATCTTTAATATATAATGTACAAGGAGACCTATAGTATAAAATGTCCAAAATTATCTGTAATATATGATGTACAATCTATTATATATAATGTCCAGGGTGATATATAATATATAATGCTCAGGTAGTAGATTTATAATAATGTACAGTCCAGGCAAATCTATACTATATAATGTCCAGAGGCAGAGATATATTTAGGGTACGTTTCCACGTTCAGGAAACGCTGCGGGTTGGACGCTGAGAACAGCCGCAGGGTCCAATCCGCAGTGTCCAAATGTTACAGCATAGTGGAGGGGATTTTATAAAATCCCATATCCACTATGCGTACAAAGATGCAGGTGGCAGACCTGCGTATATTCACATGAGGCGCGTCTTTCTAGACGGCAGCATGTCTATTTATCTCGCGGAGATGCTCAGTCTACACAAGATAAATAGCACCGTCCTATGTATAGGATGCGGTGATTCCACATGGTTCAATGAACACATGTGGAATCACCGCGCATTCAAAAGCCGGCAAAGCTTTGGACGGAGCGGTGTCCTCTCTGCAGCGTTTCCTGAACGTGGAAACATACACGATTTGTCTGCAGAAGTTTCCGTACATAATCCGCATCTCTCGGCAGAAAACGCAGGTGCGTATTTGATGCGTTTTTTACATGCGGATTTGTATGCCTTTTTGTAAGCTAAATAAAGATGTTATTTAACAAAAAAAGATTTGTGATGTCATTTCTGTCCAACTCTCATTCTCCCCAGCAACCATTCCCCACCTCAGCGCTCATTTTCCCCAGCACTCATTCCCCACCTCAGCGCTCATTCCCCACCCAGCGCTCATTCTCCCCAGCGCTCATTCCCACCTCAGCGCTCATTCCCCCAGCACTCATTCCCCACCTCAGCGCTCATTCCCCACCCCAGCATTCATTCTCCCCAGCGCTCATTCCCCACCTCAGCGCTCATTCCCCCCAGCGCTCCTTCCCCACCCCAGCACTCATTCCCCACCCCAATGCTCATTCCCCACCCCAACGCTCCTTCCCCACCTCAGCGCTCATTCCCCACCTCAGGGCACATTCCCCACCCCAGCGCTCATTCCTCACCCCAGCGCTCATTCCCCACCTCAGCGCTCATTTCCCACCTCAGCGCTCATTCCCCACCTCAGCGCTCATTCTCCCCAGCGCTCATTCCCCACCTCAGCGCTCATTCCCCACCTCAGCGCTCATACTCCCCAGCGCTCATTCCCCACTTCAGCACTCATTCCCCACCTCAGCGCTCATTCTCTCCAGCGCTCATTCCCCACCTCAGCGCTCATTCCCCCAGCGCTTATTCTCCACCTCAGCGCTCATTCCCCAGCGCTCCTTCCCCACCCCAGTGTTCATTCCCCACCCCAACGCTCATTCCCCACCCCAGCGCTCATTCCCCACCCCAGTGCTCATTCCCCACCCCAGCGCTCCTTCCCACCTCAGTGCTCATTCCCCACCTCATCGCTCATTCCCCACCCCAGCGCTCATTCCCCACCTCAGCGCTCATTCCCCACCTCAGCGCTCATTCCTCACCTCAGCGCTTATTCCCCACCCCAGCACTCATTCCCCACCCCAGCGATCATTCCCCACCCCAGCGCTCATTCCCCACTCCAGCGCTCATTCCCCACCCCAGCGCTCATTCTCCCCTGCGCTCATTCCCCCCCACGCTCATTCCCCACCGCTCATTCCCCTCCAGCGCTCATCACTCCCCAGCGCTCATTCCCCCAGAGCGCTCATTCCCCCCAATGCTCATTCCTCCCCAGCCCCCAGCGCTCATTCCTCCCCACTGCCCCAGCGCTCACTCCCCCCACTGCCCCAGCACTCATTCCTCCCCATTGCCCCAGTGCTCATTCCTCCCCACTGCCCCAGCGCTCACTCCCCTCCACTGCCCCAGCTCTCATTCCTCCACACTGCCCCAGTGCTCACCCCCACTGCCCCAGCGCTCATTGCTCCACACTGCCCCAGCGCTCCCCCCACTGCCCCAGCGCTCATTGCTCCACACTGCCCCAGCGCTCCCCCCCACTGCCCCAGCGCTCATTGCTCCACACTGCCCCAGCGCTCATTCCCCACCCCAGTGCTCATTCCCCACCCCAGCGCTCATTCCTCACCCCAGCGCTCAGTCCCCACCTCAGCGCTCAGTCCCCACCTCAGCGCTTATTCCCCACCCCAGCGCTTATTCCCCACCCCAGCGCTCATTCCCCACCCCAGCGCTCATTCCCCACCACAGCATTCATTCCCCACCGCTCATTCCCCCAGCGCTCATTCCCCATCGCTCATTCCCCTCCAGCGCTCATCACTCCCCAGCGCTCATTCCCCCCAGAGCACTCATTCCCCCAGGGCTCATTCCTCTCCCGGCCCCCAGCGCTCATTCCTCCCCACTGCCCCATCGCTCACTTCCCCCCACTGCCCCAGCGCTCACTCCCCTCCACTGCGCCAGCGCTCATTCCTCCCCACTGCCCCAGCGCTCACTCCCCCCACTGCCCCAGCGCTTATTACTCCCCACTGCCCCAGTGCTCCTCCCCACTGCCCCAGCTCTCATTGCTCCACACTGCCCCAGCGCTTCCCCCCACTGCCCCAGCGCTCATTGCTCCACACTGCCCCAGTGCTCCTCCCCACTGCCCCAGCGCTCATTGCTCCACACTGCCCCAGCGCTCCCCCCCACTGCCCCAGCGCTCAATGCTCCACACTGCCCCAGCGCTCACTCCCCCCCACTGCCCCAGCACTCATTGCTCCACACTGCCCCAGCGCTCATTGCGCCACACTGCCCCAGCGCTCCCCCCCACTGCCCCAGCGCTCATTGCTCCACACTGCCCCAGCGCTCACCCCCCATGCCCCAGCGCTCATTGCTACACACTGCCCCAACGCTCATTGCGCCACACTGCCCCAGCGCTCCCCCCCACTGCCCCAGCGCTCATTGCTCCACACTGCCCCAGCACTCACTTCCCACTGCCCCAGCGCTCATTGCTCCACACTGCCCCAGCGCTCATTGCTCCACACTGCCCCAGCGCTCATTGCACCACACTGCCCCAGCGCTCCCCCCCCACTGCCCCAGCGCTCATTGCTCCACACTGCCCCAGCGCTCACCCCCCACTGCCCCAGCATCATTCCTCCACACTGCCCAGCGCTCATTGCTCCACACTGCCCCAGCGCTCCCCCCACTGCCCCAGTGCTCATTGCTCCACACTGCCCAGTGCTCCCTCACGGCCCATCACCATTGCTCACACGCCCCAGCGCTCTCCCCCACTGCCCCAGCGCTCATTGCTCCCACACTGCCCCAGCGCTCCCCCCCACTGCGCCAGCGCTCATTGCTCCACACTGCCCCAGCGCTCACCCCCCACTGCCCCAGCGCTCATTCCTCACACTGCCCCAGCACTCATTGCTCCCACACTGCCCCAGCGCTCATTGTGCCACACTGCCCCAGCAGCTCCTCCCCACTGCCCCAGCGCTCATTGCTCCACACTGCCCCAGCGCTCATTGCTCCACTGCCCCAGCGCTCATTGCCCACACTGCCCCAGCGCTCCCCCCAACTGCCCCAGCACTCATTGCTCCACACTGCCCCAGCGCTCACCCCCCCACTGCCCCAGCACTCATTCTCCACACTGCCCCAGCGCTCATTGCTCCACACTGCACCAGCGCTCCCCCCACTGCCCCAGTGCTCATTGCTCCACACTGCCCAGTGCTCCCCCCACTGCCCCAGCGCTCATTGCTCCACACTGCCCCACGCTCACCCCCCACTGCCCCAGCACTCATTCCTCCACACTGCGCCAGCGCTCATTGCTCCACACTGCCCCACGCCTCCCCCACTGCCCCAGTGCTCATTGCTCCACACTGCCCCAGCTGCTCCCTCCACTGCCGCATCACTCATTGCATTCACACTGCCCCAGCGCTCCCCCCACTGCCCCAGCGCTCATTGCTCCACACTGCCCCAGCGCTCACCCCCCTGCCCCAGCGCTCATTGCTCCACACTGCCCCAGCGCTCATCCCCACTGCCCCAGCGCTCATCCTCCACACTGCCCCAGCTCATTGCTCCACACCATGCCCCATGCGCTCATTTGCCACACTGCCCCAGCGCTCCCCCCACTGCCCCAGCGCTCATTGCTCCACACTGCCCCAGCGCTCACTCCCCACTGCCCCAGCGCTCATTGCTCCACACTGCCCCAGCGCTCATGCCTCCACTGCCCCAGCGCTCATTCGCTCACACTGCCCCAGCGCTCCCCCACACTGCCCCAGCCTCATTGCTCCACACTGCCCCAGCGCTCACCCCCACTGCCCCAGCACTCATTCTCCACACTGCCCCAGCGCTCATTGCCCACACTGCCCCAGCGCTCTCCCCACTGCCCCAGGCTCATGCTCCACACTGCCCCATGCTCACCTCCCACTGCCCCAGCGCTCATTGCCTCACACTGCCCCAGCTCTTCCTCCCACTGCCCCAGCGCTCATTGCTCCACACTGCCCCAGTGCTCCCCCCACTGCCCAGCGCTCATTGCTCCACTGCTGGGCCCCACTCACGCTCATTGCTTCCACACTGCCCCAGCGCTCACCCCACTGCCCCAGCCTCATTGCTCCACACTGCCCAGTGCTCATTGCTCCACACTGCCCCAGCGCTCCCCCCACTGCCCCAGCGCTCATTGCTCCACACTCCGTGCTCCCTCCACGCCCACTTTGCTTCACACTGCCCCAGCGCTCCCCCACTGCCCCAGCGCTCATTGCTCCACACTGCCCCAGCGCTCATTGCTCCACACTGCCCCAGCGCTTATCCCCACTGCCCAGCGCTCATTGCTCCCCACTGCCCCAGCGCTCATCCCCCACTGCCCCAGCGCTCATTCCTCCACACTGCCGCAGTGCTCATTGCTCCACACTGCCCCAGCGCTACCCCCCCACTGCCCCAGCGCTCATTGCTCCCCACTGCCCCAGCGCTCATTCCTCCACACTGCCCCAGCGCTCATTGCTCCACACTGCCCTTAGCGCTCATTCTCCACACTGCCACAGCGTCATTGCTCCACACTGACCCAGCGCTCCCCCCACAGCCCCAGCAGCTCATTGCTCCACACTGCCCCAGGCTATTGCTCCACACTGCCCCAGTACGCCTAGCGCTCACCCCCCACTGCCCCAGCGCTCATTGCTCCACACTGCCCAGTACTCATTGCTCCACACTGCCCCAGCGCTCATTGCTCCACACTGCCCCAGCGCTCCCCCCACTGCCCGAGCGCTCATTGCTCACACTGCCCCAGCTTCCCCCCCACTGCCACAGCACTCATTGCTCCACACTGCCCCAGTGCTCCCCCACTGCCCCAGCGCTCATTGCTTCCACACTGCCCCAGCTTCCCCCACTGCCCGCGCTCATTGCTTCACACTGCCCCAGTGCTCCCCCACTGCCCCAGCGCTCATTGCTCCACACTGCCCCACCGCTCATTGCTTCACACTGCCCCAGCGCTCCCCCCACTGCCCCAGCGCTCATTGCTCCACACTGCCCCAGCTCATTGCTCACACTGCCCCAGCGCTCCCCGCCACGTCATGCCACACTGCGCTCATTGCTCCACACTGCCCCAGCGCTTACCCCCCTCTGCCCAAGCGCTCATTGCTCCACACTGCCCCAGCGCCCACCCCCACTGCCCCAGCGCTCATTCCTCCACACTCGCCGCAGTGCTCATTGCTCCACACTGCCCCAGCGCTCACCCCCCCCACTGCCCCAGCGCTCACCCCCCCACTGCCCCAGCGCTCATTCCTCCACACTGCCCCAGCACTCATTGCTCCACACTGCCTTAGCGCTCATTCCTCCACACTGCCACAGCGTTCATTGCTCCACACTGACCCAGCGCTCCCCCCCACAGCCCCAGCGCTCATTGCACCACACTGCCCCAGCGCTCATTGCTCCACACTGCCCCAGTACTGCCCTAGCGCTCACCCCCCCCCGCTCATGCTCCACACGCCTCATTGCTCCACACTGCCCCAGCGCTCATTGCTCCACACTGCCCCAGCGCTCCCCCCACTGCCCGAGCGCTCATTGCGCCACACTGCCCCAGCACTCACCCCCCACTGCCACAGCACTCATTGCTCCACACTGCCCCAGTGCTCCCTCCACTGCCCCAGCGCTCATTGCTTCACACTGCCCCAGCGTTCCCCCCACTGCCCCAGCGCTCATTGCTTCACACTGCCCCAGTGCTCCCCCCACTGCCCCAGCGCTCATTGCTCCACACTGCCCCACCGCTCATTGCTTCACACTGCCCCAGCGCTCCCCCACTGCCCCAGCGCTCATTGCTCCACACTGCCCCAGTGCTCATTGCTCCACACTGCCCCAGCGCTCCCCCCACTGCCCCAGCGCTCATTGCTCCACACTGCCCCAGCGCTTACCCCCCCTCTGCCCAAGCGCTCATTGCTCCACACTGCCCCAGCGCCCACCCCCACTGCCCCAGCGCTCATTCCTCCACACTGCCGCAGTGCTCATTGCTCCACACTGCCCCAGCGCTCACCCCCCCACTGCCCCAGCGCTCACCCCCCCACTGCCCCAGCGCTCATTCCTCCACACTGCCCCAGCACTCATTGCTCCACACTGCCTTAGCGCTCATTCCTCCACACTGCCACAGCGTTCATTGCTCCACACTGACCCAGCGCTCCCCCCACAGCCCCAGCGCTCATTGCACCACACTGCCCCAGCGCTCATTGCTCCACACTGCCCCAGTACTGCCCTAGCGCTCACCCCCCACTGCCCCAGCGCTCATTGCTCCACACTGCCCCAGTGCTCATTGCTCCACACTGCCCCAGCGCTCCCCCCACTGCCCGAGCGCTCATTGCGCCACACTGCCCCAGCACTCACCCCCACTGCCACAGCACTCATTGCTCCACACTGCCCCAGCGCTCACCCTCCACTGCCCCAGCGCTCATTGCTCCACACTGCCCAGCGCTCATTGCTCCACACTGCCCCAGCGTTCACCCCCCGCTGCCCCAGCTCTCATTGCTCCACACTGCCCCAGTGCTCATTCCTCCACACTGCCCCAGCGCTCATTGCTCCACACTGCCCCAGCGCTCACCTCCCCACTGCCCCAGCGCTCATTCCTCCACACTGCCCCAGCGCTCATTCCTCCACACTGCCCCAGCACTCATTGCTCCACACTGCCCCAGCACTCACCCCCACTGCCCCAGAGCTCATTGCTCCACACTGCCCCAGCGCCCCCCACACTGCCCCAGCGCTCACCCCCCCCACTGCCCCAGTGCTCATTCCTCCACACTGCCCAGTGCCCCCCCCCACTGCCCCAGCGCTCCCCCCCACTGCCCCAGCGCTCATTGCTTCACACTGCCCAGCGCACCCCCCCACTGCCCCAGCGCTCATTGCTCCACACTGCCCCAGTGCCCCCCACACTGCCCCAGCGCTCACCCCCCCACTGCTCCAGCGCTCATTCCCCATCATTATACTCTCCTCCTCCGGCTCCTGCTGCAGCTCAGATGGTCCAGCGCCGACATCCTGTTCCTGTATGAGCGCTCTGCCACACATCACGTGGTACCGCTCATTAAGCTCATGAATATGGGTGCCACGCCTATGAGAGTGGAATGGCATCTATATTCATGAGCTTAATGAGCGGTACCACCAGTGACCGCGCGCTCAGTACACGAAGAAGATATCGGCGCTGGACCATCGGAGCTGCAGCAGGACGAGGTGAGTATGATGATGGGAGGGGGTGAGGGAAGCAGGGGGAGGGCCGATCCCCGGACCGAGGGAAAAAAAAAAGTCTTGCTCAGGTGCCGCCCCCCCCGCAGAGTCCCGCCCTAGGCACGTGACCACGAGTGCCTAGTGGCAAATACGGCCCTGCGTGCAAGCCAATCTCCTTGTCCATGGTGCATGTGAAGAAGCCTCCTGCCCTGCACCTGTCATTGCACACACTCAATTAGCACCATCATCAAGCACGTCCACGTCCTTGTCCCAGCACAGCGTTCAGTTGTCCATATCCCAGTCCTTGGAGCGCAAGCACAAATACACAGCCAACGTCCCACAGGCCACACTACTAAATTCACACATTTCTCGTCTGCTTGGGCTCGAAATGATGCATTTTAGGCTCATGGAGACGGAAACTTTCTGCAACCTGATGGCGGTGGCCATCCCTCGGTACTCGATCCCCAGCCACCACTATTTCTCCCAGTGTGCCGTCCCCGCATTACACAAGCACGTGTCCCACAACATTAGCCGTGCCCTCAACAATGCAGTTACTGGGAAAGTCCACCTAACCACGGACATGTTGACAAGTGCTTGTGGGCAGTGACGGTACATCTCGCTGATGGCACACTGAGTTAACATAGTGGTAGCCAGGACCCAGTCGGACCTTGGGATGGAACACGTCCTCTCCGACGCCGAGGATTGCGGGCCCTATATCAATCAGGGTTGCCCCCACAGTCTGCAGCTCCTTCACCACATCCTCCTCCTCTTCAGCCTCCATCTCCGAAATGACCACATCAGTCAAAAGCTGGAAGCACTGCAGCACTGCCTCAGCCAAGCGTCAACAGGCTGTACTGAAGCTAAAATGCTTAGGTGACAAACGCCACAATGCTGAATAGTTGTGGACAGCTCTGAAAGAGCAGGCAGATCTTTGGCTGACACCGCTGAACCTACAGCCAGGCATGGTCGTTTGTGACAATGACTCGCTTTGAAGCGAGGCGAGCTCACACACTTACAATACCTGGCCCATGTGCTTAACTACGTTGTTCAATAATTTCTCAAAAGCTACCCGGAGCTGCCGGATCTGCTTGTGAAAGTACGCTTCCTGTGTGCCCATTTTAGAAAGTCAGCTACAGCTTCCACCGCCCTTGCCATGCTTCAGCAGCGTTTGCAGCTTCCGGCTCACCGACTGTTGTGTGATGTCCCCACACATTGGAACACTACACTGCATATGTTGGAAAGGATTTGTGAGCAGAAGAGGGCAGTTGTTGACTACCAGCATCAACAAAGCCGTTCGTATTCAGTTCAGACTCCACACAAAAGACCTCAGGAGTGGACATGGACGTTAGACATATGTATCATCCTCCAAAACTTTGAGGACTCCAACAAGATGGTGAGCTCCGATGACACCATAATTAGCATCACCATCCCGCTTCTCTGTGTTCTGAAACACTCTCTGCTCACAATAAAAGAGGATGCATTGCAGGCGGAGCATGATGAAACGGAGAATGGAACCATACATGGTAATTACACACAGCCCAGCCTCATCTCATCCCAATTTAGATTTGGTGACAATGAGGAAGAGGAGGAGGAGGAGGAAGAACAGGAGCTAGTTTCATGCACTATAGACGGTACTACAAGCACAATTGTCATACCGTCTGTTCAGTTTTGGAAGATGCTGAGGGAGTACCTTGCTGACCGTACCAACGTCCTCCGTGATTCCTCTGTGCTTTATAATTATTGGGTATCCAAGCTGGACACGTGGCATGAACTGGCCTCTATGCTTTGGAGGTCCTAGCCTGCCCTGCTGCAAGCTTTTTGTCAGAGCGAGTATTTAGTGCCGCTGGTGGAATTATAACTGATAAGCGCATCCGCCTGTCAACTGAAAATGCTGACAGGCTGACTCTTATAAAAATGAACAAGGGCTGGATTGGGCCAGACTTCTCTATACCACGGAATGATAGCAACATAACATAAACTCAAATCTAGTGTCTTTTTTTGGGAGGTCTATTCCCATGCACCTCTTCACACCCACACAGGGGTATTCGCTTCCTGATTTGGCCTATTTGCTGTTGCCCTCCTCCTTCTCCTCATCCTCATCATCCACCACTATATCACCAGGGTGACCGTGGTCCGTGATGCAACACCAACATTATTGTTTTAAAGGGTGTTTATGATGGCCGTAAACAAATTTTTAACACAGTATGTTGTTGTATACCCCTCAGGGGGAAATGTTTGTCAGCCCATACACTTACTGCATGGGCATTACAAGTATAGGCGACCCGCTCATTTGTAATGGGAAGGAACAGATTTTTAGGAGGCCCTCCTCCACGTCTCGTCTTCATCCACCACCCCTAGATCACCAGGGTGACCGTGGTCCATGATGCAACACCAACATTATTGTTTTAAAGGGTGTTTATGATGCCTGTAAACAAATTTTTAACACAGTATGTTGTTGTATACCCCCCAGGGGGAAATGTTTGTCGGCCCATGCACTTACTGCATAGGCATTATAAGTATAGGAGACCCGCTCATTTGTAATGGGAAGGAACAGATTTTTAAGAGGCCCTCCTCCACGTCTCTTCCAATTGGTATTGGGGTGCATCCAAATTTGGGGCAGGCCTTGTGTTCACTGCATAGGCAAACAGTATGGGAGACCCACTGGTTAGTCAACTGCAACATTGCAATTTTACACTGCCAGGTGTTCAGCCTCAACACTGCAATTCTCCATTGCAGTTTCTTCCGCCTAAAAACTGCAATTCTCCACTACACTTTCTTCAGCCTCAACACTGCAATTCTCCACTGCAGTTTCTTCAGCCTCAACACGGCAATTCTCCACTGCTAGTTCTTCAGGCTCAACACTACAATGCTCCACTGAGGGGTCTCCAGCCTGAACAATGCAATGCTCCAATGCAGGTTCTTCAGCTTCAACACTGCAATGCCCAATGCAGGGTGTTCATCCTCAACACTTAAATGCTCCACTGCCGGGTCTTCAGCCTCAAAACTGCAATGCTCCAATGCCGGGTCTTCAGCCTCAACACTTAAATTCTCCACTGATGGGTCTTCAGCCTCAACACTTAAATGCTCCACTGATGGGTCTTCAGCCTCAACACTGCAATGCTCCAATGCCGGGTCTTCAGCCTCAACACTGCAATTGTCCACTACAGGCTCTTGAGGCTCACCATTGCAATTCACCAATGCAGGTGTTTCAGCCTCAACACTGCAATGCTCCACTGCCAGGTGCTCAGCCTCAACACTTAAATGCTCCACTGCCGGGTCTTCAGCCTCAACAATGCAATGCTCCAATGCCGGGTCTTCAGCCTCAACACTGCAATTGTCCACTACAGGCTCTTGAGGCTCACCATTGCAATTCACCAATGCTGGTTCTTCAGCCTCAACACTGCAATTCTCCACTGCTGGTCCTCCAGCCTCAACACTTCAATGTTCCAAAGCAGATTCTTAAGGCTTAAAACTTGCACTTACTTCATGGCAAACATTATGGGATTACCAAATGACTAATAATGGGAACTTTGGTTTCATGTGGCCATCCAGTACTTCGCTTCAAAGGGTTATTGTGGTGCATGTAACTTTGGGGCAGGGCAGGCCTTGCATTCAAAGCATAGGCAAACATTATGTGAGTACCAAATGAATAATGGAAACTTTGGTTGCATGTGGCCATCTAGGATGTCGGTTCAAAGGGTTATTGGGGTGCGTCCAAATTTGGAGAAGGATTCGCATTCACTTCATGGGCAAACATTATGGGAGTACCAAATGAATAATGGGAACTTTGATTGAATGTAGCCATCCACGACATTGGTTCAAAGGGTTATTAGGGTGCGTCCAAATTTGGAGCAGGCCTTGTAATCACTTCATGGGCAAACATTATGGGAGTACCAAAAGACTAATATTGGGAACTTTGTTTTCATGTGGCCATCCAGTACATCATTTCAAAGGGTCATTGGGGTGTGGGTAACTTTGGAGCAGGGCAGGCCTTGCATTCAATGCATAGGCAAACAGTATGGGAGTACCAAATGAATAATGGGAACTTTGTTTTCATGTGGCCATCCAGGACGTCGGTTCAAAGGGTTATTGGGCTGCGTCCAAATTTGGAGCAGGCCTTGCATTCACTTCATGGGCAAACATTATGGGAGTACCAAATGAATAATATTGGGAACTTTGGTTTCATGTGGCCATGTGGTTATTGGGGTGCATCCACATTTTGGGCAGCTCTGCCACTCACTACATACACAATAACAGTATAAGACACACTGTTTAATAATGGGAACAGCAAAGCATAGCCGGCTGATGGCTCTCTAAGAATAATGAGTGCCTACTGTTGGCCCTTTAAGAATAGTAAAGGCCACCTGGTGGCTTTCAGAGTCCCTCCTTCATAAATGAAACAGGATGTGTCAGATCATGTGTCACACACCACATGGCCATATAAGAATGCTAAATGTTAAAATGACATTTCCCAGTGAATGCATTTGTATTGGTTGAAAGCAATGCTAAAGTTGAAAAACACATCAAAAACGCTACGTGTGAACATAGCCCAAGTGGTGGAGGTACATTTTTATTTTGAGTTATTTATTTTGCATTACATACAAATCATTACCCTGGAAAGGATGTTCCTTAACATATTTCCCAGGAAAATCCATTTTAGTTTAGTTTTAGGCTGGTTTCACATTAGCGTTTGGTTGTGCAGCGTTTCATCCGCAGTAATCAGCATGCGTCATCTTTATCTTTAACATGGTGTACGCGGGTGCATGCTTTTGCATCAGTTCGCACGCGTCTGCATATGTATGCGTTGATTTTATGTGTGCGTCAGGGTCAGGTGAACGCAACATGTTGGTTTTTTTGTAGCAGTAAAAATTCGGCAAATATGGGCATTCATGCGCATGCGCAAGACTGCGGAAATTAACCGCATTTCAGTCTATGAGTACGCATGCGTGCGCTTGGAAATGTGTATAAACATGCGTTTTTATGCGCATGTGCTTATTTAATGAGTTGCACCAGGAAGTGATTCATCCACCTGATAATTAAGGGCTATATATAAAGGAAGTGTGTACACAACAAGGCCATAACTCTCTGGACTCTGGATGAAAACACAACACTGGCTATGTGAGTATACAACCGAAAATGTCTGTCTCTCTCACTGTTTTTTTTACTTTCTATTAACTTTTTTTCTGATTAATTTTAGACTTGTTGCTTGGTCTGGCTCCTGTCTGGCTCCTGGTTGGCTCCTGTTTGGCTCCTGTCTGGCTCCCGGTTGGCTCTTGGTTGGTTCCTGGTGCTGCTTTCTGTCGTGGTGAGGACAAGACTGTCTTAATGTAAGTATAGAAGCTTTGGAAATGTCTATCTCTCTGAATGTTTTTTCTGTTCCTTGTAGACTTGCTGATTCTCTTTGGCGTAGTGGGTGTCTCTCCTGGTGCAGCGTTTTTCCTGTGGTCGTCTCCTGGTGCAGTGGTGGGCTGCTGTATGTCCCTGGCCTGTGCTGACTGCTATGGTGTAGGACTTCTGGCTGTATTGTTTTGTTTTTTTTTTTATCATTGCAAGCTTAATTTTTCTTGTTTTTTTCTGCAGTGTTCCACTTGGCTGCTGCCTGCTGTACCAGGTCCTCCACTGAAGAACACACCTCTTCCCAGGGTGGATCGGACAAAGATTATGTAATGACCTTCGCTTTACTGATGGGTATGTATTGAGTAGCAGTACTCCACATATGTTAACATTTAATTTCTTTACAGGTACCTGGCAGTGATGAGGAGCAGTCAAGTGGAGAAGATTCTTCCCAGGGTCGTCGGGCTCCTGTGTCTCAGGAGGAAAGACGGGGTGTAAGTATTTGTTTCATCAGAGTTGGAATACAATCTGTGCAGTTTCACTTTAAATTTAACTTTTCTATTTTATCTATAGGTTTCACAACGGGACCAAGCCAGACTGGATATAGATAATGACCAACTCATCCACCTAGTACATGAGCGAGGACTGTTGTGGGACACCCGTGACCGTCAGCACTCTGACAATGTGGTGATTTGACGACTCTGGGAAGAAGTGGCAACATCGCTGCTGCCTGGTTGGGACCGTGCCACGCCGCGAGCAAGAACTTATTATGGTAAGTGTTGTAATGTGGTCTGAAACAGCTGTGAACCTGTGAATGGATGTGTATTGTTTAATATTAATTTATGTTTTTTCCTCCTTCACAGTGAAGCGACTCAAAATCCGTTGGCGCTCGATGAAGGACCGCTTCAATAAGGACTTGAGAGAGGAGGTTTGAGTTCGAAGTGGTTCTGCTGCAAGGAATAAAAAATACAAGTACCACCGTGACCTTGCCTTTCTGAGGCCTGCACTTGCTCAGGGAACGTAAGTATATATATTTTTTTTGTTTGTTTTTTTTCTCTTTTGACTAATGTTTAATTTTTTTCACACACACAGAACCTGGAGCAGCAAAACACAAACTTTATTTGTTCACTAACATTTTTCTCTTTTTTTCACAGAACCTGGTGCAGCACCACACAACCCGGAGCCTTCTCGGTTGAAGCGGCCCCTCATCCACGAGCCACTGAACAGACACAGTCCCAGTCATCCACCAGCGATGGAGCAACCTTGCAGGCTTCACAGGCTGAGGGAGAGGCAGCCGGGCCATCAGGTTTTCCCCCCTCCCAGCCTTCTACCTCTGCTTTTGCTGGGTCTTATCGTCAGTGGCAGAGGGCCTGGGAGAGGTCAGGCATGCCCGAGTTTCTTCAATTAAGCTTGGTCTTCCAGGATGGTATTAGGTTGATTGCTGACAGAGTGAAGAGTGGGTTCAAGGAAGTCAACAATCGCCTAGACCGCCTGGAAGCCGACCTTAATAGACCGGCGCGACATTTTTTTTCTGCAATTGAGCGGAGCATGTCGAAAAACTTTACACCTCAACTCCAGCTCAAGGTCATGCAGGCCTGCCAGGTTGCTTACAGCCACGCACTACAGCAGCTGCAGTCCCAGCAGCAGTCACAAGTAGAGTTGAGCGATACTTTCCGATATCCAAAAGTATCGGAATCGGAATGGTATCGCCGATACCATTAAAATATCGGCGATACCCGATACCGATACCGGAAATCCAATGTAAGTCTATGGGAACAAAATATCGTAACTAAAAAAACCCCATTCTTTCCTTGTAAACACTAAATATACACACATAGAATACATATATATATATACATGTCATTGTGACATATATATATACATATATGTATAGTTTATACACTTCTACATAGTAAAATATCCTCTGATTCAATTGCCGGGTAAAGCCGGCTTCTGTGAAAAGACAGAAGCACCCGACATGAAATGACACTTGGTGTACATAGGGTTAACCATGTCTTTTCATGTCGTTTGCTATCTGATTTGCACAAACAATTACATCAGTCTATGTGTGCAAAATTTCACACCTGTAGGGGTTAATTAAAGGTGTAAATTCGTTGTAAAAAAAACGGACTTTTTTGCTACAAATTTACACCTTTAATTAACCCCTACAGGTGTGAAATTTTGCACACATAGACTGATGTAATTGTTTGTGCAAATCAGATAGCAAAGGACATGAAAAGACATGGTTAACCCTATGTACACCAAGTGTCATTTCATGTCGGGTTCTGCATTTTCACAAAAGCCGTCAATTGAATTAGCGGCTATTATACTATGTAGAAGTGTATGAACTATAAATATAAATATATATATATATGTGTCACAAATTCAATGACATGTATATATATATGAGGTGTAAAATTGCTGAAAAAAAATGCGTGGGCTCCCGCCCTATTTTCGCAACCAGACAGACAAAGCCAGTGAGTGGGGCAGATAATAGCCCAGAGAGGGACCATTATTTTTGGCCCCCCTGGCTACTAACATCTGCCCCCAGACACCCCAGAAAGGGCAAATCTCTAATTAGATTTGCCCTTTCTGGCACTTTGCCCGTCTATTCCCATTGCCCTGTAGCGGTGGCGAATGGGTTAATAAGGGGTTAAAATGACCTCGCAATTGAAAGATCACTTTAAGCCAGGTTAATAATTGAGAGCTGTCAATTAGACAACTATCAATTATTAATCCTATTGCATGAAATAAAAGTAAAACACACACACTTTAATTAAAAATCATTTTAATGAAATAAAGACACATGTTTTTGACCATCTTTTATTTTACTGCAAAAACCATTTCCTGTAATAAAAATAAAATAAAAAAGCAAAATTATTCTTACCTATCCCATGCACAGTCAGGTCCCACGGTATAATCCTTCAGAAAGGGTTAATGTTTACTGCAGGGACCGCAGCTAATGCTGCAGCCTCACAGTAAACCCCCAAATGAATGAGTTCCTCTCCTGGCTGACAGGAGAGTAAAGGCTGGGTCTCACATAACGATACACCAGCGATCCCGACAACGATATGCACTTGTCAGGATCGCTGGTGTATCGCTACATGATCGCTGCTGAGCTGCCAGACAGGCAGCTCAGGCAGCGATCTGGGACAGCGACACTGCGAGTAACATCGCTTAAGGGCCCGTCTCACATAGCGATATCGCTACCGTGATCGCTGCTGAGTCACTAGTTTTGTGACGCAGCAGCGAGCTCACCAGCGATATCGCTGTGTGTGACATTCAGCGACGATCAGCCCCCCTGCCGGGTATCGCTGATCGTCGTTGAAATGTCAGGACCTTTTTTTGATCGCTGGTTTCCCGCTGACAGGCACGCATCGCTGCGTGTGACAGGCGGGAGACCAGCGATCCGCTGGTAACCAAGGTACACAGCGGGTTTCCAGGCGCGGGGCTGTGCCTAGAAACCCGCTGTGTACCTTGGATACCAGCGCCCTGATGCAGGGGAGCTGGTATCCAAGGTACACAGCGGGTTTCCAGGCACCGCGCAGCGGTGCGATATCGCTGGTGAGCTCGCTGCTGCGTCACAAAACTAGTGACTCAGCAGCGATCTCGGTAGCGATATCGCTATGTGAGACGGGCCCTTAAGTGGAAAGCTTAATTGATTGCTTTCCACTTTCACTTCAGGTCAGCCAGGGACACAATCAGTGATGTCAGAGGGAACTGATTAACAAAAATAGGGGTTCCCTTCGAAAAAAAAATGGCGTGGGGTCCCCCCTATTTTTGTTAACCAGCCAGATGAAGCAGACCGCTGAGGCCTGGATTTTCAGGCTGTTAAGGAGACAAGATCCATGGACCTTGCCAGCCTGATAATACCAGGCCACAGCAGTCTGCATATCTTGGCTGATTAACAAAAATAGGGGATCCCCTCGAAAAAAATTGGCGTGGGGTCCCCCCTATTTTTGTTAACCAGCCAGATGAAGCAGACCGCTGAGGCCTGGTTTTTCAGGCTGGTAAGGATCCAATATCCATGGACCTTGCCAGCCTGATAATACCAGGCCACAGCAGTCTGCTTAGCTTGGCTGGTCAACAAAAATAGGGGATCCCCTCGAAAAAAAAATGGCGTAGGGGTCCCCCTATTTTTGTTAACCAGCCAAGTAAAATGCAGACTGCTGCGGCCTGGTATTAAAAGACTGTCAAGGCCCATGGATTTTGGCCCTCAACAGCCTGATAATACCAGGCTACAGCAGCCCCACATTTGGCGCATCAAAAGATGTGCCAATTGTGGCACTTTACCCGGCTCTTCCCACTGCCCTGTAGCGGTGGCAAGTGGGGTAATAAGGGGTTAATGTCACCGTTGATTGCACGGTGACAATAAGCCCGGTTAATAATGGAGAGGCGTCAATAAGACACCGATCCATTATTAATCCCAAAGTTTTTAAATGTTTAAAAAAAAGACACAGCAAGAAAAAAGTCTTTTAATGAAATAAAAGAGACAACACAGTTTTCATTTCTTTTATTACTCTCTCATTCCTGCGACGCCATCGATCTCCTGTAAAAAAATTAAAAAAAACAACAGTATACCACCTGTCCGACGCAGTCCATAGTAACGACAGTCCCACGACGATCCAGCTCTGCTACATCGGAATGACAGGCAGAGCCTGACATCCCGGCGCAGCACAGCTGATTACCTGCTTCCCCGGCGGTGACGTCATCGGACTGCTTTACGGCCGCGATTACCCAGCAGTCACTGCAGTTATCGCGAGAAACTGCATGTGACCGCCGGGGAGAAGAGGATGGCGGCCATTAAGCAGTCCGGGATGTGACCGCTGGAGATCTTCTGCCGGGTAAGTGCCGCTGACTCCTGACAGAACCGACCGACGGACACTGGCAGTGACAGTGACAATCCCGATTCCGGTATCTGATATGACGAAAATATCGGAACTCGGAATCGGAATTCCGATACAGCCAATATCGGCCGATACCCGATATTTGCAGTATCGGAATGCTCAACACTAGTCACAAGACTACAGTCAACAGGTCGGAGGATGCTACCAGCAGCCCATCTACTATCCAGCTCCCACAGCACCGAACTACCCGCCACCACCACCGCCTCTAGTTCACTGAACGACCATGCTGCCAAGTGCTTCCACCCTGCAGCCGGCACCATGCTCCAGAGGACAGCACCATCATCAGGATCTTTGATGCTGCTCAGTCCCACACCCCTGCCCAGTCCCCCACCCCTGCCCAGTCTATCATCCCTGGTCACTACAGCACCCCCAAGGCGGCCCAGTCCAGCACCATGCCAGGATACAGCTCCAGAGGACACAAGTCAGTCTCCCAAGAAAAAGAAAATAAAAAAAAAAACATCTGAGCCTCAGGACCAAAACCTGGAGCGAGAAATTTGTTACCACCTTGAACCCACCACCTCCACCCTCACCTAACAATATGTCACAACCTTCACTTTTGTCTCTGTCTGTTCCTTCCGATTCCCATGATTCCACTTTGTCCGCTATCCCCAATGTCTCCAGTGTCATCCCTGATCCAATCCTTCAACTCGTTGCCCCTTCCCCTCTAACCCCATCCTCAACTGTCACCCAGTCCTCACAGCTCAACACCCCCAAGGTCCTCCCCATTACACCCTCACGTAAACCCCGTAAAAAAATAATCACACTTTTATTTTTGCTTAAATTTTGTAAATGAAAGTTTTATGTTGTAAACACTATACCTTGTTTCTTTATTTCTGCGCCACCGCCGACACAAACACACTTGTTTATTTACAACTCAACACACTTTTTTTTGGGAGGGAAGGTAGTTTATAATTCAATCAGGAACATTTAGGGGTAAATTATGTAGATTTTAACATCAAATATTTTAGGAACATAACAGGTACATTAGCGGATTAAATCATTTCGTCTTGCCAGGCCACACGTCCATTATCTGAAACAAAATAAGCTGGGCAACTTCAACAGTGGTTCTCACAGGGTTAAATTGGTAGTCATGCAATGTGACTGGTTCGTCAGGTTGTAAGCTTTGTCGCTCTTTACCATTAGGTAGTTGTGCAGAAGAACACATGCTTTCACAACCTTATCAATAGGGTCAAATTTTAGGTTTTTATGGATGTTGACAAAATTCACCATTTAGATACAAGCAATCCAAATGCACACTCCACGGTTCTTCGTGCCCTTGTCATTCAATAGTTGAAATTTTTTTGGGTGTGATTTAAGTCTCTACTAGAGTAGGGTTTAATAAGATTGGCACACATTTGGAAGGCCTCATCACCAACAACTACAAAAGGCATTGGCGGTCCATCAGTGTTGGGCAGAGGTCGTGGCGGCGTAAAAGTATAATTATTACCATGCAGACGTTGGTCCATGTCTGAGTTTTTGAATGTCTGCGAGTCATTGCCTCGTCCGAAAGAGCCAATGTCCACGGCAACAAATTTACAATCGGCATCTGCAATAGCCATTAGAACTATGGAAAAATATTTTTTATAGTTGAAGAACTCTGTTCCACTTCCAGCTGGCTTCATAATCCTAATTTTCTGCCGTCCACAGCCCCCACACAATTAGGAAAATTGCAAATTTCATAAAATTTGGAAGCATTTTCGATCCAGAGTTCACTTGTGGTTGGGGGAGGAATTCTTGCCGCAGAATGCCAACTAAAGCACGACAAGTTTCCACAATAATCCCAGAAAGGGTAGATACCCCTATCCGGAATTGGAACTGTAACGAGGACAATGTCTCTCCAGTTGCCACAAATCTGCGGCAAAGAGAATGAAAAAAATAATCAGTACCTCAGGGTGACCAAGAGACGTTCCTCAGCAGGAATTGCTCGCCGGAGGATAGGGTTAGGGATAGGGTAGGGTTAGGGTTCAACACCATGTCCCTCAGGCTGACCAAGAGACTTTCCTCAGCAGGAATTGCTCGCCGGAGCTGTGTGTCCTGCCTGTCAATGGATACTTGGACACTTGGCAGCAACTCATGGAAGCTCTGTTGTGACATCCTAGTGTAGTCAAAAAACTTCTCCGGGTTTTGCTGCAGTTCGGTGCACAAGGAGTGGTAGGCTCCACGGATCTCTCGGAGTTCAAAGATGGGGTGTTGCCAATAGTGACGACGACATCTTCTCAGTCTTTCTCTTCTTCTGTGTTCTTGATAAGCAAAACCAAAGGCAGCAGCCAACTTCAATTGTAAATCAAGATCTTCTAGGAAGCTGTCCAGGTCAAGATCCATCTTGCAGGTAGATACAGTAGCCAAAGATGAGGATTTCCTCATTGCAGTGTGTGTACATATATAGAAATCCCATGAGACACGCCTACAGGTTATCTGATGTCAAGGAAAAGCTACTGGGAATAATTGGAAATTTCTTACGCTGCGCATAAAAAACGCATACGCATATAAAAATGCATAAACATGCATAACAACGCTGTGTTTTTTTTAATGTAATGCGTAATATGATGAGTAAAAAAAAAGCTGCGTTTACATGCTTTTGCAAGCGTTTTTTAATGCGTTTTGGAATGCGGATGATACGCTGCGGACCCAACTGAAAATGTGAAATCAGCCTTAGTGTGCGCCTGTAAAAGTGGCGTAACACTCTGACAACATTGCTCACAGCAGTGCCCTAGGAGTCTTAAATGCTTCCAGGGGCATTCCCCATGATGTTTCCATGTCATTTGAGCATTGTTCCCATCGATTTCTGACATTTTTAGACCCTAAAAAGACCCCTGGGGGGTTGTGGCAAAAATGCTCGGGTTTCCCATAGACTTACATTGGGCTCGTTGCTCGGGTCGAGCACCCGAGCATTCCAATTTGCTCGATCCGAGCAACAAGCACCCGAGCATTTTAGTGCTCACCCATCACTAGTTATCACCTATCCGAAGGATGGTAGATAACATTCTTAACCCTGGGGGTCTAACTGCCGTGGCCCCCACCGATCCTGGTTGAATGGAAGTGAGGTTGATCATGCTCACAGCTAATCTACTCATTGTACTCAATGCAATAGGAGCACTGAAAATCAGCTGAGCGCTGCACTCGACAATCTCCAGTGCTCCTATTAGAATGAATGGAGTAGAAGTGCCCATGATTGACCTACGTTCCATTAAGGTTCTCGGGGTCTGTGAAGTCTACGGCAATCGTCTGATTCCCAGAGATCGGAAAGCTATCCACTTACATTCTGGATATGGGATAATTTTTAAACCAGAAGTTCCCATGATGAGTTGTTGATGAGTTTTTGACACAAAGTGGATAGGATTTATAGAAATCTCAAGCCCACTGTGCTTTTTTTTGTACAATGCATAAACTGACCTGCGGTGCGTTTTTGATAACCACAACATGACAATTTCTCTTGTGAGTACGCTAAATTTTATGTGCGGATTTTCCCCATAGACTTGTAATAAATACAGAAAGTCTGCAGGTAAAAAACACTCATGTAATTTTGTTGTGTTTGCGCTGTGAAAATGCACTAAAAATTAATGTAATCCGCACATGGCTACATGAATAAGGTTTTGTAAAAGCCAACTACCAGGAAGTATCAAAAGCAAAGCAGCTTTATATAAAAAATGACATATATGTATATATAAAAAAAGCAGCTTCAAAAACATGATAAAAAGTGCATGAAAAAAAAAACAATAAAAAGTAACCCAATTACCAAATTGGTGTAAAAATGCTGCTACTAGTGATGTGCGAACCCCTGACGGGGTTCACCCGAGTTTTTTGTAAAGTTCGAGCTCAGTGCAGGAGATGACGCAAACTTGCATCCAAACCCCGAGCTTGGACTTTACAGATATGGGCCATTGTAATTATACAGACCTGTCCAGCGACGCGTCCTCCCATCCTGCTGTCTCCTGGCCGCATCTGCTTCCGGGGCTGATCATTAACTGCCGGCGGTATCCACTGCACTCGACAGTCTTCGGCTTTTTCCGGCAGTTTTTGTGCGGTGAAGTCACCAGGAGACAGACGGACGGGAGGATTCATCACTGGGCAGGAAAGTATAATTATAATGGCCCTGGACCCAAACCCGAACTGGACCCGAACTTTAACACGGGTTTCACATGGAAAAAAAAAAACATCCCTTTACAGTTCGGGTTCGCCCATCCCTATCTGCAACATCAAAAACTCACTTGGGAATGTATCCTTAAAGTTTAAAAAAAATGCTTAAATTGGGTCAAATAATTAGATTCCCCAATTCCAATCTGATTCTTCTGGAGGTCCTGTGTCAGTGCCTGTACTGTATTTTCTGCTTCATCTGGATGTACAAGTGACCCATGTCAATAAGATCAAAAACTGGTTAGGAATCCGGGAAGTATAGATACACAATTGGCAGATCTGTTATTGTTTCACACCAACCTAAACGATTTTAAAAATGTTTAAGCGGCCAGACAACCCTTTTAAATTGCATAAATTTCATGTTATTAAGTGACCAGATTCCAATCCCATAGTGGTAAATGTAGACAATTTTCAAATAAAATGCTTGATATGCTATAACTAGTTAACAATCTACTAAAAACAGACAGGAAAGGATCAAAGTTTAGTGTCTACGAATTCTGAAATTGAAAAATGTATATATTTTTATTCTACCGTTAGCAGGAAGTGATAGGAGTGGTGGAAGATCATGAGGTGAGTATTACTTATTATTTATTTTTATACCATTAAGAGTGGTCTTCAAAAAAACATATGTTGGTCTGAGATCCCATTTAATAGAATACTGAAGGATAAATCCAATCAAAATGTAATATTTAGTCAAGGGTGAAATTTACGTCAGACTTTTTCTCTAATTCAAAAAGCTTTAAAAAGTTTTATTTTCATATTAGTTAATGATTCTACTGAGTTATTTTCTAGGCAGCCAAAGATTACAGGGGTTATCTGGTCTTAAGCTAAAAGTCTTCCGTCACTCTGTGTGACTGCAGACTTGTAAGTCCTCACATCATGTGCACTGAGTACTGTAAGGGTATGTGCACACGTTGCGGATTCGTGTGCAGATTTTTCCGCGCGGAATCTGCAGAATCTGCTTGTAAAATGACCTGCGTTTTACCTGCGGATTCATTGCGGATTTACTGAGAATTTTCTGCGTTTTTTGTGCGGATTTGCCCTGCGTTTTTACACCTGCGGATTCCTATAATGGAATAGGTGTAAAAATGCTGCGGAATCCGCACAAAGAATTGACATGCTGCGGAAAATAAACCGTTGCGTTTCCGCGTGGAACTTTCCGCAGCATGTGCACAGCGTTTTTTGTTTTCCATAGGATAACATTGTACTGTACATCCCTTGGAAAACTGCTGCAGATCTGCAGGGCAAAATCCACTGCGGATCTGCAGACGAATCCGCAATGTGTGCACATACTCTCAGGATTCTCCAATGCTGGTGACAGGAGAGGACAATCATGTGACCACAAGTATGTGATTTGCATACTTCCTGCCACATTCAGACTAGACTGTGTCCGGTCTCACTCAATATACTTGCACACAGTCTAGTTGACATGTGACTGCATGTATGCACACACTTGTGGTCAGCACTGCACTGGAGAATCCTTACAGAGCGCAGTGCATGCGTTATGAGTATTCACAAGTCTACAGTCACATAGAGTGACAACAGACTTGTAGCTTAAGTCCAGACAACCCCTTTAAAAATGTGAAATATCCCAATTGTTTTCAACATTATTCTGTATAATCTTTCTTTTTATATGGGTCTCACATCGAACAGTTATTGATGACACCATGTTTTGGTTCTATTATTTTGACCTAGTGACGTGCTTTAGAGGGATTGTAGAGAATTAGAAAAACACAACTGCTTTCTTTTAGAAATAGTGCCATCCATGACCTTGGTTTATGTATGGTATTACAATAGATTCACATTAAAGTGAATTGAGCCACACTGCAATGTCACACACAACCCATGTTCAGGGGTGGCGCTATTTCAAAAGAAAGCAGCCATGTTTATAATCCAAAACATCCCCTTTAAGGAAGACTTCCATTAGTGAAAAATCAATCCTCGAACCACAGCTAATAATAATAATAATAATCTTTATTTATATAGCGCCAACATATTCCGCAGCGCTTTACAGTTTAACAGTTTCAAAACACAAGTCATATAAGTAACAACGTTAACAATACAATAATTAAAGCAAAATACGCCGCCCCTGCTCGTGAGAGCTTACAATCTACAATGAGGTGGTGGAGATACAAAGTACAGGTGTGTATATACAATGGTGCATTTACAGTGATGGTCCAGCCATCTTGAGGGAGTGAGGGATGGATGGAGATAGTGAATGGGCTACACACGCACACTTACACATAGAATGACTTTGATTAGTGAATGTGATAGGCCGCTCTGAACAAATGTGTTTTGAGGGAGCGCCTGAAACCATGCAAATTGTGGATAGTCCTAATTTCTTGGGGTAGAGCATTCCAGAGGATTGGCGCAGCGTGGGAGAAGTCTTGGTGTCGGGAGTGGGAGGTACGGATTAGTGCAGAGGTTAGTCGAAAGTCGTTTGCAGAGCGCAGCAGTCGGTTAGGCCGATAGCTAGAAATGAGGGAGGAGATGTAGGGGGTGCTGCACTGTGGAGAGCTTTGTGGGTGAGAACAAGTACTTTGAATTAGATCCTATAATGAATGGGCAGCCAGTGTAAGGACTGGCGAAGAGCGGACACGTCCGAGTACCGATTAGCCAGATGGATGACCCTGGCTGCTGCATCAAGTATGGACTGGAGAGGGGATAGTCGAGTAATGGGGAGGCCAAGTAATAGAGCGTTGCAGTAGCCCAGGCGGGAGTGGATCAATGCTACAGTGAGGGTTTTTGTTGTTTCCATGGTGAGAAAAGGGCGGATTCTAGAGATGTTCTTTAGGTGTAGGCGGCAAGAGCGGGCAAGAGATTGCATATGGGAGGTGAAGGAGAGATTGGTGTCAAACATAACACTCAGACAGCAAGCCTGCTGCCAGGGTGTTATTATGGTGCTGGCCATGGAGAGGGAAATGTCAAATTTAGGGAGGTTAGTAGACGGTGGGAGCAGAAGGAGTTCAGTTTTGGAGAGGTTGAGTTTCAGATAGAGAGCGGACATGATGTTGGAGACTGCGGAAAGACAGTCGGTGGCGTTCTGTAGAACAGCGGGGGTAAGATTAGGGGATGATGTGTATAGTTGTGTGTCATCAGCATAAAGATGGTACTGAAAGCCAAATCTGCTGATGGTCTGTCGAATTGGGGCCGTGTAGAGAGAGAAGAGAAGGGGGCCAAGGACTGAGCCCTGGGGTACACTGACAGTGAGAGGAAGAGGAGATGACGTGGAGTCAGAGAACGAAACACTGAAGGAGCGGTCAGAAAGATAGGAAGAGAACCAGGAGAGAACAGTGTCCTTAATACCTAGTGACTGGAGCCTAGACAGTAGGAGACAGTGGTCAACTGTGTCGAAAGCTGCAGAAAGGTCGAGAAGAATGAGCAGAGAGTGGTCGCCATTACGTTTTGCTGTCAGAAGGTCATTGGTCACTTTGATGAGTGCAGTTTCAGTCGAATGTAGGGGGCGGAAGCCGGACTGTGAAGGGTCTAGAAGGGAGTAAGTGGAGAGATAACGGGTAAGGCGGGAGCAGACTAGAAGCTCCAAAAGTTTAGAGATGAAGGGGAGATTGGAGACCGGTCTGTAGTTGTTTGTGCAGGAAGGGTCGAGAGTGGGTTTCTTTAGTAGTGGAGTAATGATGGAGTGTTTGAAGGAAGATGGGAAAATGCCAGAGGAGAGTGAGAGATTAAATATTGTAGTTAGGTGAGTTGTGACAACTGGAGAGAGAGACTTTAGGAGATGTGAGGGAATGGGGTCGGTAGTGCATGTAGTCGGACGAGAGAAAGAGAGGAGTCTGGAGACTTCTACTTCTGTGATGGGATCAAATGTGGAAAGTGAGCCAGGGGAAATGCAGGGTGGGATGGGAGTCACAGCACTTGGTGGTTGAGAGCAGATTTCCTGACGGATAGTATCTATTTTTTCGATAAAGTGGGAGGCCAGGTCGTCAGCACAGATGCCTGTGATAGGGGCTTGTGCTTTTGACCTGAGGAGGGAGTGAAAAGTGTCAAAAAGTTTCTTGGGGTTGTTGGCTAGTGAGGAGATCAGGGTGGTGAAGTAGGTCTGTTTGGCGAGGTGAAGGGCAGCATTATAAGTTCTTAACATGAATTTAAAGTGGATGAAGTCTTCTGGTGTGCGGGTTTTTCTCCAGAGGCATTCAGCACTCCTAGAGCATCGCTGAAGAAGTTGAGTTTGCAATGTGAGCCAGGTCTGTTTTACTGTGTGTTTGGAAGATCTGAGGGTGAGCGATGCTACTTGGTCAAGGGTGCTCCTAACAGTGTCATTGTACAGTCATGGCCAAAAGTTTTGAGAATGACACAAATATTATATTTTCACATGATCTGCTGCCCTCTGGTTTTTATGTGTGTTTGACAGATGTTTTTATCACAGACAGAAATATAATAATTGCAAACATATGAGTAACAAAAGCTTATATTGACAGTTAGAATGAGTTAATGCAGCAAGTCAATATTTGCAGTGTTGACCCTTCTTCTTCAGGACCTCTGCAATTCTCCCTGGCATGCTCTCAATCAACTTCTGGACCAAATCCTGACTGATAGCAGTCCATTCTTGCACAATCAATGCTTTCATTTTGTCAGAATTTTTAGGTTTTTGTTTGTCCACCCGTCTCTTGATGATTGACCACAAGTTCTCAATGGGATTAAGATCTGGGGAGTATCCAGGCCATGGACCCAAAATCACTATGTTTTGTTCCCTGAGCCATTTAGTTATCACCTTTGCTTTATGGCAAGGTGCTCCATCATGCTGGAAAAGGCATTGTTGATTGACAAACTGCTCTTGGAGGATTGGGAGAAGTTGCTCTTGGAGGACATTCTGGTACCATTCTTTATTCATGGCTGTGTTTTTAGGCAAGACTGTGAGAGAGCCGATTCCCTTGGCTGAGAAGCAACCCCACACATGAATGGTTTCAGGATGCTTAACAGTTGGCATGAGACAAGACTGGTGGTAGCGCTCACCTTGTCTTCTCCGAATGAGGCGTTTTCCTGATGTCCCAAAGAATCGAAAAGGGGATTCATCAGAGAAAATAACTTTACCCCAGTCCTCAGCAATCTACTGCCTGTACCTTTTGCAGAATATCAGTCTGTCCATGATGTTTTTTCTGGAGAGAAGTGGCTTCTTTGCTGCCCTCCTTGAGACCAGGCCTTGCTCCAAGAGTTTCCGCCTCACAGTGCGTGCAGATGCACTCACACCTGCCTGCTGCCATTCCTGAGCAAGCTCTGCACTGCTGGTAGCCCGATTCCGCAGTTGAAACACTTTTAAGAGACGGTCCTAGCACTTGCTGGTCTTTCTTGGGCGCCCTGGAGCCTTTTTGGCAACAATGGAATCTCTCTCCTTGAAGTTCTTGATGATGCGATAGATTGTTGACTGAGGTGCAATCTTTCTAGCTGCGATACACTTCCCGGTTAGGCCATTTTTGTGCATTGCAATGATGACTGCACGTGTTTCTTTAGAGATAACCATGGTTAACAGAAGAAAAAACAATGATGCCAAGCACCAGCCTCCTTTTAAAGTGTCCAGTGGTCTCATTCTTACTTAATCATGACAGATTGATCTCCAGCCATGTCCTCATCAACACCCACACCTGTGTTAATGGAGCAATCACTGAAAAGAGGTTAGCTGGTCCTTTTAAGGCAGGGCTGCAATGATGTTGAAATGTGTTTTGGGGATAAAGTTCATTTTCTAGCCAAATATTGACTTTGCAAGTAATTGCTGTTAAGCTGATCACTCTTTATAACATTCTGGAGTATATGCAAATTGCCATTAGAAAAAGTGAAGCAGTAGACTTTGTAAAAATTAATATTTGTGTCATTCTCAAAACTTTTGGCCATGATTGTAGTGCTGAACAGCCAGATTAGGACAAGAAAAAGAGGAGATTGGGGACAGCGATGAGTGTAGGGAGTCTGAAAGTGTCTGAGGGTTAATGGCTTGTAGATTTCTGAATGTATGGTAGGTAGGAGTGCTCTGGGTGGTCGAGGATTTGTGAGGATGAAGGAGAGAATGTTGTGGTCAGAGAGTGGAAACGGTGAGTTACTTAGGTGGGAGATTGAACAGAGGCGGACAAAGACCAGGTCAAGGGTGTTACCATCCTTGTGTGTCTCAGAGGTTGAAAGCTGTGAGAGGCCTAGAGAAGTGGTTAGTGATAGAAGCTGAGATGCAGATGTGGAAGTAGGGCTGTTAATGGTCTCATTACTAAGATTACTAATATATTTTTTCAGTTTTTAAGACATTTATCTGAAATATTCTAAATGCATCATAAATGTGCGCCCACCCATATAGATGTATCCCGTTATGTCCAACAGTGTAAGAGGGTTTAGTCACTTATAACAGAAATTATTTCTTTTCCATGGCTGGTGCATCCCTTTAATACTTTTCTGCTGTACACTGAATGGTGTAGCTTTAAGGTCGCATCTGGTGGTGGCACAGATAAGATGGAAGAAACAATATGACTAAGGCGTGAACAGCATGCATCGCTCTGTTGTTTCAGACATTCTGCATGCCATCTATAATTTCCCCTTAATTTAGCTTTGAAATTGGAAAATAAATCAATTTTGCATACTTCATTTAAGTCCTCCGACCTCCTCCCCTCATCCACAGAACATCTAGCCTTTGGTCACCTCGTAACACCATTAATTGTTTCATCGGACACCACAGTACGCATTCTTCTTTATTTCAGTAAAAAAGGGGTCACTAGAATTCATTAAAGACTGAACAGGGAACACTCTCCTATCTATTCTGGCTCTGTCTCTCACATTTAATTTCAGTGCAGCGTTCAATTAAATAGAAGTGCTTCCCTTATTAAAGATATGATTAATGTTCCCGATAAGGCCCCTGATTTATGGCTTGCTGGAATATATATTTAAGGATTCCTTTAATGGAGAGACACAGCCCTGCATTATCTGCAAGACCACAGATCCTGACTAGAAAGAGGATCAGATGGAGAGAAAACTCTCGGGACTTTGAATAATCTTTTGCATGGGACAGGCTAAATGTTGCCGTCATGGTTGAACCATAAGGAACCACAGCATTGGTCTTCTATACTGAAGTCTACCACCTTAATATGACGTTCAGCACGTGTCTTGACAGCCTGCCTCATATAACCCCTAACGTGAACCTAGTGTATAAACTATGCAAGTGATAAATGGTGATCTGTCTCTTTCTTAGGCCACGTTCACAGTTTCAGCATTTGGTCAGTATTTTTCATCAGTATTTGTAAACCAAAACCTTAGGAGGAATAATCAGAGGAAAACTATAATAGAAACACAACACCACTTCTGTATTTTTTACCCACTCCTTGTTTTCGCTTACAAATAACTGATGTTAAAAACTAACCAATTTCTGAGTGTGTGCACATGGCCTTAGAGCAATATAGACTGATCAGCAAACATTAAAAACACCAACATAAAATAAATTTAAGTGGAATTGAATTTTAGTCCAATCTTCCAAAAATCCACATTAGCCAAAATTCACATGATTTTTTTTTAGTAATTCCACATGGAACAGTATAGAGCCAAGAAAAGGTTAAAATATTAAAAAAAAATCCTTATACTCATGTTACTGCTCACCTTCTCTAGACCCTCCACATCTCACCATCATCCATTCAGTTCTCATCACACCTTCTCATCCCTGCTACAAGTGCCGAAATTCTGCGTTCTGTGCATGTACAAGCAAGGTTAAGGCATATATCGTGACCTCTTGCATTGCATCCCAGACCCAACTCAGCATGAGAGGCCTGGGGATTTCATAACTCATGGCAGGAATCAAAAGATACAATGAGGACTGGACAGGTGACAATAAGGACCATTGGTGCTGAAAGGTGAGCATAAGGATTTTTATCATGTTTTACATATTACGTTTATTATGTTTTGAGGTCTGGAGAAACCCCAGAGCATAAGAGACATTAAATTTGTAGAGAATAACTTTGGGGTGAATCAAATCTCCTGGGAAAATCAATGTGAACAGGTGAATTTGAATTTTGCCTGATCCACTCATCACTTCCACTACTGCTTCCAAAGCAGCTTAAACTAAAACAAGAGCTTGCTCTTTTAGGGCTCATGCTGTATATAGAGGTTTCTGTGAGGGTTCCTGCTACAGTATATATAGGGGGCTCTGTGAGGGGACATTGTGAGGGCTCCTGCTGTATATAGGGGCTCTGTGATGCCTCATGCTGTGTATAGGGGGCACTGTGAAGGCTCATGTTGTATATAGGGGGCTATGTGAGGTCTAACACTGTATATAGGAGGCTATCTGAGCGCTCATGGTATACAAAGGGAAGCTATTTGGGGGCACATATTGTATATAGAGAGAGCTGTGCGGGGGCACTTCCTGTAGTTTGTCTTTTACAGGATACTGTTGTATGGAATAGTCTACTACACTATTCCATAATTTTATTTGTAGCATACTACGAGATGCCAGACATATAATGTAATATAATATATATATGGTTGGGCTTTGTTGGTTACAGCAGTTATCACGTAACCACGAGGAGGCACAATACACATTTGCTGGCATGTGCCAACTAGAGAGTCATCCACTTCTGCAATGTTCTTCTGTTCATCGACATAGCTGACTTTCGAGTTGTCACCTGACTGCAAGTATGGCTGCGCTGGAACCAACAGAACCGAATCTTAACAGATATTATATATATATATATATATTTTAGTATGTGTGTCCAAATAAAACTTTTTCTATGGGGCTCTGTGCTTGCTATGTACGCCCCTGCTTGCAGGGCAGTAATAATGAGGGCAATCTGGCTTGTTGCTCAGAGCCAGAGGCTCTGGGGTTCCCATAGCCATATTGCGCTCATCATTAGCAGTGTGCTGGTCAGGGAGGGGGGTCCAGACATATTCTTGCACAAAGCTATCAGTGTCCGCCCCTGCTATAGCGCCAACATATTCCGCAGCACTTTACATTTTAGAGGGGACTTGTACAGACAATAGAGACATTGCAGAAAAACACATACAAGTAAAATCAACAGATACCAAAAAGAGTGAGGGCCCTGCTCGCAAGCTTACATTTAGAGTTGAGCGAATTTGCTTGGATTCGGTTCCGTCTCTGGGAATCTGGTGCCTGCGCAGTGAGGAAAGAGGTGGAGGAAAGAGACGGAGGTGTTGTGAATGGACCTGAAATGAGTTCTGAGCAGAGGCTCCCTCTGGTGGTTACAAGCGGTACTGGACTGTCCAGTGAAGATTGTGAGGAGTGAGAATCAGGTGTTACTGACTGGTCTTATATAAGGGAGTCGCCTTCCCATCAGGGTTGCCGGTGATCAATTGTTCTGGTCTCACTCCATGATTCCTGTTTCCCTTGTAGCCTGCTGTGTCATGTCTGCATCTCCTGCTAACAGATAAGACATTTTCTTCTTTTTGTTTTTGTGCTTTATTTTTGCATTTTGTCCTGCACTTCTGTGGGGGCCTTCGGGGTCCCCTCCGGGGGCTTTTGCCCTGTCAGTTTGGTTCAGCCACTGATGTTTGTACTTTTGCTTTTTCCAGTTTCTTCGGTGGCTGCTGTTTTGATTTTGTTACACCAGAGAACTAATTTAGGTGGTAGAGGTCGTGTGATCTCAGGTGTTTTTGAAATTAGTAGAGTTGGTGCTTTGCAGGGTTTTTTGGGATTGCAGTAAGTACCCTTCCTATCCTTTTCTATTTAGTTAGTTTTGGCCCCAACGTTTGCTCATACTATTTTCTGTCTGTGTCAGTATTTCTTCTTGTCTAACAGCCATTACATGTTTGGGGACTTTCTATGTTCTTTGGGGATCTGCTCCGGGGCAGATAGCTTTCCTATTTCTATCTTTAGGTGTAGTTAGTTTCTCAGGCTGTGACGAGGCGTCTAGGACCAACGTAGGAACGCTCCACGGCTACCTCTAGTTGTGGTGGTTAGTCAGGGTACTGCAATCTCATAGATTCCAACTGCTCTGGTGTATTGCCTTTTTTACCTGCACTCCTCAGTTACCGAAACATAACACGGAGGGAGATGGGGACAGGCCCAGAGATCCTCACTGGGCAGGCGCTAGATTCCCAGTCCCGCAGTGTGAATACATCATAACACACTGTGGGGCGGGATCTGGGGCCTCCGCTACACGCAGGCATGATATCCTTACATCACCTGATGCAAGTTCCTGGACAAGCGCGCACGGCACATTCCCGAGAACTGATTACAGATCGTAGGCGCCGGTGACGTCATGAGAAAGAGAGGAGGCGGCGGCCAGAGCCCAGAGGGGGATGATGGGCGGCTGTGAGGCGGTTGAGTGAGGGGGAGAAAATGTACCTCCCTGACTCAATAGAGGTATGGCGGGAAATTTATAAAACTTATTATTTCAGCGTTCCTAGGGATAATAAACATAAGAGCCACCTTCACAGAATGCAGCCTTAGTGCTACTGAAGGTGTCTCTTTTACTGTAAAAGACCCTGTGGGGGTGACAGGTTCCCTTTAAGTCCCCCCTCACAGTCCTGTACATTGCACAGAAAGCCTTTACCTTCTATAGAGGTAGCTGCTGTGGAGTCATGCCATAAAACAACACAGACATTAATCTAGCCATGGTAAATACCAGGCCTCATCCAAATAATCGTACGATGGATCCATCACCGCTACAACATATGTTTAGAGATGGGATTTTAATGCAAAAAACCCCACTGACTGCCTATTCCTTCCATCATATATCAGTTTGGGCAAACACAGATGTGCCTCCACAATTTCCATAAAGTCAAACATATCAATGCAAACAACTTGTATATTAACAACACTCTCTAGATAAAAGTAAAATCTCATTTTGTGCGGTGTCTTGTCATACACAATGCTTTGTTTGTCTTGCTCTCTGTGAGCTGTGCTTAAATAGAAAGAGTGGGGTCTGTTAACTGAACCATCCCTAGACACAATGATAACATCTCTCCTGTTGCTCCTGTCAGTGTGGAGACTCTCCGTGGTCCAGCAAAGGCTTTAATTCTGCTGCCTTCTGCTTTAAGATAAGGATCCTATCAGCACTCAAACATATTTCATGTGTAAAATAACAGCTGCGCATCCATTTTCCCTGTCCCATTATGCGTCTTGGAACAAACTCCCGTCACTTTCCCTCTTTTTTTCCATCATGATGAAACCGTTTGACGTGAATGCTTCTTTTTAAATACAAGTGAATGTTCCAAAATGACTAATGTGTCTGGGAAGTAGGTTACAATCAAGCTGCCATTTAACATCCTAAATGGCACTTTTTTTGTTTTTTTTAAACCTGGGTTTAACTATATGCATATAGCAGACAATCGTGATGCATCAGCGTGTTCATTCGATTCAGATCTTTTTGTCTTGGGATTAACTGACTGTATCCCATAGGTTTCTCTAGGTCTGATATGATGGTTTTAAAATAATGGAGTAAATAACCAAAAAAATAAAATAAACAAGCATATGAATACATGATACACTACTAAAAAATATAAGGGAACCCTAAAACCACAGACTTGAACACAAGGAAGAAAAGATTCTAGTTGAAAACCCTAACTGACAGAAATTATGTAATTTGTTGGGGGAAAAAAACGCAATATTAATGGCAAATGGAAACCAAATTTGCATGAATTTCTTCACCGAAACTCGTTATGAGACTCAGCAGTGTGTATGGTTGGTCCTCACATGCCTGTATATACTTCTGACAACATCTGGCCATGCTCCTGATGAGACACTGGATGATGTCCAGTAGAGATGAGCGACTTTGCCTCCGGGAGGGTTGAGTCGGGTTTCGGACCATCCGACATTACCAAAAGTCGAGTAGAATGAGATCGGCCAACTAGCTCACGGCAAAAGTCGAAGTTCGGCCAAAAACGAAACCCGACCCCAATGCAAGTCAATGGGGAATAACAGTCGCCAGTGAGTGGAGGACAGTAAACACACCTACAGTGCCCATTTCAATGCCAACGACATCAATTATTGCTTAAGTTTGTCAACCTTAATTTACTTTATAATAATAGTAACGCATTGAAAACTGGGGGTTATGTGGCTAAAGTTGTGGGGGGCAGTGCTGGCTTCAGGTTTTTGTGGGCCCCAGGCGAAAGAGTCTCAGTGGGCCCCTTTAACACATACAATTCATGATGCTCCGATACGGCAGAGAAATATAGGTATAGTACTATGCCAAATACTTCACTTCTTACATTACATTAGTGATATTTATTGTAAATTCTACAATAGCTCAAAAACCGGACAGTATAGTCCTCCATACAGTATTATGGCCACCACATAGTGCACCATACAGAATAATGAGCCTCATATATTGCTCTATACAGAATAATGAGCCCCATATATTGCTCCATACAGAATGGGCTCCATATAATGCTCCATACAGAATAGGCCCCCTATGTGCTCCATATGATGCTCCATATACAAAGGGCCCTATATGATGCCCCATAAATAATGAACCCCATATGATGCTCTAGTATATGATGGGCCCCATATATGATGCTCCAGTGTATGATGAGCCCCATATAATGTTCCAAATATAATGGTCCCCATATATACTGCTCCATATATAATGGGCTCCATGTGATGCTCCATATATAATGGGCCCCATATATGATGTTCCAGTTTATAATGTGCCCCATATATGATGCTCCAGTGTATAATGGGCCCCGTATATGATGCTCCAGTGTATGATGGGCCCCATTTATAATGCTCCAGTGTATAATGGGCCCTATCTATGATGCTCAAGTGTATGATGGGACTCGTATATAATTCTCCAGTGTATAATGCTCCCCATATATTGCTCCAAACATTAAAAAAATGAAATACCTCTCCTCGCAGTTCGCTGCTCTACTCTGGACTCCTCAGCATCGCTATCTTCCAGCTCTCTGCACTTTGACTGTTCAGGCAGATGGTGCACAGATGTGACGTCATTGCGCTCTCTGATCTGAATGTCACTGTCAGGAAACGCGGAAGACGTCACAGCAGTGGAGCAGGGAGAGGTAAGTATTGCAAGTTCTGGGGCCCTGAGAAAGCAGTGGGAGCCCACTCGTGGGCGCCGGCATTGGCACAGGGCCCCTCATAGTACGCCGGTGTCTCTGACGGCGAGTGGGTCCCCCACCTGCTCAGGGCCCCGGCACTTGCCCAGGTGCGGCAGGTGCTGACGCCAGCCCTGGAGGGGGTACAGCCCAGTTAGGGAGGTGGAAAAACTGGCATATGTTGAGGTGTAGGCTGGACGTTCAGCAGCTGCAAAAGGAGGAATTGGAGAAGTCGGAGGAAGTGGAGGACAAAGTGAGCCATTTTGCTGGCAACCTATGTGTCATCAGGGCAAGTTGGTACAAAATCCTTTGAAACCCAGGCATGATTCATTTTAATGAAGTTGAGATCACCTACATTTTGGGTCAACAGCCGGGTCCTTCTTTCTGTCAGGATTGATCAAGCAGCATGAACTGTGAGGGAGAACATCGATAGGGGAGGAGAGGTAATTTTGAACCATAGTTGACAACTGCTGTCTCTTGTCGATATAGTATTAACAGTCGTGTGAGCGGTACTCGAGAAATCAGTCCACAACATGGTCATGAAACCCCTGTCTCCAATGCCACTTCGGCTGTGTGCACCACGAACACCTCTTCCGTTTGGCCCAGTAAGGCTCTTGGTAGAACCTGCACCGCTGCTGTGTGCTGGGAATGCCTCTAACAAACGGTTTACCAGAGTTGCTTGTTTGTTCTCCAATATTAGCTCTAGGTTCTCCTGTGGCATGATGTTCTGTAATTTGACTTTATATTGTGGATTGAGGATGCTGGCCAACCAGTAGTCGTCATCCTTCATAATTTTGGCAATGCGCGGGTCCCTTTTTAGGATCCGCAAGACATAATCACACATGTGGGCCAATGTTCCAGGTGTCAATGATGCACTGCCAGTGGTGGGTGGAGGAGCACTTTCTGCCAAATCCACATCCCTCCAGTCACGCACAAACCCTGTACATGACCTTGGCAAGCCAACATTTTCTCTTGCCCCCTGAGAAGCATCCTCCTCCTCAAAATAATCATCCCCCTCATCCTCCTCCTCCTCTTCCTCTTATTCCTCCACCTCGTCCAGGACACTTCTCTGAGCAGACAATGCCTGACTGTCATCAACGCTTCCCTCCTCCTCCTCTTCCTCCTTCACAGCAGACGCCTGATCCTTAATGTGCGTCAAAGTTTGCATGAGCATACGCATAAGTGGGATGCTCATGCTTATTATGGCGTCGTCTGCGCTTACCAGCCGTGTGCATTCCTCAAAACACTGAAGGAATTTACAGAGGTCTTTCAGCTTTGACCACTGCACACCCGACAACTCGATGTCTGCCCTCAAACTGTGTGCCCGTGTATCCTCCCACAAATGCATTACAGCCTGCCTCTGTTCGCACAGCCTCCAACCATTTGCTTGGTGGAGTTCCACTTTGTTGCAACGTCTACGATTAGGCGGTGCTTGGGGAGGTGGAGCGATTGCTGCAGCCTCTGCATACGGCTGGAGTCTATGGGCGAGCGACGGATGTGTGAGCACAGTCTTCGCACCTTATGGAGCAGGGCTGGTAACTTATGAAGCACTGCACCAACAGGTTCAAGGTGTGAGCCAGGCAAGGTATGTGTCTGAGTTTTGCCAGGGCTATGGCCACCACAAAATTACGTCCGTTATCACTGACTACCTTGCCTGGCTCAAGATGTAGACTGCCCAGCCATGACTCAGTTTCTCAATGCAAGTAGTCGGCCAGTACCTCCGCGGAACTTATCTAGTTGTGTGGTGAGAACTTTGAACCCCCAAGAGCTTCACAGAAGTTTATAACGTAGAGCCATAAAAATAAAAAATCATATTTTTTTCCACAAAAATGATATTTTCGACCCAATTTTTTATTTCCCAAGGGTAACAAAGAAATTGGACCCCAAGAGTTATTTTGCAATTTTCCTGAGCATGCTGATATCCCATATGTAGGAGTAAACTACTGTTTGGGCGCATAGCAGAGCTCAGAAGGGAAGGAGCACCGTTTGACTTTTTCAACGCAGAATTGGCTGGAATTGAGATCAGACGCCATGTCACGCTTGAAGAGCCCCTGATGGGCCTAAACAGTGAAAAACCCCCAATTCTAACTCCAACCCTAATCCCAACACCCCCCAATCCTAATCCCAACCCTAATCATACCCTAACCACAAACCTAACCCTAACACACCCCTAACCCTAATCCCAACCCTAACCCTAATCCTAACTTTAGCCCCAACTCTAACTCTAACTTTAGCCCAAACCCCAACTCTAACCCTAATGGGAAAATGGAAATAAATACATTTTTTTAATTTTATTATTTTTCTCTAACTAAGAGGGTGATAGAGGTGGGTTTGATTTACTATTCATAGCGGGTTTTTATGTTAGGCAGCTGTCACATGCTAAAAGATGCTTTTTATTGCAAAAAATAGTTTTTGCATCATCACATTTGTCTGTTGTCGCCCAAAGACATCATCTTTAAAACAGCCTGCTGACGCTTACCACTAGCTGTTCGATAGTGGGACACCTCGTGTGCAACACTGGCAGCTGCGGATGGAGTGCTCGTGCGACTGCGCTCTGTCGACGAGCTTTTGCTTCTGGAGGAGGAGGGTCTAACGCCTACAGCCAACTGTTGCCTATACCGTGGGCTAGGCAGCACTTTCCCACCGCCGCTGTTCCCTGTGGACCCTGCATCCTCCACATTAACCCAGTGATGGACACGTAACGGCCCTGGCTATGCGTACTGGCCCATGCATATGTTGTGAGGTGCACCTTTCCACTCACTGATTGTTTGAGTGCATGGACAATGAGGTCTTTCACATGCAGGTGGAGGGCAGGGATGGCTTTTCTAGAAAAGAAGTGCCGACTGGGAAGGTCATAGCGTGGGACAGTGTAGGACATGAGCTCTCGGAACGCTACGTTTTCAACCAAATGGAAGGGCATCATCTCTAATGAGATCAGTTTGGCAATGTAGGTGTTCAAAGCCAGTGTATGCGGATGAGAGAATGAGTACTTTCTTGACCTACTCAGAGTGTCTGCTAGGGTGAGCTGGACTTGAGAGCTGCATATGGTGAAACTAGCGGTGGACAAGGTGGACTGAGAGGGGGTTGGTGATGGTGGTGGTGGTGGTGATAGCCTAGATTCAGTCTTTCCTTGGAAAAGCATTGTGATTCCCTGACTGCTTTGGCCTTGCGACGACACCTCAACATTTCTTGCTGGTAGTGTGCTAACCGGTGGGCTTAAAGTGGGGGAAGCGATGCAGCGTTGCTGGCTACCTTCAGTCGGAGCAGGTGCACATGTGCTACCTGAGGTTTTGTAGTCCGTCCGCGCTTGCAAGTGCATGGTGTTTAAATGTCTAAGCATGCAACTGGTATTCAAATTTCGGAGATTTTTCCCTCGGCTAAAGGTCCTTCCGCACTTCTTACAGATAACGTTTGCCTCATCAATATGATTTTGGTCAAAAAAGTGCCACACTGCACTCTTCCTACCATGGGATAAATTTTCAGGGCTTGCACGCTGTGCTAATTTGACCGTCTGGCCATGCTGTCCTGCAACATGCTTTTTGACTGCTATGGGCCTGCCAGATAACCGCAGCTGCGATGTCGATGCCTGCTGCGGATCCTCCTCCTCTTCTGAGCTATTGACAGCAGCACCCTCTTCCCCCAATGGATGCCAATCCGGGTCAACAACTGGGTCATCCTTCACCTCCTCTTCAATTTCATCTGCACCTTCCTCTGTGTCACCGTGTAAGGTAGTATAGTATGCGGGAATGGGCACCTGAGTTTCATCAGGGTCAGAATCTGGCTCAGTAGACTGTGAGGGCAATGCAATGCTCTGGGTGAATGTACCAGCAGAATCATATAGCAGTGGCTGTGTATCAGTGTACTCCATGTCATATTCATGTCATATTCATCTTGAACTGGGGAATTCAGGATTTCACTTGATAACCCAGGCATGGTATGTGAAAAGAGCTCCATGGAGTAATCTGAAGAGTGGCCTTGCACATCCTTCACTTTTGGTGGGGGTGAAGGACACAAGGAAAGGTGTTGTTCCTGACCAGGAGCCTGCACTGACGACTCAGTGCTTGTATTTTTTTAAATAGATAGAGCTGGAGGCTGTTTCGGTAATGTAAGCCAAAACCTGTTCCTGATGCTCCGGCTTTAAAAGCGGTTTACCTACTCCCAGAAAAGGGAGCCTTCCAGGCCTTCTGGAGCCAGACGATAACTCATGCTCAACACCTCCTGCCTTAGGTGCTATTGTGCTTTTGGCACTACCAGCAGATGCATCACCACCACCATCATTACCAGCTGGCCCCCCTGCCCACGTCCGCGTCCTCTTCCACCATACTTCCTCATGTTTGTGAAAATGTACCAAAAATACCAGCAGATATATGGTACTAAATGAGGAGCGTACAGCTGTATATGGTGTAGGGAAAAATTTAAATCTCCGTATATATTTCAGGAGTCACGCACAGACTCTCTCTCAGTATGGATTTGACCGTAATACAAACAGCAGAAATACGTTACTGTATCAGAATCGTACAGCTGTATACGGTGTAGTGGAAAATTTAAATCACCGTATTTATTTCCGGAGTCACACACAGATGCTCTTTCAGTATGGATTTGACCGTAATACAAACAGCAGAAATACGGTACTGTATCAGAAGCATACAGCTGTATACAATGTAGGGGAAAATTTAAATCTCTGTATATATTTCCGGAGTCACACACAGACTCTCTCTCAGTATGGATTTGACCGTAATACAAACAGCAGAAATATGGTACTGTATCAGAAGCGTACAGCTGTATACGGTGTAGGGGAAAATTTAAATCTCCGTATTTATTTCCGGAGTCACACACAGATAGTCAGCATGTATTTGTCCGTGATACCAAGCCGGTACACGGTAGTGTGTGAGGAGTGTACAGCTCTATACGGTGTGGAAAAAATGAACGGTCGGTAACTGTGCAGAAAAAAAGTATTAAAAGTATTAGTGCTGTGTAAAATGCAGTCTACACAGCAGTGTACACACAGCTATACAGCTATCAGGCAGCCTAATAACCAGCGCTGCTGCACACAAGAAAATCCTCCCCTGTCACTGCACACTAACTGTACAGCACAATTGCTATCAGCACAAGCATATAAGAACTTTTCTTTACAGCCCAAACTCTCTCCCTACTGATAAACAGCAACCTCTCCCTACTGTTAAGATCGGCAGAAGTAAAATGGAGGTCGGCGGTCAGGGCTTTTATAGACACTATGACGCCAAACTAAGCAAGCCAATCACTGCAATGCCCTTCTCTACGATGGTGGTGGACGCTGCACATGTCATCTCGTTGCCCACAGTGTACGTCCTTGCTCATTGGCTGAAAAAAGGTGCCTGCAAGCATTCTGGGAACCCGACTTTGGCGTTCATTTTGCCGACCACGTGGCCGACCTCACGCTATGGTCAGGTTTCGGCCTGCGAAACTCAACTTTGGCAAAAGTCGGAGACTTATGAATCTGACCCACCTGTTTCGCTCAACTGTAATGTCCAGGATTCTCCTCCCAGACATGGATCAGATCCTAAACTGTCTGTGGTGCTACCTGGATGCACTGATATATAATATTCCAGCGGTTCTCAATTGGATTAGGTCGGGGACATTCAATGGCATCATGGCCTCCTTCATCCAGGAACCACCTACAGTGTATACTCAGACCATGTGAGGCTTGGCATTGTCCTGCACCAGGAGAAAACCATGCCTCAATGTACCAGAGTAAGGTTTGACAATGGTTCTGAGGATTCCATTCAGCACCAGAGTAACCTTGGCTATAATGTGGAAGTTTGTGTTACCCTCCAAAAATGCACCTCCCCAAACCATCACTTATGCACCACCAAACTAGTCATTTTGGGTGTTATTGCAAGCAGCATAACGTTCACAATGGCATATCCAGACACTTTCAGATCTATCAGGTGCTTAGGCAACTTTCACACATCCGTTTTTTGCCGTCAGGCGTGATCCGGATTTTTTTGAAAAAAAACTGATCCGTTTTTTGCTTCCCCGGATACGTTTTTTTTCTCATTGACTTGCATTAGCGCCGGATCGCGCCGCATGTCCTTCCGTTTCATCCATTTTTTTCAGGCTCCATCAAAAATTTTAATTCCGACGGCCGGACACAACGCGTCTAGGAACGTTTTTTGTTTCCGGCGAAAAAAATGGACAGCAGCGGATGCGGCGCTACCGGCTCCTGGGTAGAATGCAAGTCTATGGGCGATTCCGGCCACCCTATCCGTGTTGTGCCTGATCCGGTTACCGTATTCCGTTTTCTGCTCTGAGCATGCCCACAACATTTGCTTTTCTGGTCTCTCTCTCTCTCTCTATCTTTCTCTCTCTTTTCCAGGCCTGCTCAGACTGCATTTCTCGGGTTCAAAAGTTCAGGACAGATTCGTCTAAAAACCTAATCCGTCACATCAGTTTTTTACAATCTACGCTGGATCCGACTTTTTTCAGCTTGGACGGATTGTGCCTGATTGTAAAAACGGATGTGTGAAAGTAGCCTTAGTATGAACCTGTTTTCATCTATAAAGAGAACAAGTCACGAATGGTGAACCTGTTAATTCTGGAGTTTGCTGCCGAATGCCAATAAAGTTACTACATTGGCCACATGGTAGCTCAGTGGTTAGCACTGTTGCATTGCATCGAAGGGGTACTGGGCTCAAATCCCACCAAGAACAACATCTGCAAAGAGTTTATGTTATGCATCTGCCCGGGTCGGCAGGGCTTCATCACCTTCTTCGATGACTGGAGTGCACCAAGAGGGGTTTTGCAAATGGCCCAGCATGCTGCCATGTCATCAGCCTAGGCTAGGCCTATATAGGACTCTTAGTTTGACTGTGCATCACTACCTGCTTCATACCCGTTTCCCTGTGTCCTATCTGCCTGTGGCCTCCAGTGCTGCTAGTACCTGTTTTCCGGTGTCCTGTCTGCCTATGGTCTCCAGTGCTTGCTCCTTGCTCCATACATGCCTTTCTGCTGCTGGATCAATGCTCTGGATCCATGTGACTTCCCAACCTGGGCTTATCAGATCCACCTCACAGGGTGAGCCCTTAACAGTTTGTATGTTGTCCCCGTATTAGCGTGGGTTACCTCCGATACTCCAAAGACTTACTGATAGGGATTTTAGATTGTGAGCCTTATTGAAAACAGTGATGATGATCTTTGTAAATACATGATGGCACTATATAAGCAAAGCCTAATATATATCCTTAGAACATAGGTTCAGTTACAAGATGACAAGCTCATGGAGTCTGTTTCTGATAATTTGGTCAGAAATATGCACACCAGAAAGGGGAAAGTATGAGCTCATTGCATGCTTATATGTGATGGAGAAAAAAGTCATAGTTTTTTATAACAATTTTCTTTGTTTAGCGCACCTGAAACACAACATTTTTTCTCAGTGTCGTAACTTGAAGTTTGTGAGCCCCAATGCAAGAGTTCCAACGGTGTTCCCAACTATTGCAAGTCTTTAATACTAGTGGTCTTCACATACGGCCAAAGGCACTTTTAGGGCGATTACAACTCCTGCGTCTTCTCAAGTCAATTGCCTATTTTGTTTGATGGTTAAGATATATCATAGTAAAGACAGGGGGTGTGAATATTTATGCATCCCTTTTCCTAGCTGAAGGGTATTGAGATAATGTTGAAAAGATTTTAATTTGACATTGAAAAGTTTGTTTCTATTCTACTGGGATGATCTGTGCCTCACCATGCCTCGGTAACTGGTATAGGTAAACATTACATACATATTAATTACATCTATGTGGCAGTTCTGAAATTACATTGTGCAAATAAAAATGGTGACTCCATGTTGGGTTTTCTATACTAACGGAAAGATTTGGATTTCTTCAGCCCTGGCTGTGGAACGTGTAAGCGGTTCAACCTGTTTTCGTTTTGACATATCCCTATTAGTTATCACCATCTCTCCTCCGCTGAGACGTCTTAGCAGATGGCCTTTTAACATTAGTATTAAGTTTGGGGTCTATAAGGATTAACCTCGTGTGGGAAATGAAGAAAAATACAAATTGTATCTTTTCTTTTCTGGTTAGCTTGATGAAGATAAAGGACAACCTTCTTATCAGACCGCTCCTTACCCATAAATCATTGCCGCCTCTCTACACAACTCTGATTGATATCGTTAATAAAAAAAAAAAGAAGAAGCTCTGAAATTTTACCAAGTTTCTCTTAAATGTGCAATTTATGTTACTTTACAAAGCATTGTTTAAATAGAAAGTGAATTTATCTCTGTTTGCGCGAATTTTATAGAAAATCATGTAGGGGCCTTATGTGACCCCCTCTAGACACTGCGGCTTGCTCAATAGGATAAGCAGTGAATTATCAAATAATAATATTATGGAACAATTACAGAGCATTCTGAGGTTCTTTTGCTAAGATTCTTGCCTGTTGTTATTGCTGGATTATTGGGAAGGCAAAAGGGGCAATTCCCCTGGGGCCAGGGCTGGACTTAGCGGCATCTGTCAATCAATCCCTGTTTGTAGACAAGTTCTAATCTGTGCAGATAATTGGTTTCAACTAGAAAACAATCACTGTTCACAATCCCTTTTGCTGTATATGTTTTCTGATCTCTCTCCTCCCAGTACACAGGACATTTGGTAAGGGACCTTCCTTTGGCATCTGAATGCCTCTGTATGATTAATTATTTGCTTTTTCTCAAGCTGGTCGTACTTGGGACTTACATTCCTGTAGCATGGAAGGCAGAAACATTAACAGTGAGCCACAGCCTGTATTGTAACATACAAGAACATTTTCTCCAAGATAACTTTACCTAAAGATCTAAATGATATTATTTGTCTTTGCAGGAAGATTGTAGATTAATCTCTAAATACCTGTAAAATCAGATTTTTTTTTTCCATAAAAATAGAAAAAAAAATAACTACAATAAACAATTAATATTCACATTTTTGGAGCAGATTTTTATTTTAAATTAATGTACAAACCAATAAATAACTTGTATATATTTTGTATACCTGTAATCATAACAATGTATAAATTACATTAATCAAATTATTGATTGTGAGTGGAAAATGTTATAATAACAGTGAAATTTTTTCTTGCAATTTTATTCATGAAGACACTGTATATAAATGTTAACTTACATAAGTGTATGGCAAAATGATGCCCAAAACAACTACAGCTCATCAAGCAAAAAACATGACCATATATACTGTAGTGAAGTTAACATAAAAATAAAAAAAGCTATGACTCTTATGGCTATAAATCTGGAAAGTTGAAAGCAAAGAATTATCTTGTCCATCTGAAGAAGGCCCTTCACTGTCAGCTCTTGCTTAGGCCTCTTTCACACATCCGTTTTGCGCCTGACGGCGCCCTCCGGCATTTTTTTGTCCAACCGCATCCGGCGTAATGTAATGCCGGATGCGTTTTTTTTTCCATTGACTTACATTAGTGCCGGATGGCGCCGCATGTCCCTGCGGCGCGTCCGGTTTGTGCCGGATGCGGTGTCTGGTCGCCGTCCGGTGTCTGGAAAAATCGTTGCATGTCACGTTTTTTGTCTGCGGCAAAAAAGCCGGAAGCGCCGGATGCTGTGCATCCGGCTTTTTTTACAATGAAAGTCTATGGACGCCGCAATGCGCCGCATCCGGCAAGAGCCGGATCCGGTAGCCGCATCCAGTTTTTTAATTGAGATACCAGCCCACAGCAAACAGATACCAGCCCTCAGCAAACATATAAAAAAGCATTTTGTGGGACATCAGACACATCCACATGAACAAGAGCCACAGAGAGACGCAGCCACCAAGAGACGCAGCCACCAAGAGATGCAGCCACCAAGAGACGCAGCCACCGACGCAGCCACCTGAGACTCGCAGCCAGGATCCGCACCATGGAGCGCCAGGAAAACAGACGGTAAATATGACCCCCCCCAATCCAAAATTTACAATGCATATGTCACCAATGCTGTGTGAGCTATTGGTTTTTTTTGGCACCCTTGTACATTTTAAAATTAATGTCTTTTCTGTGATGGGGATTGGTTCCCCTGGTACTGTACGAAATTAAATTTCCGCTGATGGGGTGGGTCCCCCTGGTAGTGTTTAAAATACGTATGTTTGGGAACTTATTGTGTATCCCCTGCTACTGTTGTGAATGTGTTTAATTGATAATGTCGATCTACTGGTACTGTTTTTTTGCAGTGATGTGCTTGGTCTCCCTGCGACAATATGAAATGTGGATGTATTTGTATATCATAATGTTGATTTTTTTTTTTTTGGGCCTGTGATGTGGTTGCCTGTCCTGCTACTATCTGAAATGTGCATGTTTTTAGTATCATAATGTTGATGTAGTGTTTCATTGTTTTTAAATATTTTTTTGGTGGCTTGTGACGGTTTATTATCTACTCATGATGCTATGTGAAATGTGCATTTTTTTGTTATCAGAATGCTGTTTTTTTTATATTTTTTTAAAACATTTTCTTGGCCCTGTGATGCTTTTGCTACTCATCATGCTATCTGAAATGTGCATGTGTTTAGTATCCTAATGTTGATCTTGTGTATTTTTGTTTTTAATTTTTTTTTTTGGTGGCCTGTGACGGTTTATTATCTACTCATGATGCTATGTGAAATGTGCATATTTTTTGTTATCAGAATGTTTTTATTTTTATTTTTTTAAAACATTTTCTTGGCCCTGTGATGCTTTTGCTACTCATCATGCTATCTGAAATGTGCATGTGTTTAGTATCCTAATGTTGATCTTGTGTATTTTTGTTTTTAATTTTTTTTTTTGGTGGCCTGTGACGGTTTATTATCTACTCATGATGCTATGTGAAATGTGCATATTTTTTGTTATCAGAATGTTTTTTTTTTATATTTTTTTAAAACATTTTCTTGGCCCTGTGATGCTTTTGCTACTCATCATGCTATCTGAAATGTGCATGTGTTTAGTATCCTAATGTTGATCTTGTGTATTTTTGTTTTTAATTTTTTTTTTTTTGGCCTGTGACGGTTTATTATCTACTCATGATGCTATGTGAAATGTGCATATTTTTGGTTATCAGAATGTTTTTTTTATATATTTTTTTTAAAACATTTTCTTGGCCCTGTGATGCTTTTGCTACTCATCATGCTATCTGAAATGTGCATGTGTTTAGTATCCTAATGTTGATCTTGTGTATTTTTGTTTTTAAATTTTTTTTGGGGGGGCCTGTGACGGTTTATCTACTCATGCTGCTATCTTACATTTGCATGTGTTTAGTATCCTAATGTTGATCTATTTTTTTTTTTCAAGTTATTTTTTTTGCCTGTGACGGTTATCTACTCATGCTGCTATCTTACATTTGCATGTGTTTAGTATCCTAATGTTGATCTACTTTTATTTTTTTTGCAATGTTTCTTTTTTGGGGCCTGTGACGGTTTTTCTACTCATGCTACTATTTGAAATGTCCATGTTTTTAGCATCATAATGTTGATCTACTGTTTTTTTTTTTTTTTTTGTGGATCAGGTGGTTCCCCCTGGTACTGTATTTTTTTTTTTTTTTTTTCCAGGGATACGGTTTCCCCCTGGTACTGTTTATGGCTACAATTAATGATTGCATGTTGTGTTCGGTAAACATGTTTGAATGTTATATTTTAAAACAGGGACAATCAATACATATAAACACAATTCCTTTTTGTCTGTTAATTCCACAGCAGAAGAATTGATGCTGGAGATGCAAGGGCACAGGAGATCCTGGATGCAAGGAGGCAAGCCAGTAGAAAGTAAATATGACATCCCCCATGTCCCTGAAAATTACATGTTTGTTTTTCTCTTTCAGCCAGGGACAAGGAATCCACATATATTCACTGTCCCTTTTTGTGTCCTTACTCAACAGCAGAAGACGTCAACGAGAGGCGGCGGCGGCTGAAGTAGAGCAGAGGGGAGGAGAGGACCTCCAAGCGCGGAGGATAGCCAGCAGAAAGTAACTATGACATCCCGCATTTTGCTCAAAATTACATGTTTGTTTTTCTTTCAGCCATGGACAAGGAATAGTAAATTCACAGTCCCTTTTTACTCAACAGCAGAAGACGGCAACAACAGGCGGCGGTGGATTCATCACAGAGACGAGAGGAGGAGAGGCGGGCTAGGAGGGAAGCCAGCAGAAAGTAAATATTACATCCCCCATTTCCCTAAAAATTTACATGTTTTTCTCTTTCAGCCAGGGACAAGGAATATAGAAATATATTCACTGTCCCTTTTTGTTTCTTTCTTCCACAGCAGAGACCGTCAAACAGCTGCTGCAGCTGCCGCAATGGCGGCCTTGGCGGAAGAGGCGGCGGCGGAAGCAGCAGCGGCGGCGGCAGCACAAGCCGCATCGCCATCTCCTCCCTCCCAGCCAGAGCCAGAACGGGACACATCTTCTTCTGGGAGCCCTCCTACCCATCGTCAGCAATTGGCGGTAAAAATACCTATTTATTTTTTTCTATCCACAATCCATCTGTGGGCTATATGTCTTGATTGTCTTTTTTTAATAACAGGAATCGCAAGATGACGAGGAGCTCCCAGAGGAAGAAGGACGGGGTGGAGAGATACCCGGAGTGGGCTCACAATTCGTAAGTATCCTGCATCAATCGCAGAAACACAACATCACACTACACACAACACATAGAAAACCATTTATTACATACTTCACACAGCGGCCAACACCTGCCAATATCCTAATTTTTATTTTCATTTTTAGTCTCTCGGATCTGGCAGCCAGAGGGTTTCTCCCAGCGCCTCTCAGAGTCGTCGTCGTGAGACTGTCGGCGGTTCTCAATGTGTAAGGTTTTTTTTTATTATTTTTTTTTTTTTTAGTTTAGTTTTTATTTTTTAAACGTAAATTTTTTTTTTGGGATTGTTTTCTGAAAATGTAATTTTTTTTTTACATTTTTTTTTAGCTATCTAACATTTTTGGTAGCATTTTCTATAATTTTTAATGTTTACAAAATGGGTTATCTCTAAATTTTTGGTGCAGTAATTTTTCCATTTTAACATGTATAATTTTGACATTTTCAAACAATGTGTCTGATCATTTTCTTTTTTTTCTTTTTTAATTTCACAGGCTTCACAGCGTGCTCCCGACTCGGACACGGAGGAGGGACTGGATGTCGAGATAATGATTGATCTGGTCCGAGAAAGGGAGCCGCTGTGGAACATGGGGGACCACCGGCATTCTGATCAAATTGTAACACGACGGCTCTGGGAGGAAGTGGCAGCGGGAATGGTGCAACGCTGGGAGGACCTCAATCCTAGGTCCCAGACTAAATTCCGTAAGTATAGTTCATGTTGCTGACTGTAAAGGTGTGTTTACAAAACTTCTGTCCTCGTGTCACCCACGCTTCATGTTTTCATGATTTCCTTTTGTGAAACACTATGGAAATAATGAAAACATGAACTCTGGGGGACACGAGGACTGAAGTTTGGGAAACCCTGATGTTGTATACTAACCAATGTGTGCTTTCTCGTTTCAGGGGAGAGAATTGTGAAGCGGTGGCGGTCTGTGAGGGATCGCTTTAAGAAGGAATTCAACAAGGAGATGCGGGCCCCGAGTGGTTCTTCAGGACGCCAGAGCAAATACAAATATGCACGAGCTCTGGCGTTCCTGCGTGAAACCATGGTCACCAGAAGGTAAATATTACCATCAAATGTTAACCTTTTTTTTTTTTGCAGCCAGGGCCATTCCACATCTGTATATTAATTTTATGTTTTTGTTTCTTCCACAGCACGGTGACCAGCACTCGGGCGCCCGCAGAGTTGGCGCCTTCTAGAGCGATCCCTCAGGAGACCGACACCGAGGGACACTTCGACCAACCCTCAACATCTGCACCTTCCCACACACTTGATCCCGCTATCCCCTCCACTAGCGCTGGAGCAGCGTGGCCGGCTGCATTACATGAATCTGCTGGTCAGGATATAACATTCCCTTTACCCCACCCTTCTGACCCTGCCACCTCTAGTACAGCTGCGGGTACTGGGCGGCAGCGTCAGAGGGGTCAGGAAAAGAACTATGCGCCCGAGTTCTTACATATGAACGCATCTTTCCAGAACTGTCTTAAGGTGCTATCTGAACAAGTTGCCGCAGGCGTTAGTCAGATAACCTCCCTAGTTGGTGAGGTGAAGACACTTCTGGAAACTGTGCGTTCAGAGGTAAGAGGATCCCCGAACCACAGTTTTTTTCGGTCGGTTGCGGAGCGCATAGATCCGCTATCTTCTGACCAGCAGATGTATGTGATGCACACATGCCACGCTGCTCTAGTGCAGGTTCTCTCCCATCCTCAATCCACCCCAGTCGTTCCTCCACCTCCCCCCCTACAGCCGCCGTACATCTTCCCCCCCATCCACCTGCCATCCCTCCTCCCCCTCCTATTCAATACCACCCACCTCACCAGGTCCATCAACCTCCCCAATTCCAACAACCTCCCCAGTACCAGCAACCTACCCACTACCAGCCACCTCCCACGTACCACACTCCTACATCGTACCGATCTCCTTCCCCCTTCCAATTGTCTACTATGTCACCTGCTCCTCCTGCCCAACCCTCCACTCCACCACCACCCACCTGTTCTGCCTTGTCTTCCCATTTTAGTCTTTCCACCCCTTCACCTCTTCCTGTTCCTTCCACACCACCATCCCGTTCGTCCCTCCACACTCCCACGGTCGAAGTGTCCCGCAGCCCCTCCAGCAGTATTTCCACCCCACACTACACTGACCTGTAGTGTATGTAAATATTGTTTTAAATATGTTTTTTTAAAAAATAAAGTTGAAAGAAAAAAAAAAAAAAAAAAAGGTTACAAAAACAATAAAGCTGAATAAAAAATAAACTTTAGTTAAACGTTAAAAATTGGGCCAAAAGGCAGACTTTGATATAAATTATATTAAAAAAAATATTTTTAAATAAATTGTTCATTGGTTTAACATTGTTGTCTGTCTTTTATTTATAGGATGTTAAGTTTACAATTTGGTATACAGGTACACCTAACTTTGGCTAAAAGGTTTATAAATGTAACCTTTTTGCCAAAGTTGTGTCCCGGGTAGTGTTGAGCATTCCGATACTGCAAATATCGGGTATCGGCCGATATTAGCTGTATCGGAATTCCGATTCCGAGTTCCGATATTTTCGTCTTATCGGATACCGGAATCGGGATTGTCACTGTCACTGTCAGTGTCCGTCGGTCGGGTCTGTCAGGAGTCAGCGGCACTTACCTGGCAGAAGATCTCCGGCGGTCACATCCCGGACTGCTTCATGGCCGCCATCTTCTTTCCCCGGCGGTCACATGCAGTTTCTCGCGATAACTGCAGTGACTGCTGGGTAATCCCGGCCGTAAAGCAGTCAGTCCGATGACGTCACTGCCGGGGAAGCAGGTAATCAGCTGTGCTGCGTCGCGATGACAGGCTCTGCCTGTCATTGCGATGTAGCACAGCTGGATCGTCGTGGGACTGTCGTTCTGGACTGCGTCGGACAGGTGGTATACTGTTGGTTTGTTTTTTTTCTTTTTTTACAGGAGATCGATGGCGTCGCAGGAATGAGAGTGTAATAAAAGAAATGAAAACTGTGTTGTCTCTTTTATTTCATTAAAAGACTTTTTTCTTGCTGTGTCTTTTTTTTATACATTTAATAACTTTGGGATTAATAATGGATCGGTGTCTTATTGACACCTCTCCATTATTAACCGGGCTTATTGTCACCGTGCAATCAACGGTGACATTAACCCCTTATTACCCCACTTGCCACCGCTACAGGGTAAGTGGGAAGAGCCGGGTAAAGTGCCACAATTGGCACATCTTTTGATGCGCCAAATGTGGGGCTGCTGTAGCCTGGTATTATCAGGCTGTTGAGGGCCAAAATCCATGGGCCTTGACAGTCTTTTAATACCAGGCCGCAGCAGTCTGCATTTTACTTGGCTGGTTAACAAAAATAGGGGGGATCCCCACGCCGTTTTTTTTTTCGAGGGGATCCCCTATTTTTGTTAACCAGCCAAGCTAAGCAGACTGCTGTGGCCTGGTATTATCAGGCTTGCAAGGTCCATGGATATTGGATCCTTACCAGCCTGAAAAACCAGGCCTCAGCGGTCTGCTTCATCTGGCTGGTTAACAAAAATAGGGGGGACCCCACGCCAATTTTTTTCGAGGGGATCCCCTATTTTTGTTAATCAGCCAAGATATGCAGACTGCTGTGGCCTGGTATTATCAGGCTGGCAAGGTCCATGGATCTTGGCTCCTTAACAGCCTGAAAATCCAGGCCTCAGCGGTCTGCTTCATCTGGCTGGTTAACAAAAATAGGGGGGACCCCACGCCAATTTTTTTCGAGGGGATCCCCTATTTTTGTTAATCAGCCAAGATATGCAGACTGCTGTGGCCTGGTATTATCAGGCTGGCAAGGTCCATGGATCTTGGCTCCTTAACAGCCTGAAAATCCAGGCCTCAGCGGTCTGCTTCATCTGGCTGGTTAACAAAAATAGGGGGGACCCCACGCCATTTTTTTTTCGAAGGGAACCCCTATTTTTGTTAATCAGTTCCCTCTGACGTCACTGATTGTGTCCCTGGCTGACCTGAAGTGAAAGTGGAAAGCAATCAATTAAGCTTTCCACTTAAGGGCCCGTCTCACATAGCGATATCGCTACCGAGATCGCTGCTGAGTCACTAGTTTTGTGACGCAGCAGCGAGCTCACCAGCGATATCGCTGTGTGTGACATTCAGCGACGATCAGCCCCCCTGCCGGGTATCGCTGATCGTCGCTGAAATGTCAGGACCTTTTTTTGATCGCTGGTTTCCCGCTGACAGGCACACATCGCTGCGTGTGACAGGCGGGAGACCAGCGATCCGCTGGTAACCAAGGTACACAGCGGGTTTCCAGGCGCGGGGCTGTGCCTAGAAACCCGCTGTGTACCTTGGATACCAGCGCCCTGATGCAGGGAGCTGGTATCCAAGGTACACAGCGGGTTTCCAAGCGCTGCGCGGTGCCTGGAAACCCGCTGTGTACCTTGGTTACCAGCGGATCGCTGGTCTCCCGCCTGTCACACGCAGCGATGCGTGCCTGTCAGAGGGAAACCAGCGATCAAAAAAAGGTCCTGACATTTCTGCGACGATCAGCGATACCCGGCAGGGGGCTGATCGTCGCTGAATGTCACACACAGCGATATCGCTGGTGAGCTCGCTGCTGCGTCACAAAACTAGTGACTCAGCAGCGATCTCGGTAGCGATATCGCTATGTGAGACGGGCCCTTAAGCGATGTTACCCGCAGTGTCGCTGTCCCAGATCGCTGCCTGAGCTGCCTGTTTGGCAGCTCAGCAGCGATCATGTAGTGATACACCAGCGATCCTGACAAGTGCATATCGTTGTCGGGATCGCTGGTGTATCGTTATGTGACACCCAGCCTTTACTCTCCTGTCAGGCAGGAGAGGAACTCATTCATTTGGGGTTTACTGTGAGGCTGCAGCATTAGCTGCGGTCCCTGCAGTAAACATTAACCCTTTCTGAAGGATTTCACCGTGGGACCTGACTGTGCATGGGATAGGTAAGAATAATTTTGCTTTTTTATTTTATTTTTATTACAGGAATGGTTTTAGCAGGTAAATAAAATATGGTCAAAAACTGTGTGATTATTTCATTAAACTTCTTTTTTATTAAAGTGTGTGTGTTTGATTTTTCTTTCATACAATAGGATTAATAATTGATAGTTGTCTAATTGACAGCTCTCAATTATTAACCTGGCTTAAAGTGACCTTTCAATTGCAAGGTCATTTTAACCCCTTATTAACCCATTCGCCACCGCTACAGGGCAATGGGAATAGACGGGCAAAGTGCCAGAAAGGGCAAATCTAATTAGAGATTTGCCCTTTCTGGGGTGTCTGGGGGCAGATGTTAAGTAGCCGGGGGGGGCCAAAAATAATGGTCCCTCTCTGGGCTATTATTATCTGCCCCCACTCACTGGCTTTGTCTGTCTGGTTGCGAAAATAGGGCGGGAGCCCACGCATTTTTTTTCAGCAATTTTACACCTCATATATATATATACATGTCATTGAATTTGTGACACATATATATATATATATATATTTATATTTGTAGTTCATACACTTCTACATAGTATAATAGCCGCTAATTCAATTGCCGGCTTTTGTGAAAATGCAGAACCCGACATGAAATGACACTTGGTGTACATAGGGTTAACCATGTCTTTTCATGTCCTTTGCTATCTAATTTGCACAAACAATTAAATCAGACTATGTGTGCAAAATTTCACACCTGTAGGGGTTAATTAAAGGTGTAAATTCGTAGCAAAAAAGTCCGTTTTTTTTACAACGAATTTACACCTTTAATTAACCCCTACAGGTGTGAAATTTTGCACACATAGTCTGATTTAATTGTTTGTGCAAATTAGATAGCAAACGACATGAAAAGACATGGTTAACCCTATGTACACCAAGTGTCATTTCATGTCGGGTGCTTCTGTCTTTTCACTGAAGCCGGCTTTACCCGGCAATTGAATCAAAGGATATTTTACTATGTAGAAGTGTATAAACTATACATATATGTATATATATATGTCACAATGACATGTATATATATATATATGTATTCTATGTGTGTATATTTAGTGTTTACAAGGAAAGATTGGGGTTTTTTTAGTTGCAATATTTTGTTCCCATAGACTTACATGGGACTTCCGGTATCGGTATCGGGTATCGCCGATTTTTTAGTGATATCGGCGATACCATTCCGATTCCGATACTTTAGGATATCGGAAAGTATCGCTCAACTCTAGTCCCGGGTTGTGTAGTATGCAAAGTATATTATCTTTTTCCAAAAATTGTGTACTTTGTTAGGTTATACCCTACAACAGGGTTCCCCAACTGCAGTCCTCAAGGACCACCAAAAACATATCATGTTTTCAGGATTTCCTTTGTATTGCACAGGTGAGGCAATTATCACGTGAGCAATACAAAGGAAATCCTGAAAACATGACCTGTTGGTGGGCCTTGAGGACTGCAGTTGGGGAACCACGGCCTACAATGTACACTTTTTTGGGAGAAAATGTGAAATACTTTTGTTAAAACAAACAGCCATGGACACAACTATGGCAAAAAGTTTACAGTAGAAAACACAAAAGAAGGTAGACAAGTAAACTATTAAAGGTTTATTGTGGGTAAAGAAAATTTTTAAAAGAAACAATACATTTATCACACTCTGTCATCCTGCCAGTCAACACTACCTTCCGGTGACACAAAGTATTGAGCAAACTGGTCCCTCATTCTTGAAACCGCGACTGTACTGCGAGTGGTAATGTTGCTGTAGTCGTGCAAAGTTGTTTCTTGATTGTGGTCCTCCATAGAAATCGGTTCCTTGGTTAGGACAAAATTATGTAGGACCACGCACGCTTTAACAACATCATCAACAGTCTCAGTCTTCAAGTTAATTGAAGTCAAAAGGACACGCCATTTTGCTGTCATAATGCCAAAGGCACACTTCACCATCCGTCTGGCTCTTGTGAGGCGGTAGTTCAATATCCGCTTTGTATATGTCAATCCTCTGCTGGCGTACGGCTTCAAGGGTGTTCGGACAGCTGGAATGCCTCATCACCTACACAAACAAATGGCATCGGTGGCCTGAGGTTTGAGGCAGTGGCCTAGGGGGGGAAACTGAAAACTGTTTCCATACAGTTTACGGCCCATGGCAGATAGTTTAAAGACTTGGGAGTCATTTGACTGTCCATAAGACCCAATGTCCACCGCGATAAACTTGTAGTCTGCATCTGCAATAGCCATCAGGACGACTGAGAAATATTTTTTATAGTTAAAGAATTCTGATCCGGTTCCTTTAGGCTTTTGAATGTGGATGTGCTTTCCATCAACAGCGCCCAGGCAATTGGGGAACTGGCAGATACAGAGAAACTGGTCCGCTATTTGAAGCCACCGCTCTGTTGTTGGCTCTGGAAGGAATTCTCCAACCAAACTATCCCACAGAGCACGACAAGTGTACTTTATTATCCCGGATAGTGTGGAGATTCCCAGCCGATACTGAAAATGGAGCGATGACAGAGTTTCGCCAGTTGCCAGAAATCTGAAAACAAAATAGAAAATACAAATTATTTCAGAAACACAGCATTACATACCAGAACTCAGCTATAACTTCTCTGGATTTTGTCGAAGCTCCATGTTCAGTGTTGAATAGACACCACGTGTTAATCTCTGTGCCGTGATGGGGTGGATCCACATACGTCGTCGTCTTCGCAGGCGCTGACGCCTAATGCGCTGCTCCTCAAACTTTCGCTCCTTCTCCAGAACGATAAACCTCAATCGATTCATCTCCGCAGTAAAATCAACAAGATTCCTGAAGATATTGCCGATAATGACATCCATGTTCGCCAATCACTTGCTACTTGCTCTTCTCTCCAACCTGCACTTGCTCCTCTACAACCTGTCAAAGATGGGATGTAGGAGCAGTGTATATATAGGATTACAGTAGCCAATCATGTTTGGAACCCCAAAAATGGGCGTTTTTAAAAACCGGATCCGGCGCATTACGGCGTCAACGGATGCCAAACCGGATACACCGGATGAGACGGATCCGGTTTTTGAACGGAGCACAGAACCGGATCCGTCAAAAAAACGGATGCGGCGCATCCGGTTTTCATACTGGATGCCGGATGCGGCGCTGCGGCAAAATGCCGGGGGCGCCGTCAGGCGCAAAACGGATGTGTGAAAGAGGCCTTATACTTGGAGCTTTCACTATGTGACGTTTTCCACCATTCTCTGTTCACAAACCTGGATTTTATCAGGAAAAAATGAATATACACCATGGTCATCATCATGGCATGAATGAGTGTTATTACAGATATATTCATAATATTTATATATTCTGGGTTTCCAAAAAAAAGGAGGAGCCCTCAGGGTTCTCTACCAGCATTGATCTGACCCTGCCAGGCAAGCAGCAATTTGCTGTCACTTTTATTTCACTGCAAACAATACATGCTTAAGGGTAACCTTTCACCAGGTTTTCCCATAATAAACTACAGCCACCATCATTAAGGTCTCTTTACAGCAGTCTAATAAGTTGTATTTAAGTCTCTAATCCCTTCTGCATAGCCTAAAAAATACCTTTCACAATCCCCCCATATGGAGTGGGCATGTCTTCTCTTCTTACGGTTGCCATCGTCCTTCTTGCTTCGTGTGGATGACGTGTTCTATGTTATCCAATCAGTATATCCAAATCATTTTTCTGCACAGGCGCACTTCTTTCTGCCTTGCCAAAGGCAGAGCAAAGTACTGTAATGCGCATGCGCAGGCTTTACTTCTAGGTTATTAGCGCTCTTTATCCTCTTCCGGTGCATGCGCATTACAGTTCTTTGCTCTGACCTCAGCAGGGCTGAGCGAAGTGCGCCTGTGAAGGAGCAGGATTAGGGGGCAATGTGTGAATGAAGTAGGATGTGTCATCCACATGAAGAAAGAAGGAGGACGGCGATTGTAAGAAGAGAGGGGGCGCCGAAATAAGACCAGCGATGGCCATCGGACTGGTCAGAGGGAGTTATAAAAGGTATTTTTTGTGCTATACAGACTGGATTGGATATTTATTAACAGAGTACTAGAATACTATAAAAGAGGCCTTAAAGGGGTTTTCCCACAAGCATAAGTTGATATTAATCAACACATCATGGAATAATAATCATTTCCACAATTGAATGTGTTTAAATAAAATGTTCCTTTGCTGAGATAATCTTATAAATGTGCCCCTGCTGTGTACTGTGCAACGTCTGTGTCTGACCGTACAGGAACATGGTCTGATCATACCACAGCTACTGGACAGAAAGGGGGAGAAACAAATTATACAGACATTGCAGCAGTGGGTCACAGCTGATTCTTTCTCTGGAGTAAAACATTGTTTAAAAACAGGTTAAGGAAATGTTTTACGTCACAAAAAGAATCAGCTGCGATCCCGTGCTGTAATATCTGTATAGTCATTTGCTTCCGGAGCTGTGGTATGATCAGACCATGTTCCTGCACGGTCAGACACAGACATTACACAGTACGCAGCAGGGACACATTAATAAGATTATCTCAGCACAGGATCATTTTTTTTAAACACATCCAATTGTAGAAATTATTATTATTCCAAGATCTGTTGATTAAAAACAAATTTCGTTAGTGGGAAAACTCCATTAAATGTAGTTAATATTGGGAAAACCTGGTGATAGGTTCCATTTAATTCACATTTACTTTTAATATACAGATGTGATTCCCATAATCCTAAATTATATAGGCAACAACAACACTTCAAGATATCATTTTAAACATAATCTATGGTAGAATGATATGTCCCATAGAGAAAGTGATTTAGAAAAGCGTGGTAATTTTAAAATATAATATTTTTATTTAACAATAATAAAAACTGACAGTGAAACAACAGACAGAATGGAATAACCAATAATTGGTTATTCCATTCTGTCTATTGTTTCACTGTCTATTGTTTCACTGTCAGTTTTTATTATTGTTAAATAAAATATTATATTTTAATATACAGATGTGTCTACCCATCATTTTGTTAGAATTTGTCACAAAACTAATGTAATTAACTGGGGTTTTTTTGCATTTGTAATGTGTAATATATTGTATCTGCATAATATTTACCATTTTGCAATTGAAATGTTTTTTCTAATCCTCATTTCAAAAAAAAAAAAAACTGAACTGAAGTAGACTTGAATGACATGCATGATGTAGAAGCATGTTCACACTGGCCATAAAAGCAAGCAAAACCAAAGGAAAAAACAATGTGTGCATATACCCTAATGAAAATAAATAAGTAAAAAAGCAAGTACATTAAATAATTAACATAGGGTACTTAGTAAACACTGTTTTGATCAAAGAAGTATAAAGCTGTCCCACCACGGCAAGGTGTACCCATTTGGGACAGTAACTATATTCTCTAACGTTAAAACCTACCTAGTGTGAATAGTCGCAGAGAGTCTCCGGATCCCAAACGGACACCCAGCTTAGGAGCTTTATACTTTTTTGATCAAAACAGTGTTTGCTAAGTACCCTGTGTTAATTATTTAATGTACTTGCTTTTTTACTTATTTATTTTCATTAGGGTATATGCACACATTGTTTTTTCCTTTCGCTTTGCTCATTTCAAGGAAAATAGAAAGATTCCCTCATACAATATTTTTTTTCCACTGACTTCTGCAAAACCTTGATTTGATTTTGTTAAGGTGAGCCAATCCTTACAAATGTTTGACTCTTTAGCTTCAGGGACCATTATCAATTCAAATCAGATTACCTTTAGGACACAGAAGACTAAAGGTACTGCCACACTAAACAATCCGCTAGCGATCACGATAACGACGCATACTAATGCGATCGCTAGCGGGATTGTTTCTATATCGCTGATAGCGGCTTAACTTAGCGATGTCGTTAAGGACGCTATCGCGGTTAGCGATCTCCTTAACGACTTTAGCGGTACAAAAGTACCGCTAAATCGCTAAGAAAAGGTGCCACACTCAGCGATATATACTTACCAGCGGGGGCGCCGACGATAAAATAGGGTCCGGAACGATGTCAGCGACGAGCGAGATCACAGCAGGATCTCAGCAGGGGCCACGTCGCTGGTAGATGCCGCACACAACAACATCGCTAACGGGATCGCTAAATAGTGACGTTTTTTAGCGATCCCGTTAGCGATGTTGTTTAGTGTGGCATACCCTTAAAGGGCATATAGTATATAATTCCACATGTGTTAATTCATAGTTTTGATGCCTTCAGTGTGAATTTACAATTTTCAGTCATGAAAAATACAGAAAAATCTTTAAATGGAAGGTGTGTCCAAACTTTTGGTCTGCACTGTTATATATATTTATATATATTGTGACTGCTAAAAATTTTAAGCAATGCAAGCTAAACATCACAAAGCAGATTGCATTAGATGGGTTTTCTGTTTTTTAGCAGAACTACTTGCTTGATCTGCATGTGAAGGGCTCAATAGAAGGGCAGTGAAGTGTGAATTGCCGGCCTTTGCTTTTAAATGGATTTTTTTTAACAATAAAAAGGGCAGAGGGGAGAGAGAGGTAACTCACCATATCTTGGCAAAGCGATAAGTCAGCCTGAGCTCCCAACAATAAGATTCCTATTAGTCAGAGTGGACTTTGGTAGGCGAATTTAATTTTAGATGCATAGAAAAGTCTCTGTGACTCTACTAAAAGGATGTAAACATGTAGGAAGCCATTAGTTACTGTATACAACTCCACCAACCTTTACAAATAACCCAAATGCAGATAGAAAAAATGTATAATTAATAATACATGAATAAAATATACTATGCATGGTATTTATTTTAAATGTTTTAAAGTGTTTTATTCACGAACATTTGATTTAAAATTTTCTGTTTGGAAGAATTTGTTATTAAGGGGAAAAATTGTTACCATTGTCAGCCATTTTTCAGGCTACGGAGAGCTGTCTTTAATCACCCAGTCACTCACTTACAAAGAAGTATTCATAAACACGGCCCTGTAACCCTCCTTCTCCTTGTCAGGAAATCATTTGTATATTACTTTGGTACACACAGGGGTTGATTCATCAGTCAAAAGTCATAACGCGTAGTTCACGCCAGTTTGAAATAAAATCTGAAATGGGTGGAGCTGGGAATAGATTGGGTAGGATGGGAGATGACCACGCCTTCCTGTCCAATTCACTAAAAATGGGGGCGCTTGGTACTCAAAAAACGATACTCAAGTCTCTGACTGGATTTGAATTTTTGGCAAGGTGCACGCCACTCAGAAGATTAGCTGAATTCGTTAAGTGGCGTGCTCATCTAATGAATTCTGTATATTGTACTGGGACGATATCCTGAGACATAAAAATACACAAAGAAAATGGGAGACGTTTATTAGTATCCTGAATAGGACCTGTGCACAGTATATACCCTATGGAATAAACATGCTAGAATTAGGAGGAAACCACTATGGCTAAATAGAGCTGTAAGGGGCGCAATAAGGGACAAAAAGAAAGCGTTTAGGGAATTAAAGCAAGTAGGTAGTGAAGAGGCATTAAATAAATACAGAAGACTGAATAAATTCTGTAAAAAGCAAATCAAGACAGCAAAGATTGAGGCAGAGAGACTCATTGCCAGGGAAAGTAAAAATAATCCCAAAATATTCTTTAACTACATAAATAGCAAGAAACTAAAAAATGATAGTGTTGGTCCCCTTAAAAATAGTCTGGGTGAAATGGTGGATGAGGATGAGGAAAAAGCCAATATGCTAAATGACTTTTTTTCAACTGTATTTACACAAGAAAATCCCATGACAGATAACATGATCAGAGATAAAAAAATTTCTCCATTAAATGTCACATGCTTAACCCAGCAGGAAGTACGGCGGCGTCTAAAAATCACTAAAGTTGACAAATCCCGGGTCCGGATGGGATACACCCCCGAGTACTGCAGGAATTAAGTACAGTTATAGATAGACCATTATTTTTAATCTTTAAAGATTCCATAATAACTGGGTCTGTACCACAGGACTGGCGTATAGCAAATGTGGTGCCAATATTCAAAAAGGGGGCAAAAACTGAACCTGGAAATTATAGGCCAGTGAGCTTAACATCTACTGTGGGTAAAATCCTGGAGGGTTTTTTAAGGGATACTATATTGGAGTATCTGAAGCTGAATAACCTCATGACACAGTATCAGCATGGGTTTACGAGGGACCGTTCTTGTCAGACTAATCTGATAAGCTTTTATGAAGGGGTAAGTTCAGGACTGGACCAAGGGAATGCAGTGGACGTGGTGTTCATGGACTTCTCAAAAGCTTTGATACAGTGCCACACAAAGGTTGATACATAAAATGAGAACAATGGGGATAGGGGAAAATATGTGTAAGTGGGTTAAGAACTGGCTCATGGATAGGAAACAAAGGGTGGTTATTAATGGAGCACACTCGGACTGGGTCACGGTTAGCAGTGGGGTACCACAGGGGTCAGTATTGGGGCCGCTTCTCTTTAACATATTTATTAATGACCTTGTAGGGGGCATACAGAGTAGTATTTCAATATTTGCAGATGACACTAAACTCTGCAGGGTAATAATACAGAGGAGGATAATTTTAAATTACAGGAGGATTTATGTAAACTAGAAGCTTGGGCTGATAAATGGCAAATGAGCTTTAATGGGGATAAATGTAAGGTCATGCACTTGGGTAGAACAAATAAGATGTATAATTATGTGCTTAATTGTAAAACACTGGGCAAAACTGTCACTGAAAAAGACTTGGGTGTATGGGTGGACGACAAACTCACATTTAGTGGCCAATGTCAGGCAGCTGCTGCCAAGGCAAATAAAATAATGGGATGCATTAGACGAGGCATAGATGCTCATGAGGAGAACATAATTTTACCTCTATACAAGTCATGGTGCGACCACACTTAGAATACTGTGTGCAGTTCTGGTCTCGGTGTATAAGAAAGACATAGCTAAACTGGAGCGGGTGCAGAGAAGAGCGACCAAGGTTATTAGAGAACTGGGGGGTCTGCAATACCAAGACAGGTTATTACACTTGGGGGTTTTTTAGTTTGGAAAAACGAAGGCTTAGGGGTGATCTTATTACAATGTACAAATATATGAGGGGACAGTACAAAGACCTTTCTGTTATGTTTCGGTAGCTGAGGAGTGCAGGTAAAAAAGGCAATACACCAGAGCAGTTGGAATCTATGGGATTGCAGTACCCTGACTAACCACCACAACTAGAGGCAGCCGTGGAGCGTTCCTACGTTGGTCCTAGACGCCTCGTCACAGCCTGAGAAACTAACTACACCTAAAGATAGAAATAGGAAAGCTATCTGCCCGGAGCAGAACCCCAAAGATAATAGAAAGCCCCCAAACATGTAATGGCGGTTAGACAAGAGGAAATACTGACACAGAAAGAAAATAGAATGAGCAAACGCTGGGGCCCAAACTATCTAAATAGAAAAAGGACAGGAAGGGTACTCACGCAATCCCAGAAAACCCTGAAAAACACCAACTCTACTAATTTTAAAATCACCTGAGATCACACGGGCCCCTACCACCTAAATTAGCTCTCTGGTGTAACAAATCAAAACAGCAGCCACTGAAAAAACTGGAAAAAGCAAAAGAACAAAACTCAGTGGCTGAACTAAACTGAGAAGGAGAAAGCCCGGAGGGGACCCAGAAGGCCCCAAAGAAGTGCAGGACAAAATGCAAAAATATAGCAACAACACAAAAGAAGAAAATTCTTATCTGGTAGCAGGAGATGCAGACACGACACAGCAGGCTACAAGGGAAACTGGAATGAAGGATTCAGACCAGAACAATTGATCACGGCAACCCGATGGGAAAATGACTCCCTTTATATAAGACCAGTCAGTAACACCTGATTCCCAGTCCTCACATCTTCACTAGTACGCTTGTAACCACCAGAGCGAGCCTCTGCTCAGAACTCATCTCAAACCCATTCACAACAGTACCCCCCCTTGAGAAGGGTCACCGAACTCATTTGAGCAACCAGATCGGTCAGGATGAGTTCTATGATACGCACGGATAAGTCTCCTAGCTGGATGTCCGAAGCAAACCACCCAAGAATTGTCTTCCTGACCATAACCTCTCCATTTAACCAAATACTGGAGTTTCGTCTAGAAAAACGAGAATCCAATATTTTCTCAAACCCATACTCCAGATTGCCCTCAACCAAAAAAGGGTCGGAGGCACAGTAGCAGGAACCACTGGCTAACAAACCTCTTCAACAAGGGACTTGTGGAACACGTTATGGATTTAAATGTCCCTGGAAGAAGCAAACGAAAGAAACAGGATTATAATCTCCATGATCTTATAAGGTCCAATGAACTAGGCTTAAATTTAGGAGATGCTACTCTCATAGGAATATTCTTTGAGGACAACCAGACCAAGTCCCCCACTTTAAAACCGAGGAACCATCAGTCCTATGCCGGTTAGCAAACGCTGGGCCCTCTCCTGAGAGAGGACAACCTCTCACTACCTGGTCCCAAATCTGTTGCACGCTCAACAACAGAGTCAACACCTGGACAGACAGAAGGCTTCCGTCTGTCCGGAAGAAAATCGAGGGTGGAAAACCAGAATTACAGAAAAACGGAGACAAAAGTGGCAGGCTAGCCCTATTATTAAGAGCAAATCAGCCAAAGGCAAAAAAGAGACCCAGCATCCTGATCAGCAGACACAAAGCATCTTAGATAAGTCTCTAATGTCTGGTTGTTCTCTCAGTTTGACCATTGGTCTGAGGATGAAATGCGAGGAGAAAGACATTGAACACCCAGTTAGAACAAAAAGTCCTCCAAAATCTGGAAACAAACTGGACTCCTTGTCAGACCAATGTTCTCAGGAATGCCGTGTAAACGAACACGTGGAAGAAAACCGGCACCAATTCAGAGGAGGAAGGCAACTTAGGTAATGGCACAAGATGTATCATTTTGGAAAACCTATCACAAATTACCAGATGGTGGTCATTCTCTGAGAAAACAGGAAGATCGGAAATGAAATCCATAGAGGTATGGGTCCATGGTCTCTTGGGCACAGGCATGGCATCAACAAACACTAGAGCGAGAGCAAGGCTTGGAGCGAGAGCAAGTCCGCAGGACTGCACAAATTCCCTGACATCGCGAGACAAGTAGGCCACCAAAAGGACCGACTAACCAAGTCTCTGGTACCAAAATTCCGGGATGCCAGCCCATTGCGGAACAATGAATCTCAGACATTCACACTCTTTTTCCATTGGTCCGGGACAAACAATTTTCCAACAGGGCAGCGCTCGGGCCTATCCTCCTGACCCTCCAGAGCAAGTTCAAATTGGCGAGATGGCAGAAAGAACTACACCCTCTTTCAAAATAACAGAAGGATCAGATAACTCAGGAGAGTCCGCAAGGAAACTCCTCGAGGAGGGCATCCGCCCTTAACATTCTTAGTGCCAGGAAGAAGGAAACCAAAATTAAAACGTGTGAAAAACAAGGCCCACCTGGCCTGTTAGGATTGAGTCGCTTGGCAGTATTCCAGATAGACCCGATTCTTATGGTCGTAAGGACCACCACCTGATGTTTGGCTCCCTCCAGCAATGTCCCACTCTTCAAAAGCCACTTCATGGCCAATAACTCCGATTACCCACGTAAAATTACGTTCAGTAGGAGAAAATTTTCGAGAGAAAAGGCACAAGGGTTACTTTTAGAGGTCTCTGGATCTTTTTGGGACAAAACGGCACCTGCCCCATTTCAGAGCATCAACCTCCACTGAAATGGCAGAGTAAACATCAGGCTGCCGTTTGAAAGGAGCAGAATTAATTCTTTGCTTAGTTCCTGAAATGCAAGAGCCTCAGGAGGCCAATTTCACCAAATCAGAACCCCTTTTGGTCAAATCAGTTTGGTTTAACAAAACCGAGAAATTACCAATAAATTTCGAAAAATTGGCAAAACCCAAAAACTTGAAGAGCCTTTATTTAAGTAGGTTGGACCCATACAGATGGCTGAACCTTGACCGGGTCCATTTCAATAAACAGAGGGGACAAAAAGAATCCCAGAAATGAGATTTCTGTCCAAAAAGAAAATTTGATCCTTCACTACAGGCTTTCCCTCAAAATCTGGAACACGTCCGAACATGTTTCAATGAGAGTCCCAGTCTTAGAAAAAATCAAGAATCATCCAAATAAACAATCAGAAATTTGTCCACAAAACCTGAAAATGTCATTCATGAAGGACTGGAAGACGGAAGGGGCATTATGAGCCCAAAGGGATCACTGGTACTCAAAAGCCCTTCAGGGGATTGAATGCGTCTTCCTTTATCCCCCTGCTTATGGAAAAGTTATCGCCCCCCTGAGGTCAGCTTGGTAAACCAAGTAGCGTTTTTCCTGGAAAAAAGGTCAGAAATCAAGGGTACGGGTATTGATATTTCACAGTAATTTGTTCAAGAGGTAATAATACCGGCCTTAATGAACCTCTTTTTGGCCACCCAAAAAAAAAAACCGGAATAAGGGTGAAGAGGATGGTTGTATGACCCCCTTTTCCAATGATCCTTGTAAAGACGCTAGGTCAGTTCAGGTAAGACAATTAAAAAAGGCGACCTTTAGGGAATTTATACCCCGGGAAATTCAATAGCGCAGTTAAATCCTTGGGGAGGTAAGGATCAGATTTACTTTCGCTAAAAACAATCAGAAAAAAAACAAAAAGTCAGGAACATCCTGGCTTGGGGGGAGGCAGAAAAAAACAGGATGTTGGTTATTAACCATTGGCAGCCCCAATGGTTACGACAGATTTCCAATCCAAAACAGGATTATGAGACTGTCCAAGGGAAAACCCCGCACGATAATGTATGCGTTTTATAGAACCAAAAATTTGCAGCACTCCTGGTGATCAGGTTAACCCTCATTTCACCTGAGTAAAACGGAGTTTTTTCAGC
>JARQOD010000005.1:68594373-68672618 GCA_033576555.1 Oophaga sylvatica
AAAACATTTAACATGGCTTTATTGGAATATTTATGCATATTGCATATTTGCACATACAAAAATAATTATTTATCCAACAAAATTGATAGTTGTCTAATTGACAGCTCTCAATTATTGACCTGGCTTAAGGTCACCTTTCAATAGCAAGGTGGCTTTAACCCCTTATTAACCCATTCGCCACCGCTACAAGGCAATGGGAATAGACGGGCAAAGTGCCAGAAAGGGCGAATATAATTATAGATTTGCCTTTTCTGGGGTGTCTGGGGCAGATGTTAGTAGCCGGGGGGCCAAAAATAATGGTCCCTCTCTGGGCTATTATTATCTGCCCCCACTCGCTGGCTTTGTCTGTCTGGTTGAGAAAATAGGGCGGGAGCCCACGTCTTTTTTTTCAACAATTTTACTCCTCATATATATATATACATGTCATTGAATTTTTGACACATATATATATATTTATAGTTCATACACTTCTACATAGTACAATAGCCGCTAATTCAATTGCCGGCTTTTGTGAAAATACAGAAGCCGACATGAAATGACACATGGTTTACATAGAGTTAAATATGTCATTTCAAGTTGTTTGAGATATTGTTTTCACTAACAATTACATGAGTGTATGTGTGCAAAATTTGACACATGTAGGGGTTAATTAAAGGTGTAAATTCGTAACAAAAAAGTCCGTTTTTTTACAACGAATTTACACCTTTAATTAACCCCTACAGGTGTGAAATTTTGCACACATACACTCATGTAATTGTTTGTGAAAACCAGATATCAAACTACATGAAAAGACATGGTTAACGCTATGTAAACCATGTGTCATTTCATGTCGGGTGCTTCTGTATTTTCACAAAAGCCGGCATTACCCGGCAATTGAATCAGAGGCTATTTTACTATGTAGAAGTGTATGAACTATAAATATATGTATATATATGTCACAATGACATGTATATATATGTATATGTATTCTATGTGTGTATATTTAGTGTTTACAAGGAAAGAAAGGGTTTTTTTTAGTTCCGATATTTCTGTCTAATAGACTTACATTGGATTTCCGGTATCGGAATCGGAATCGCCGATTCTTTTTGGGTATCGGCGATACCCAATCCGATCCGATACTTCTTGATATCGGGAAGTATCGCCCAACACTACTAACCAGTGATTTTCCCAACTCCTCTATAAAAAGTCTTCTCTTATATAGTTTATTTTTGTTCCAATTTGGGTCTATTTCCTTCCATAGCACGAATGCATTGTATGCTGACACATCAAGCATATTGTAAAAAATCACCATTGGCCACCGATTTGTTTTGCGCTTACAGGTGTATGCAGGTACATACAGGTGAAAATGTAAGTATGTGTAAATCTGCATGGACCAAAAGGACCTAAATAAATTGATAAATAGTAGTAGATGTAATATATAGTCCAAAATGAGATAATAGCTCCTTTATTTTAATCATAAAATGGCTGGAGATCACTATAAAGGGCTATCGGTCATTTTTGACCGAAGAGTACAAGTGTATAAAAAATTGTGGAGCAAAAAGTAAACAAAAAAATATATATATATACCCATAGTAAGAACCCCTCAAATGAGGAAAAGTCAATCAACCACAAGTTTCAGAACCGCATCTTGAATATTTTAAAAAATATTAAAGTTCAAAATCGGTCGTTTTTGACCGAAGATAACAGCAGGGTTAAGTTTTCCTGTGATGTCGTTTATGAGGACCGAAATAAACCAGGCGGAATTTAAATAGAAACAGTTCCTGTGATTCCGCAGATCGCTCCTGACTGAGTAGCATTGTTACTATATATATATATATATATATATATATATTATAACAACAATGCATAAATACAATAATATAATGTAACAAACCAACAATATAGTTGGCCATTGACATAAAAACAGTAGGCAGACTTTAAGGTTTTTCATCATTTTTTCAATTACTAATTACTAAAAAGCACAAAGTTGGTGACATGCTATTTTAACATCAACAAATTGTAACTTTTTGCTATTTTGCACAACTATTACCATTTTATGAAATGGGTTGGAAAATGGGTATAGTTAAGCATGGTTAGCAATGCAAATAAGTTTTCAGACAGATTTTTTTTAAATTGCAACATTTTAAAAGGTTGCCAAAAAATGTGGTAATTATTAGTAGAAGAGGTGGCATAAAAGTGGAAATAGAGCTCTATACAGAAATGTTATTTATACATTCAACAAAATTTTCGAATTGGTAAATTGTCTCTCCACAGATAGAATTTAAGTATAGTTCATGAACATAAAAAAACGTAGCTATCAATAAACGTAACTACAATATACATGGGTACTGTCATAACAATTATGGCTGCAGGCAATACAAATCAGTTGGTCAAAAACATAAGAACTCATCAGTCATCTACGAAACACGTCCCATGTACAGACTACTATGCATGTACAGCCCACGGTTCTACTGATCCGAACTGGAATGTCTGCTAAAAGGCGGTTCAGTTGGGGTCAGGCAACCGCGGACGTTTGGTATATCATGATCCATGCTCAGACCACTTTTCACAGATATCTGAATAAGTGTTAATAATGATATTTTGGATTATCGTGTGACATTTATAAAATGCCTAAGTGTCTCAGAGAATAAACAATTATGCCTAATCAGGAAGTTTAGTGTGCCCCAGAATAAACCATTGCTCAGAAATCCTTTTGACCACAGACTATAACTTTTTGAGAAACATTTTTAACATAAACGTTAGTAATGTGAGAAACATTTTTAACATAAACGTTAGGGATGAACAAATGTCCTCGATTACCTGGGTGCTTGGATGTGCAAGTCACTCGGCGAGCATTTGTCTGTGCTCAAATTTGAAACTGGAATTCCCACCCCGCATGTTTGCCACCCTTTACACAGTCAATAAGAATGTAGGGACTGCATGCGAGTCACTGTAATGTCGTAGCCTTCTTGGTAGTGGCATTACTGTGATTGGGTGGCCGTATGACATCATTTGGGGTTATAAAAGGACTGGCGGCACGATGTTCGGCACACTGATGCCATTGCACAGCTTAGGACAATTCTTATTGGAGGGGAAAGAGTGCTAGTCCAGGGCTATGTGTGCACAGTTCAACGAATCAGTCCTTTACTATTGATACTGTTGCTGATTCTGAACCATCATGCTAACAGCCCTTGTAAGGGCTAAATGTATGTTTTGCTGTTTGTATCAGATACATTCTGCATTTAAGCTAAGAAGGGACAGTTGCAGGAGCCGGTAGAGTGGCAGAATACAGTCTCTAGACAGGGCTTAGGGCTTTGCAGTCCACTGCTAAATATACACACTACTCAACAAAATAAAGGTAACACTAACACAACACAATGTAACTCCATGTCAATCACACTTCTGTAACATCTACCTCTCCAGTAACAAAGCAACACCAATTGTGAATCAATTTCCCCTGCTGTTGTGCAAATGGAACAGACAACAGGTACAAATTATCGGCAATTATCAAGACACCCCTATAAAGGATTGGTTCTGCAGGGGCTGCCCACAGACCATATCTCTATTCTCATTCTCATCTTTTTTGGCTGTTTTGGTCACTTTTGCATTTTATTATTGCTCTCAACCCTAGAGGTACTGTACAGTAGCATAAGGTGGTGTCTACAACCAACAGAAGTTGCTCAGGTAGTGCAGCTCATCCAGGAAGGCACATCAATGTGAGCTGTGGCAATAAGGGTAGCTGTGTCTGTCAGCGCAGTGTCCAGATCATGGAGCAGATACCAGGAGAGAGACCAGTACACCAGGAGACATGAAAGGGGCTGTAGGAAGGCAATAACCCAGCACCAGGACTGCTACCCTCTCCTTTGTGCAAGGAGGAACAGGAGGAGCAGTGCCAGAGTGTTGCAAAATGACCTCAAGCAGGCCACTAACATCCATATGTCTGCTCAAACTGTCAGAAACAGACAACTTGATGGTGGTATGAGCGCCCGACGTCTACAAGTGGGTGTTGTGCTTACAGCCCAACACCATGCAGGCCAATTGCCATTTGTCAGAGAACACCAAGATTGACAGATTTGACATTGGCACCATGTTCTCTTCACGGATGAGAGCAGGTTCATACTGAGCACATGTGACAGACATGACAGAATCTGTAGATGCTGTGGACAATGTTCTGCTGCCTGCAACATCCTCCAGCATGATGGGTTTGACAGTGGGTCAGTAATGGTGTGGGGAGGCATTACTTTGAAAGGCTGCACAGCCCTCCATGTGCTAGCTAGAGTTACCCTGACTGCCATTAGGTACCAGGATGAGATTCTCAAACCCGTAGTGAGACCATATGCAGGTGGAGTGGGACTTGGATTCCTTCTGAAGCATGACAATGCTAGGCCTCATGTGGCTGAAGTGTGTCATCAGTTCCTGCATGATGAAGGAATTTATGCTATGGACTGGCTTGCCCTTTCCCCACACCTGAATCCAATCAAGCACATCTGGGACATCATGTCTTGTTCCATCCACCAACGCAAAATTGCACCACAGATTGTCCAGGAGTTGATTGATGCTTTAATCTAGGTCTGGGAAGAGATCCCTCAGAAGAACATCCGCCGCATCGTCAGGAGAATTGCCTAGGCGATATAGGGAGGTCATACACGCCCGTGGAGGCCACACACACTACTGAGCATCATTTCCTTGTCTTGAGGCATTTCCACTGAAGTTGGATTAGCCTTTAGTTTGATTTTCCACTTTGATTTTGAGTATCATTCCAAATACAGACCTCCATGGGATATTAATTTTGATTTACATGGATCATTTTTATGCTTTTTTGTTCCCACCGCATTCCACTATGTAATGAATAAAGATTTGCAACTGGAATATTTAATTCAGTGAAACCTAGGATGTGGTATTTTATTTGTTCCCTTTTTTTGAGCAGTGTATATAACTCTTATATATGACCACATTTTTGGGGGCATGGGTGAAAAAATTGGCTATATTGCCTTCTGTAGAGTATTACGTGCATTGTGGTACATTTTGGTGGTATATAACCCTCCAAAAAAGCATTTTTATAATTTATTATTATTAATATTTATTTATATAGCGCCATTAATTCCATGGTGCTGTACATGAGAAGGGGTTACATACAAATTACAGATATCACTTACAGTAAACAAACTAACAATGACAGACTGGTACAGAGGGAAGAGGACCCTGCCCTTTCGGACTTACATTCTACAGGATGGTGGGGAAGGAGACAGCAGGTTGGGGGGTTGCAGCAGTTCTGGTGTTGGTTGAGGCAATATCTCCGGTAGTGTTGAGGAGGCAGCGGGGTCATTGCAGGCTGTAGGCTTTCCTTAAGAGATGGGTTTTCAGGTTCCGTCTGAAGGATCCGAATGTGGTTGATAGTTGGACGTGTTGGGGCAAAGAATTCCAGAGGATGGGGGATATTCGGGAGAAGTCGTGGAGGCGGTTGGGTGAGGAGCAAATAAGTGTGGAGGAGAGAAGGAGGTCTTGGGAGGATCGGAGATTACGTGAGGGAAGATATCGGGAGATTAGTTCAGAGATATATGGAGGAGACAGGTTTTGGTGGCCTTGTAGGCATTGAAAAATTTGTCTAGATTCAATTAAACATCCATACAATATTAGATACTCTGTGGTACATTTCGGTGGTATATAACACTCAAAAAAGAGCATTGAAAAATTTTCTGGATTCAATTACAACCTCATAGAGTATTACATGCTTTGTGGTACATTTCTGTGGTATATAACACTCCAAAAAAGTTTTGAAAAATATTCTGGATTCAATTACTCATCCATACAGTATTATGTGCATTGTAGTACATTTCTGTGGTATATAGCACTGTAAAAAAGCATTGTCATTTTTTTCAGGATTCAATTACGCATCCATAGAGTATTGCGTACTTTGTCTTACATTACTGTGGTATATAACACTCCAAAACAGAGTTGAAACTTTTTTAATGAATTCACTCACTCATCCATGCAGTATTACGTGCTCTGTGGTACATTTCATTGTTATGTACATTTCAAAAAAGCATTGTAAATTGTTTCTGGATTCATTTACTCATCCATTCAGTGTTATGTGCTTTGTGGTATATTTGTGTGGTATATAACACTCCAAAAAGCCTTACAGTCTCAAAAATCCACTTCCTTCATTTCCAAATTCCTTCTGACACAGAAAAGAAGCTTTCTCTCCCCTTTTCCTGTGTCTGTTACATGATTGAAAGAGGCTGGCTGACTAACTCAGTTCATTAGTTGAACCAGTCTCTTTTACCTTCACGGCTGATGCAGAAACAGCGAGCCCCCTTCAACCATATCACTAGTCATCTGCTGACAAAGGGAGGGGAAAGCATTCTTACTGCGTGAGAACGAACATAGATGTGGAGGAATTAGATCATGAGACTAACCCATCAGCTTTGCAAAAAACAAAGTATATTACATAGTGTGATTATGATTATTCAACATTTTATCAACTATTAAAATATTTGTACATCATATCTAACTTGAACATTCAATATCAGGCAGCTGTAGGCAAGGAAATAAAATCACAGGACGAGTCAATAGGGGTGCAAACATTTTTGCTTCTTCATCATTTATTGGTCATACCACATAGCACACTTTTGCAGCCATATTACATTAGAATGCATCCGTATTACTGCTATTAGAAGCTAACGTTTAGGCATATTCTTGGATCCTTTGCTGAAAGTATTTAATAAAAGAATCTTCTACAAAGGTTAGATTCTCATTCACAGTAACACAACTTGTCTGCTGCAATAGAAATGCACACCTATGATTTATTAATGGAAGTCAGAAGCAAAGTCATTTGTAATGAATTGTGCAACAAAGACTTTCTCTGGCTGAGACGTGGTGATAACGAGCCATTAGTAACATTTACACTGGTGGTAATTGGGAAAATTAATGATCATTTGCTTTGTCTGTATCCCAAGTAGTGTTTACACTGAGAATTAAGAGCTCTTCTTCTCTGTTTACAGAAGAGGTTTTATGCAGAAGGGCACAAGACGTGGAGACAATGGACTTATCCTCCCATCCCTAACAGCTCTGACTATGGGGAGGTTTTTCCTGTAGTTTGGAGTTTGTCGGAACATATGTTAAAGATGTCTTAGGATCTATTCACACTGTGTTTATAGCACATTCAGTGTATATCCCGGGAAACTGATTGACTGAGAATACTAAAATGGAAAAGTTTGGGGGCATTTTTTGTTCTTAGATACCTTATCCATCAGTTTCCCTTAATGATGGCATATGTCCATACACCTTATGCACAAACAGTTGTTCTCAAAAGTTTACATACCCCTGCAGAATTTTTGCTTTCTTGGCCTTTTTTCAGAGAATATGATTGATAACACCAAAACTTTTTCTCCACTCATGGTTAGTGGTTGGGTGAAGCCATTTATCGTCAAACTACTGTGGTTTCTCTTTTTAAATCATAATGACAACCCAAAAACATCCAAATGACCTTGATCAAAAGTTCACATACCCTGGCGATTTTGGCCTGATAGCATGCACAGAAGTTGACACAAATGGGTTTGAACGCCTACTAAAGGTAACATCCTCACCTATGACCTGTTTGCTTAATCAGTGAGTGTGCATAAAAGCTGAGTGAGTTTCTGGGATCCAGACAGACTCTTGCATCTTTCATACAGCCACTGATTCTTCTGGATTGTGAGTCATGGGGAAATCAAAAGAATTGTCAAAGGATCTACAGGAAAAGGTAGTTGAACTGTATAAAACAGGAAAGGGATACAAAAAGATATCCAAGGAATTGATAATGCCAGGCAGCAGTGTTCAAACTGTGATTAACAAATGGAAAAGGGGCTCTGTAAAAACAAAACCACGGTCAGGTAGACCAACAAAAATGTCTTCCACAACTGCCAGGAAAATTGTTAGGGATGCAAAGGAAACCCCACAAATAACATCAGCTGAAATCTCTTTCCATGCCGTCTACATTTACTAACATTTGGAAATAACAGCTAGTCGTAAAGAGCTCACTGATACCGGCGCAGTCCTGCAATAGGAACCACTGACGTAACAAGTCAGTTCAAGACATTTCTTCCCTCTTAAATATTCAGCTACCACCTGTGAGTGACATTATTGAAAGGTGAAAGGATTTAGGAACCACAGAAACTCAGCCACAAACTGGAAACCATGCAGGCACATAGTGCATAAAAGTCACCTACACTTTTTGACTCCGTAACGTCAGAGTCCAAAGCTTTCTTTGGCACTGATATTAGAAAAACTGTTATCTCATTGGGAGCTTCATGGCCAAGGACTTAGCTATAAGGCTTACATAACAAGGATTGTGCATTTTGCGACATGCAGCCTGACTTTACCTACATGGAGCATGGACTAGTACATGGACTACCACTGTTCTGCCTGCTGTTCATGTGCAGTCATTTGGCAGTACTGGACTGAAAAAATAACAGTGAACAGAGCAAGACCATGTAGATGAGACTGGGAAACATACCTACAGTATCTGTCTATGGAAGCCTTATGGATAACACATATGTAAATATGCAATGTTCACTTTTTTATTATTACTAATGTTGCTCTTCTCTTTGGATCTCTTTTCCACATGTCCTATAATAACAATCATAGCTCATAAAGTTTAAAGAGAGAGTTCCTAAACTTAATTATTATTAAACATAGCGACTGAAAATGGTAATTTTCATACTAGAAGATCAATACTTTTTGTGCAGTTCAGAAAGTTTAATTCCAGTGGTTATTGTATAGTGATTAGTTCAACCTGTAGTACTGAAAAGCGAGGGTTTAAGGTGGAGTACTCCTTTAACATTAGGGTTACTTTTCATATAGGATGATGATAAGAAAGTTTTTCCCAATAGACATATCACTAAGATATGCCACATATGTGTAATCAGTGGAGGCTGTGGTCACCCAAAACAAATCAAGCAGAAATCCCCAAAGCCACTACTGCTTTGTCCTAGTGATAGGTGTGGGGGTTACAACAGTCATTCACCTGCCTTCGTTATGGGTGGCATATTGGTGTTTTGCCATTCATGATTGTGGTGATCAAATCCCTTTAATACAGCATTATGTAATACTAGGTAAATATATATTCTTCTGCTGGCTACCTTCTATTCTCCACAAACGATATTTTTTGGGATTTTGGGCACCACCATCTGTAGGTTAGCATTCATAAATTTTGAAGACCATTGATGGAGTTTTCCCACCAACAAAGTTCATTTTAATTAATAGATCTTGAAATAATAATTCCAAAATTGGATTTATTTAAAAAAATGTTCCTTTCCTTGCACGGGATCACAGCTGATTCTTTTTGTGAGGTAAAACATTTCGCTGCCTGTTTTTAAGCCATGTTTTACAAAACACAATCTGCTGTGTTCCCATGCTGTCCTGTCTGTATACTTATTTGCTTGCTCCCCTGCCCAGGAGCTGTGGTATTATCAGGCCACATTCCTGTACGGTCAGACACAGACCTTACACAGTACACAGGAGGGGCACATTTGTAAGATTATCTCAGCACAGGAACATTTTATTTAAACACATCCAATTGTGGAACTTATCATCATTATTCATAGATCTATTGATTAAAATATTGATTAAAATTAACTTTGCATGTGGGAAAACCCCATTAAAAGAGACATGTCAGTTGACACATGCTGCCCAATCCAACATGACTGAGCTGTGCTGTAGACTAGGAGGGCAGATGGGTCCTACGCGGCTTCACCCCACCTGCTGCCCTGGACTGACAGGTCTCTGCCTATATGCCGATAATGAGCAAATGAACATTGGTTGGAAAGATCATTCCCTACTGGCAATCACCCAACGAACTAACATGGTGCTATAGTTACTAGTGTTTGTAAATGGGCCATAATAGATGGACAAATGAGGTAGTTCACATAGCCACCAATGGTTCCACATGTTCCCAATCACTCAGCGCATTCCATCTGATAAATGAAAACCATAGCACACAAAGCTCCCCTTTACATATTTCTGTATCAGAATGCCATTGGCTGTGTCAGCAAAAGAAAATAATGAAATGTGTCACAGTTTTGTCATTCACAATAAGAGCCAGCTGATAAGTCCCTGCCATATATGAAGAATCGCTGTTGACCTGACACTAGTGAAAGGTCAAATTGCACAATGTTAACTTTATCTCTTGGAACTAGCTTTTTGACTAATGTTCTAAGCTTCAGAGCTTAAATATCTCAGCACTCCCTGCTGCTTCCATGTCTGTGATTGGCATTGGTTTTTCTGTGCCATCTTCATGTGTCTGACCACTATTGTCAGGAAGGGAACTACCGTAGCAAGATCTCACATTTACAATATCATACTTACACAGATAATACAGACTTGCTACGGTAGTTCCCTTCCAGTCATGAAAAGACAGAAAAATCTTTAAATGAGAAGGTGTGTCCAAACATTTGGTCTGTACTGTATAATAGACAAATAGCTGTTGCTCCCACCAACTAGCTATTGTCCATACAAAACACAAAATATTTCATCCAATATATATATATACATATACCACTGTGAACAAATCATCCAGACTGCAGTACAGGCTTGAACAGACTTCCAACTTGCAGACAGATCCTAGGTGTGGTTGATCCCTGTGCAGACATGCACTTCCCTAGATTGAGCAGGAGAGTGGAGACACTGACCGACAATGAGGGAAACACATCTGCAGGAGAGCAAAGCACTGATTGACGATGAGGGATGCACACTTGCAGAATAGCAGAAACACTGGTCAATGATGAGGGAAGCACAACTGCAGAAGAGCAGAGACAATGACTGACAATGAGGGAAGCACACCTGCAGAAGAGCAGAGACACTGACCAACAATGAGGGAACCACACCTGCAGAAGTGCAGAGATACTGACCCACGATGAGGGAAGCACACTTGCAGAAGAGCAGAGACACTGACCAACGATGAAGAAAGCATACCTGCAGAAGAGCAGAGACATTGACCGACAATGAGGGAAACACACCTGCAGAAGAGCAGAGACACTGACAGACAATGAAGGAAGCACACCTGCAGAAGAACGGAGACACTGACCGGCGATGAGGGAAGCACACCTGCAGAAGAGCAGAGACACTGACGGATGATGAGGGAAGCACATCTGCAGAAGAGCAGACACTGACGGACGATGAAGGAAGCACACCTGCAGTTCAGCAGAGACATTGACCGATGATGAGGGAAGTACACCTGCAGAAGAGCAGAGACACTGACCGGTGATGAGGGAAGCACACCTGCAGAAGAGCAGAGACACTGACCGATGATGTGGGAAGCACATCTGCAGAAGAGCAGAGACGCTGACGGACGATGAAGGAAGCACATCTGCAGAAGAGCAGAGACACTGACGGACGATGAAGGAAGCACACCTGCAGTTCAGCAGAGACATTGACCGATGATGAGGGAAGTACACCTGCAGAAGAGCAGAGACACTGACCGGTGATGAGGGAAGCACACCTGCAGAAGAGCAGAGACACTGACGGATGATGTGGGAAGCACATCTGCAGAAGAGCAGAGACACTGACGGACGATGAAGGAAGCACACCTGCAGTTCAGCAGAGACATTGACTGACGGTGAGGGAAGCACACCTGCAGAAGAGCAGAGACACTGACCAACGATGAGGGAAGCACACCTGCAGAAGAGCAGAGACACTGACCGGTGATGAGGGAAGCACACCTGCAGAAGAGCAGAGACATTGACCAACAATGAGGCAATCACACCTGCAGAAGAGCAGAGACATTGACCGATGATGAGGGAAGTACACCTGCAGAAGAGCAGAGACACTGACAGACAATGAAGGAAGCACACCTGCAGAAGAGCAGAGACACTGACCGGTGATGAGGGAAGCACACCTGCAGAAGAGCAGAGACACTGACGGATGATGAGGGAAGCACATCTGCAGAAGAGCAGAGACGCTGACGGACGATGAAGGAAGCACACCTGCAGTTCAGCAGAGACATTGACCGATGATGAGGGAAGTACACCTGCAGAAGAGCAGAGACACTGACCGACAATGAAGGAAGCACACCTGCAGAAGAGCAGAGACACTGACCGGCGATGAGGGAAGCACACCTGCAGAAGAGCAGAGAGACTGACCGGCAATGAGGGAAGCACATCTGCAGAAGAGCAGAGACGCTGATGGACGATGAAGGAAGCACACCTGCAGAAGAGCAGAGACATTGACCGACGAGGAGGGATGCACACCTGCAGAAGAGCAGAAACACTGGTTAATGATGAGGGAAGTACATCTGTAGAAGAGCAGAGACACTGACCGGCGATGAGGGAAGCACACCTGCAGAAGAGCAGAGACGTGACGGACGATGAAGGAAGCACACCTGCAGTTCAGCAGAGACATTGACTGACGATGAGGGAAGCACACCTGCAGAAGAGCAGAGACACTGACCAACGATGAGGGAAGCACACCTGCAGAAGAGCACAGACACTGACCAACGATGAGGGAAGCACACCTGCAGAAGAGCAGAGACATTGACCGACGATGAGGGATGCACACCTGCAGAAGAGCAGAAACACTGGTCAATGATGAGGGAAGTACATCTGCAGAAGAGCAGAGACACAGACCGGCGATGAGGGAAGCACACCTGCAGAAGAGCAGAGACACTGATGGATGATGAGGGAAGCACATCTGCAGAAGAGCAAAGACACTGACGGACGATGAAGGAAGCACACCTGCAGTTCAGCAGAGACATTGACCGATGATGAGGGAAGTACACCTGCAGAAGAGCAGAGACACTGACCGGTGATGAGGGAAGCACACATGCAGAAGAGCAGAGACACTGACGGATGATGTGGGAAGCACATCTGCAGAAGAGCAGAGACGCTGACGGACGATGAAGGAAGCACACCTGCAGTTCAGCAGAGACATTGACTGACGATGAGGGAAGTACACCTGCAGAAGAGCAGAGACACTGACCAACGATGAGGGAAGCACACCTGCAGAAGAGCAGAGACATTGACCAACAATGAGGCAATCACACCTGCAGAAGAGCAGAGACATTGACCGATGATGAAGGAAGTACACCTGCAGAAGAGCAGAGACACTGACAGACAATGAAGGAAGCACACCTGCAGAAGAGCAGAGACACTGACCGGCGATGAGGGAAGCACACCTGTAGAAGAGCAGAGACACTGACGGATGATGAGGGAAGCACATCTGCAGAAGAGCAGAGACGCTGACGGACGATGAAGGAAGCACACCTGCAGTTCAGCAGAGACATTGACCGATGATGAGGGAAGTACACCTGCAGAAGAGCAGAGACACTGACCGACAATGAAGGAAGCACACCTGCAGAAGAGCAGAGACACTGACCGGCGATGAGGGAAGCACACCTGCAGAAGAGCAGAGACACTGACGGATGATGTGGGAAGCACATCTGCAGAAGAGCAGAGACGCTGACGGACGATGAAGGAAGCACACCTGCAGTTCAGCAGAGACATTGACTGACGATGAGGGAAGCACACCTGCAGAAGAGCAGAGACACTGACCAACGATGAGGGAAGCACACCTGCAGAAGAGCAGAGACACTGACCAAAGATGAGGGAAGCACACCTGCAGAAGAGCAGAGACATTGACCGACAATGAGGGAATCACACCTGCAGAAGAGCAGAGACACTGACCGACGATGAGGGAAGCACACCTGCAGAAGAGCAGAGACACTGATGGATGATGAGGGAAGCACATCTGCAGAAGAGCAGAGACACTGACGGACGATGAAGGAAGCACACCTGCAGTTCAGCAGAGACATTGACCGATGATGAGGGAAGTACACCTGCAGAAGAGCAGAGACACTGACCGGCGATGAGGGAAGCACACCTGCAGAAGAGCAGAGACACTGACGGATGATGAGGGAAGCACATCTGCAGAAGAGCAGAGACACTGACGGACGATGAAGGAAGCACACCTGCAGTTCAGCAGAGACATTGACCGATGATGAGGGAAGTACACCTGCAGAAGAGCAGAGACACTGACCGGTGATGAGGGAAGCACACCTGCAGAAGAGCAGAGACACTGACGGATGATGTGGGAAGCACATCTGCAGAAGAGCAGAGACACTGACGGACGATGAAGGAAGCACACCTGCAGTTCAGCAGAGACATTGACTGACGGTGAGGGAAGCACACCTGCAGAAGAGCAGAGACACTGACCAACGATGAGGGAAGCACACCTGCAGAAGAGCAGAGACACTGACCGGTGATGAGGGAAGCACACCTACAGAAGAGCAGAGACATTGACCAACAATGAGGCAATCACACCTGCAGAAGAGCAGAGACATTGACCGATGATGAGGGAAGTACACCTGCAGAAGAGCAGAGACACTGACAGACAATGAAGGAAGCACACCTGCAGAAGAGCAGAGACACTGACCGGTGATGAGGGAAGCACACCTGCAGAAGAGCAGAGACACTGACGGATGATGAGGGAAGCACATCTGCAGAAGAGCAGAGACGCTGACGGACGATGAAGGAAGCACACCTGCAGTTCAGCAGAGACATTGACCGATGATGAGGGAAGTACACCTGCAGAAGAGCAGAGACACTGACCGACAATGAAGGAAGCACACCTGCAGAAGAGCAGAGACACTGACCGGCGATGAGGGAAGCACACCTGCAGAAGAGCAGAGAGACTGACCGGCGATGAGGGAAGCACATCTGCAGAAGTGCAGAGACGCTGATGGACGATGAAGGAAGCACACCTGCAGAAGAGCAGAGACATTGACCGACGAGGAGGGATGCACACCTGCAGAAGAGCAGAAACACTGGTTAATGATGAGGGAAGTACATCTGTAGAAGAGCAGAGACACTGACCGGCGATGAGGGAAGCACACCTGCAGAAGAGCAGAGACGTGACGGACGATGAAGGAAGCACACCTGCAGTTCAGCAGAGACATTGACTGACGATGAGGGAAGCACACCTGCAGAAGAGCAGAGACACTGACCAACGATGAGGGAAGCACACCTGCAGAAGAGCACAGACACTGACCAACGATGAGGGAAGCACACCTGCAGAAGAGCAGAGACATTGACCGACGATGAGGGATGCACACCTGCAGAAGAGCAGAAACACTGGTCAATGATGAGGGAAGTACATCTGCAGAAGAGCAGAGACACAGACCGGCGATGAGGGAAGCACACCTGCAGAAGAGCAGAGAGACTGACCGGCGATGAGGGAAGCACATCTGCAGAAGAGCAGAGACGCTGATGGACGATGAAGGAAGCACACCTGCAGAAGAGCAGAGACATTGACCGACGAGGAGGGATGCACACCTGCAGAAGAGCAGAAACACTGGTTAATGATGAGGGAAGTACATCTGTAGAAGAGCAGAGACACTGACCGGCGATGAGGGAAGCACACCTGCAGAAGAGCAGAGACGCTGATGGACGATGAAGGAAGCACACCTGCAGTTCAGCAGAGACATTGACTGACGATGAGGGAATTACACCTGCAGAAGAGCAGAGACACTGACCGACGATGAGGGATGCACACCTGCAGAAGAGCAGAAACACTGGTCAATGATGAGGGATGCACACCTGCAGAAGAGCAGAGACACTGACCGATGATGAGGGAAGCACACCTGCAGAAGAGCAGAGACACTGGTCAATGATGAGGGATGCACACCTGCAGAAGAGCAGAGACACTGACCGATGATGAGGGAAGCACACCTGCAGAAGAACAGAGACACTGACCGACGATGAGGGAAGCACACCTGCACATGTGTTTCCCTCATCGTTGGTCAGTGTCTTCACTCTCTTATCCAATCTATGGAAGTGCATGTCTGCACAGGGATCACCCACATCCAGGATCCGTCTGCAAGTTGAAAGCTTGCTCAAGCCCGTACCGCAGTCTGGATGATTTGTTCACAGTGCTGAACATACTGAAAAGTTATTTATGTTACTTGTATATATATACTGCATGAAATATTTTTGGATAAATCAAGAAGAAAAACAACTTGTGCCATTTTCTGATGTGTATGTCTTAGCAATATAATCCACATAATCATTGTCTTTGTTCGTCCTCTAGACAGCTGATAGAGATACTAAACATTGAGTTTAAAGGGTTTTTCCAGGTTTGGCATGAAAGTCACAGAGAGAGACTTGCGGGCTCGTGAATGCTCAGAGTCCATATGATACACGTCTGACCTCTCCGATGTCACTGGGAGCGGACGATCATGTGAAAATAGTAGAACGATAATAACTGAAGCTATTAAAGATAAGGCTTAGAATATATGTATTGTTGGATAATTAGGAAAGACGTCTGAAAAGCTTTAGTGTGTAGCATCGGCGTCCCGGCCCTCTGCCAGGCAGGGACGCCGTTCCCCTTACCAGCGCTCTGCGTCCTCAGCGCCCCCAGCGTCCTCAGCGCCCCCAGCGTCCTCAGCACCCCCAGCATCCTCGGCGTCCTCATTCCGCCCTGCTGGGCCCGCGCGCTCCTTCCCTGCTGCTGGACTTAGGGCGCGCGCCCGCGCCCTCCCCCGCTCTTAAAGAAGCCGCGCGCATTTTCCAAATTAGTCTCCGGCCAATGCCGGAGGACTCCACCCTATATTAAGGGCTTCCTCCTTAATGGAGGTGCCCGAGCAATGTTGTTGTTGCACTGTATAACTCTGCTTCAGCCCTCAGCTCCTGTTTCCAGTTGCCTGCCTGTTACCCGTCTGTTTGCTGTCTGCCATCTGACTGCAGCCCTCCCCGGAGGTTCGGACATTACCTGCAGTGATCCCCGGCGATTACAGAGACTCTTGCCTGCTCACTTGGGAGCGATCATCTGCCATCCGACTGCAGCTCTATCCGAAGGTTCGGACTTCATCAGCAGTGATCACCGGCTACTTCAGAGACTCTTGCCTGCTCACTTGGGAGCGATCATCTGCCATCCGACTGCAGCTTTATCCGAAGGTTCGGACATCTCCAGCAGTGATCACCGGCTACTCCAGAGACTCCTGCCTGCTCGCTTGGGAGCGATCATCTGCCATCAGACTGCAGCCTACCAGGAGGCTCCAACATCTCAGGTCGTATAAGCCTGTCTATTCAGAAACTGTCCTGGTCACTTACTGTGACAACCTGCCTGTCCAGAGACTGCCCTGGTCACTTGCCGTGACAACCTGCCTACCCAGAGACTGCCCTGGTCACTTGCCATGACAACCTGCCTACCCAGAGACTGCCCTGGTCACTTGCCGTGACAACCTGCCTACCCAGAGACTGCCCTGGTCACTTCCCGTGAATTCCTGTCCGTATTCCCCGGGCGCCACCTGCTCTCTTACAAGTATACTGTCTTGTATAATAAAGCTCAGTGGTTTCACCTACCAGACCCGTTACAGTTTGCTCGGGCCATGGAACCCGGTGGCACCCAAACCCCTTCACTCCCGGAATTGTGTCATGAACTATCACGCCAGAGGTCGCAACAGGAGGCCATCCTGGGTCACCTGCGGAACGTCAATTCCCGCCTGGACACTCTGAATTCATCACCAGCAACCACCGCTGGAGCCATGACTCATAATCCGGCAGCCTCGCTGCTTCCCAATTCCGTGGTTTCCATTCCCGGACCCCGACTTTCAGCTCCTCCTAGGTTTGGAGGCGACCCTGCTCTGGCTCGTGGTTTTATTAACCAGTGCACCCTGCATTTCGAACTCCTGGCACACCAGTTTAACTCTGACCGGGCCAAAATTGCCTTCATCATGTCCCATCTCACCGGAGAGGCTCTGGCTTGGCTTAATCCTCTCTGGGAGAGACAAGATCCTCTGGTATCTGACCTGCCTGCTTTTCTCTCGGCCTTCCGGAAGGTATTCGACGAACCTGGACGGAAGACCTCCTCTGCATCATCTCTGTTGCGTCTCCGTCAGGAGAGTCTCACCGTTGGTCAATATGCCATACGGTTCCATACTCTAGCCTCAGAGTTGGCTTGGGACAATAACGCCCTGATTTCGGTCTTCTGGGAGGGTCTGTCCGGCCGTATTAAAGATGAACTTGCCGGTCGGGACATTCCAACCTCCCTTGATGATTTAATAAATCTTGCCAATCGAATTGATCTACGGTTCCAGGAACGTGCCAAAGAGGTCACCCGTGAGAGAGGGTTTCCTCGTCTTGCACCCTCATTTCAGAGACCTATAACCCCTTCCGTTTCTCCCCAGATGCACACTGCTGAGCCTATGCAGGTCGACCAGACCAAGATGGTCAAAGCCCGTCAGGACTCACGCCGTGCCGAGAGGAGTTGCTTCTACTGTGGCAGTAAGGAGCACTGGATCCGTACCTGTCCGGAGAGGTCGGGAAACGCCTGTGTCTAGGTTCGCTCGGAGAGGTCCACCTAGACCAGAATAAATCCTCTTCATCTCTGCTGCTGTCTGTCTCTATTCTCATCGGTAAGAACCGTTACTTCGAACTGGCCCAACTTGATTCTGGAGCAGCTGGGAATCTAGTTTCACAGGCTCTAGTAGAGAAGTATCGCATTCCCACCAAACCTCTGGTTGAACCAGTATCTGTTGCTGCTGTGGATGGGGGTCTCCTACCTCGTCCCATCCAACTTATCACCGAAGCCATAACCCTGCAGGTGGGAATGTTGCATTCTGAGAGCATCTCGTTCCATGTTTTACCTGGACTCTCTCATGCTTTCTTACTAGGTCTGCCTTGGCTCCAAAAACATGCACCCGTGCTCGACTGGCAGAATGGAGAGATTCTTCGCTGGGGACAGGACTGTCATAAAACGTGTCTGGTGCCTGTCCATCCCGTCCGTTCTTCTCCTACACCTGCTAATCTACCTGGACTCCCGATTCCATATTGGTCATTCGCGGATGTCTTTAATAAAAAGGAAGCAGAGACATTACCCCCGCATAGACCATATGATTGCCCGATCGACCTGCTACCCGGTACTACGCCTCCCCGTGGGCGTATTTACCCATTGTCCGCTGCAGAGACCAGGTCGATGTCAGAATATATCGAGGAGAATTTAGCGAAAGGATTCATCCGTAAATCTACCTCCCCGCGGGAGCAGGTTTCTTTTTTGTAAAAAAGAAAGACGGATCTCTCCGTCCCTGTATTGACTACAGAGGCCTAAATTTGATCACAGTGAAGAATAAGTACCCTCTTCCGCTCATTCCGGAGTTGTTTGATCGTCTTAGAGGGGCTAGAGTCTTCACTAAACTGGATCTTCGTGGAGCATACAACCTGGTTTGTATCCGTCGAGGAGATGAATGGAAGACGGCATTCAACACCCGGGATGGCCACTACGAGTATCTGGTTATGCCCTTTGGTCTCTGTAATGCTCCAGCAGTCTTTCAGGAGTTGGTCAATGACATCTTCCGGGACCTCCTCTACTCATGCGTTGTGGTGTACCTTGACGACATCTTGGTCTTCTCTCCGGATCTCCAGTCTCACCGGAGGGATGTTCGTCAGGTTCTGCTCAGGCTCAGGCAGAATCACCTCTTCGCCAAATATGAGAAGTGCCTCTTTGAGCAGACCTCGCTTCCGTTTCTGGGCTACATTATCTCTCAGACAGGCCTACGAATGGATCCGGAGAAACTGTCTGCCATCGAGAAGTGGCCCCGACCAGAGGGGTTGAAGGCCATTCAGCGGTTCCTGGGATTCGCTAACTATTACCGTCTCTTCATACCGCACTTCTCTTCCAGGACTGCTCCAATCTCAGCGCTCACCCGCAAGGATGCTAACCCCAAACAGTGGACGCCCGAAGCAGAGGAGGCCTTTCTTTCCTTGAAACAAGCCTTCTCTTCCGCTCCAGTGCTGCATCGCCCGGACGGCAACAAGCAGTTCTTCCTGGAGGTGGACGCTTCCTCTGCTGGAGCCGGAGCGGTACTTACTCAAAAATCTTCATCCGGGAAGATGGTTTCCTGTGGTTTCTTCTCCAAACTCTTCTCCTCCTCCGAGCGCAACTACTCCATAGGAGATCGAGAGTTATTGGCCATTAAATTGGCATTGGAGGAGTGGCGTTACCTACTCGAGGGGGCTCTTCATCCGGTAATCATCTACACGGACCACAAAAATCTGTCTTACCTTCAGCATGCTCAGAGACTTAACCCTCGCCAAGCCCGGTGGTCCTTGTTTTTTGCCCGTTTTGATTTTCTCTTGCATTTTCGCCCAGCTGACAAAAACATCAAGGCGGATGCCTTGTCCCGGTCCTTCCTGGTGTCGGATCTCGAAGATGAGCCTAAACATATCATCGATCCCGCCAGAGTGATGCAGGTGGCTCCCGTGAGTCTAAACCGTCTCCCTCCTGGTAAGACGTTCGTATCAGAGACTGATCGGAAGAGAATTCTACATTGGGGTCATTCGTCTAAACTCGCTGGCCACGCTGGTCAGAAAAAGACCCTCCAACTCATTACCCGGCATTATTGGTGGCCTACCCTGCACAAAGACGTAATAGACTTTGTTTCTGCCTGTGTCTCCTGTGCCCGCAACAAAGTTCCGAGACACCTGCCTGCCGGCCGTCTTCTTCCGCTTCCTGTACCCGCTGCTCCCTGGCAACATATAGCCATGGACTTCATTACGGATCTGCCCGTCTCTGCCGGTTGTACGGTCATTTGGGTGGTCGCTGACCGCTTTTCCAAGATGGCTCACTTCATTCCTCTGCCAGGTCTTCCGTCTGCACCCGAGTTGGCTAAAGACTTTATCCGCCACATCTTCCGTCTCCATGGTTTGCCTCGTCACATTGTGTCGGATCGTGGGGTACAGTTCACTTCACGTTTCTGGAGAGCTACTTGTAAGTTACTAGACGTCACCTTGGATTTCTCCTCCGCTTACCACCCACAGTCCAATGGACAAGTTGAGCGAATAAATCAGAATCTGACCAGCTATCTCCGACACTTCGTTAATGCTCATCATTCTGATTGGGTGGAGCTCCTGCCTTGGGCCGAATTCTCTTACAATAATCACGAGAGCGAATCGTCCACCAAGTCTCCGTTTTTTATAGTCTTCGGTCAGCACCCTCGGATTCCTGTCCCCGTTTCCATCTCTGTGGACAATCCAGCTGCGGAATCTCTGGTTAGAGAATTCTCCTCCATCTGGGAGAGTACCCGGTCCACACTCATTCAGTCATCCGAGCGCATGAAAAGACATGCTGACAAGAAACGTCTGGATCCTCCTCAATTCTGTCCTGGGGACAAAGTCTGGCTTTCGTCCAAATATGTTCGGCTCAAAATTCCTTCCTACAAGTTAGGTCCTCGGTTTATCGGTCCTTTTGAGGTCATCAGGCAGATCAACCCAGTGTCCTATAAACTGAAACTCCCGGCCAATTTGCGAATTCCTAACTCTTTTCATGTGTCTCTCCTCAAACCTGTGGTACTTAACTCTTTTTCAAGTCTACAGGTACACCTCCTGCTCCAGTGTCTGCTGATGATGAATTTGAGGTAGAGAACATTCTGGCCACAAAAAGGGTAGGAAGAAAGACTTATTTTTTGGTGGATTGGAAGGGGTTTGGTCCTGAGGAGAGAACGTGGGAGCCTCGGGAGAACATCCATGCCCCTCTCATCCTAGCTAAATTTCTTTCTGGCCTAAAGAGGGGGGGGGCCTAGAGGGGGGGGTACTGTAGCATTGGCATCCCGGCCCTCTGCCAGGCAGGGACGCCGTTCCCCTTACCAGCGCTCTGCGTCCTCAGCGCCCCCAGCGTCCTCAGCGCCCCCAGCGTCCTCAGCACCCCCAGCATCCTCGGCGTCCTCATTCCACCCTGCTGGGCCCGCGCGCTCCTTCCCTGCTGCTGGACTTAGGGCGCGCGCCCGCGCCCTCCCCCGCTCTTAAAGAAGCCGCGCGCATTTTCCAAATTAGTCTCCGGCCAATGCCGGAGGACTCCACCCTATATTAAGGGCTTCCTCCTTAATGGAGGTGCCCGAGCAATGTTGTTGTTGCACTGTATAACTCTGCTTCAGCCCTCAGCTCCTGTTTCCAGTTGCCTGCCTGTTACCCGTCTGTTTGCTGTCTGCCATCTGACTGCAGCCCTCCCCGGAGGTTCGGACATCACCTGCAGTGATCCCCGGCGATTACAGAGACTCTTGCCTGCTCACTTGGGAGCGATCATCTGCCATCCGACTGCAGCTCTATCCGAAGGTTCGGACTTCATCAGCAGTGATCACCGGCTACTTCAGAGACTCTTGCCTGCTCACTTGGGAGCGATCATCTGCCATCCGACTGCAGCTTTATCCGAAGGTTCGGACATCTCCAGCAGTGATCACCGGCTACTCCAGAGACTCCTGCCTGCTCGCTTGGGAGCGATCATCTGCCATCAGACTGCAGCCTACCAGGAGGCTCCAACATCTCAGGTCGTATAAGCCTGTCTATTCAGAAACTGTCCTGGTCACTTACTGTGACAACCTGTCTGTCCAGAGACTGCCCTGGTCACTTGCCGTGACAACCTGCCTACCCAGAGACTGCCCTGGTCACTTGCCGTGACAACCTGCCTACCCAGAGACTGCCCTGGTCACTTGCCGTGACAACCTGCCTACCCAGAGACTGCCCTGGTCACTTCCCGTGAATTCCTGTCCGTATTCCCCGGGCGCCACCTGCTCTCTTACAAGTATACTGTCTTGTATAATAAAGCTCAGTGGTTTCACCTACCAGACCCGTTACATAGTGCAACTAAATGGAAAGTAATGTGTTACATAGGATACAAGAGTAAAAACATTCCCATTCCTGGAAAACCAGAGAGGCCTCCATTTACTTGGAATATGCTCATAAGTTCCCTGCCGGATAAGGTAGATAGATATGACACAATTAAATTCTGTATCAGTTCTATGATATTTTGCATTTTTATCTTGCAGGAAAATAAACAATCTCGGCATGACTTTCTTATAAGAGGCAACTATCTACAAGGATATCTAGATTTTGCAATTCACTATTCATCATTCCCTGCCAGTAAAGATATTACTGAGAATCATTTATCCAAAGACTTAGATTGAAATGTCATTACGTCAATACGTGGAGTAAAATGTACAAGTGGAGCAGAAAAGAGGTATCTGTTAAGGGCAGGATTGGCTAAAATATATATGACATGTTAAGCACTGAAAGAAATATATCTCTCCAGCTTTATTATTTTTCAGTTTTCAAAATGTAAAAAGGGAACAGATTATATAGAAACAATAGTTGCTGTTTTGTTTCATGTCATCAGCTTTAGGCCTAATTCAGATGTCTGTTTTTCACGTACATGTTCTAGGAATGGTTTTCATAGATAGCACACATACTGATTATAGTCTATGGGGCTGTTGTTTTTTGTAGACAAACCGCATTTTACACAATGCTCCCGGATCCACCAGTAAGTCTCCGCCGCTGCCCCAGATATTGACTGCAGCATTAATGTCACATTGACAGTGCAGCAGCCAATCAATGAGCTCTGTGGCTCTGACTGTTAGGTGGAACCTCCCTCTCAGAGCTGCTTTGCTCATTGATTGGCTGCCCCATTTTAGTCACGATGTCAGCGATGCAGCCAATATCAGATACCAGGTGCAGCAGTGGAGACTCAGCGCTGGATCAGGGGATGGTGAGTAAAGCTCGGCTTGTTTTTTCATAACAAAATTCTACATTTAGACTGGAAATTTCTGAAAGGGAATAATAAATTTCACTGTCAAGAAAATCACCTGTTGGGTGGCCCCATATACATTAGACTGTTGACCGATCCCATCAATATCGGCAAGTTCGGCTGATGAGAGTCTATAATGAACTTAAGACACAGACAATCTAAGGGAGAAATATGATAAAATGAAGCTGTGTGGTGATTGGTTGCCATCGGCAACAAAGACAGATTTTCTTTTAGATAGGTATGATAAATCTGTGATAAATTGTTTGCATGGTGGCTAAATAGTGAGCAGTTTCTCTTCCTTAATTTCCCACATAGTGGACTTAAACATGACCATGGATAACATCTTTCATAGAGTTATACAGACAATGAGAGATAAATACAAAAGTTTAAGATTTACAGAAAGAAAAAAAATTATTGCTCATGTTCAACACATGTCCTAGTAAGGCCTCTTTCACACTTCAGTCATTCGACGTCAGTTAAAATCCGCCAAAGGGTGAAAAAAACGGATCGGCAGCCAAATTGCAAAAACGGGTGCAACGGATCCGATTTTAAGACGGATCCGTTGTGAACTTTTCAACCTGGAAAACGTAATGTACGCATGTCTGGAACGGAGGAGAGAGAGAGAGTGTGTTCTGAGCATTTTCCATGACAGGAACGGATTCCTCTGGCGGATTCCATCAAAAACGGATCAAGACAGATCAGCCACCCATAGGCGTACATTCTACAAAACGGCGGATGCGGCGGATCCGTCATGGTTCGCCATTTCGACGCACACAAAAAATGTTGCAGTGTACGTTTTTTAAAAAAAACGGATGCCAAAATTATGACGGATCCATCATTTGACGGATCAAACGGACGGACATCCGTCAAAATCCGTCACTAATACAAGTCAATGGGAAAAAAAACGATCCGTCAAAAAAAGGGCGGATCCGTTTTTTTAACACTATGGCGGATTTTGACTGATGTCGCACGACTGAAGTGTGACAGAGGCCTAAGAACGTACCTGTCCCTACTCCCATGCTGTCTGCTTCCCTTGTCAGTTGGGGAGTCAGGGCTGATGTCATAGCTGGGCGGCGCGCTCGTCTATTCACTGATAGGACAATGGAGTGTTGTCCCGTCCATCTATGTTGTGTGAGTATCCTCCAGCCATGCATAAAAAAGTTCATGATAATGAAGGTCCCACTGAGAGTCCAGTTGCTGGGTCAATCACCAGACCAATGGAAGGGCAGTTTCAGTGGCGAATAGGGAAGAACAGCACCCTACTTATACCGTTATGTGATACTAAGCCCTTGTGTCAGTATTCTGGGTTTTCTAGGTAACTTTGTCAATGATTTTGCCCTTTGTTAAAATGGAGTTTGCTGTTTTGTGTGCCCTACTTCCTGTTCGTTTGTTTAAAACCCGGCTCAGGTGCTGGCTCCTTGCTGGAGTATTCTGCTTCTGTTTCCCTGCAACCCAGCTGCTTTGTTCCTCACAGATCTTTTGTGTATTTACCGGGAAAATGCATAACCAGGTTATCTTCAGGTGTTTCTCAGCTACAGCAGCTTCTACCCATGGCTCTGGACATTCTCTGCATATGTAAGCTGCACTTACTGTGTTATCACTAACCTGTTGACTTTGGAATTTAACCCTTGGTTCACTCCATCTGGTAAGAACTGTGTTTCTGAACTGTGTTGCTGTTTAACCCTTCGTTCACTCCCTCTGGTGAGAGCTGTTAGAACTGTTACTGGAATCTTACTGACATGAACTTGTTGTTGGACTTCACTGAATTATGCCACAACTGAGATTAACTTGTTCCTGGACCTCCCTGTGTCTACTGCATACCTGGATCTGACTCTTCATACACCAGCAGTGTGTGAATCCAGCCACGTTACCTGTGCATCAGACTTACCTTATGGTCACATTTGTGTGAGGACTCCGTCGTAAGAACCTTACCACCCTTGCTATAGAGGTTCAAGGACTTATATATCTGGATTCATATAACTGGACTTGTATATATATGGACTCGTTTCATTGCATGTCACTACGGGTTGTTTGTATATTGTTTTTGGGTGTTTTGCTGTTTCACAAATACACTATTTGCATTCAAAGAAACCCGTCTCTGATTGTTCATTACCCCACGCTATCAGAATCCTCGAGTTCCTACAATAGTATAACACCTTGCCTGTACACAGCTCTTGGTGCACTTATCATTGAATTCTTCACTGTTTTCTGACCTGGCTCCTCTACTTTAACTCCTCTGCCAATTAACCTCTTGAATACCTTTCTACATTCTTCATGACCCGAACTGTTAATTTACTTTTCTATATAATGTTCATGTCTGACCCTCTAGTCAGGAAAATATTTAGACTTGAGAGTCCTCAGTGGTTGATACCTTTTAATGGCTAGCTTTCGAGACTACTCAGGTCTCTTCATCAGGCAAGACTAAAACAAAAGCTGAAGAATCACATATTTATACACAACACAGCACAGAAATAATGCAATAAGATAAGACAAGTGACGTGAAGCAGAACTGTCATTATGGAGATAGAGATGAACATAAATATTGGAATAGTTCATAGATAAGGAGTGTGAAAGTTTTATTGTCCTCTGATTGGGGTCTGGTATTGTGTTTTGATGCCCCTAGAAGGTTAGGCTGCTTTCACACATCAGGCTTTTTGAATCAGGCGCGATCCGGCGTGTTTCTAAAAAAATGGATCCGGTACCGGATGCGTTTATTTAGCATTGACTTACATTAGCGCCGGATCGCACCTGATGTCACTGCGTTGCATCCGTTTTTGGCCGGATCCGTCGGAATTGTACATTCCGGCGGCCGGACAAGACGGTTGCTGTAACATTTTTTATTTTTTTTCCGGAGGCGCCTGACAGTGCCTGAATCGGCACTTCAGGCGGCCGGAAACATGCAAATCTATGGAGCCGGACCAGAATTTTGACAAATCCGTCAGAAAACTGATCCGGAGTCTCTCTCTCTTCTCTCTCTCTCTCTCTCTCTCTTTTCTCTCTCTCTCTCTCTCTTTTCAACATTGAAAATTTTCTTTTTCCGGGTTGAAAAGGTCAGGACGGATCAGGCAAAAACCTGATCAGTTGCATCAGTTTTTTTTAAATCAGCGCCGGATCCGTCCTATCAGGCATAGGACGGATATGCCTGATTCAAAAAAACTGATGTGTGAAAGTAGCCTTAGAGAAGCAGATTCCTTAATTGATGTAGAAGGACATGAATCCTTGGGATATATTTATTCCAGCACTAAGAGTGTCAAAGGTCATCATGAGCTTATATTCCCAAACCTTTCTATCTCTCTCAGATTTAAAGTTAGATTTTAATACAAGTAATTTCATGTCCATCATGCTATGACCGGGGATACAAAAGTGTTTTGCCACAGGTAGATCCATTCTTTTTTCTCTTATTGTGTGGCGATGGGAATCCATCCTTGTTCTCAGTTTTTTTCCGTTTCCCCCCCCATACAGACCCCCAGTTGGACATTTAGTACATATAATTAGGTACACCACATTAGATGTGATGCAGCTGAAAGTACCTGGGATCTTGTAGTCCTGATGGGAGTTGGGGATCTTTATCTTGTCCGTGGTCATTATAAATGGACAGGTTTTGCATTTCTTCTTGTTGCAAGGAAAGGTTCCTGCAGCTGTTGGGGAGGACAGGGAGCTTCTGACAATGATACTTCTTAGATTTGGGGGCTGCCTAAAACACAGTAGTGGGGGGTCTGGAAATATGGATTGTAATCGGGCATCTTTTTGTAGTAAAGGTTGTAGTTTCCGTGCAGCTCCCCTTAGCACCTCCAGATTTGGATTGTAGGTGACCACTAGAGGCACCCGGTTATTTTCTTCTTTAGCTTTGTAATGTAGCAGGTGATTCCTTGATATACTGGTGGCTCTTGTAATTTGGTTTTCAATTGTTCTTGGATGGTAGCCCTGGTTCAAAAAGGTCTTTCTGAGGCGAATAAGGTGTTCATCTCTATCCATAGGGTTGGAACATATACGTTGTATCTGATGGCTTGGCTGTAGACAATAGAGTTTTTTTATGTGTTTTGGATGGAAACTGTCCCATTTAAGGTATGTCAGACAGTCGATTGGCTCTGATACAGGGATACCAGGGCTACCATCCAAGAACAATTGAAAACCAAATTACAAGAGCCACCAGAATATCAAGGAATCACCTGCTACATTACAAAGCTAAAGAAGAAATATCCGGGTGCCTCTAGTGGTCACCTACAATCCAAATCTGAAGGTGCTAAGGGAGCTGCACGGAAACTACAACCTTTACTACAAAAAGATGCCCGATTACAATCCATATTTCCAGACCCCCCACTACTGTGTTTTAGGCTGCCCCCAAATCTAAGAAGTATCATTGTCAGAAGCTCCCTGTCCTCCCCAACAGCTGCAGGAACCTTTCCTTGCAACAAGAAGAAATGCAAAACCTGTCCATTTATAATGACCACGGACAAGATAAAGATCCCCAACTCCCATCAGGACTACAAGATCCCAGGTACTTTCAGCTGCATCACATCTAATGTGGTGTACCTAATTTATATGTACTAAATGTCCAACTGGGGGGCTGTATGTGAGGGAAACAGGGAAAAAACTGAGAACAAGGATGAATTCCCATCGCCACACAATAAGAGAAAAGAGAATGGATCTACCTGTGGCAAAACACTTTTGTATGCCCGGTCATAGCATGATGGACATGAAATTACTTGTATTAAAATCTAACTTTAAATCTGAGAGGTAGAAAGGTTTGGGAATATAAGCTCATGATGACCTTTGACACTCTTAGTGCTGGAATGAATATATCCCAAGGATTCATGTCCTTCTACATCAATTAAGGAATCTGCTTCTCTGACCTTCTGGGGGCATCAAAACACAATAGCAGACTCCAATCAGAGGGCAATAAAACTTTCACACTCCTTATCTATGAACTGTTCCAATATTTATGTTCATCCCTCTGCCATAATAACAGTTCTGCTTCACGTCACTTGTCTTATCTTATTGCATTATTTCTGTGCTGTGTTGTGTATAAATATGTGATTTTTCAGCTTTTGTTTTAGTCTTGCCTGATGAAGAGACCTGAGTAGTCTAGAAAGCTTGCAATTTGTTACCATCTTTTCAGTTAGCCATTAAAAGGTATCAACCACTGTGTTATGATCTGCTACAAGCACTAAGGAAAGGTGGGAATTCTGTCCCTACAATAGGACTGAGCTGGATCCCTACGATGTAACGGGGAACCTAATCCTGCGACCAGACCCGCTAAAGTCCTCAGCTAGTCTGAACGAAGACCTATAGTTGCGAGGGAGGAATCCCTACAAGATCTAGGGACTGGGTGAAAAGGTGGACACCTCCTAACAGAAATTGCAGCAGGGAAAATAAAACAGAAAACAAATACTAAGAGATCCTAAGATCAAGCAAAACTGACAGAGTAAGGCACCTAAGCACCCGGCTAGCTTAAGAGTAGATAATACAATGAAGTCCAGCAAAGCCAGAAGGGCAGAGCCAGACTAAATAGGGAAAAAAGGTCATGTGACAGCAAACTGAAACAAAATCTGACAAGAGGGTTATAACAGTACCCTCCCTTCAAAGAGGATCCTCCGGATCCCCTATGACTTAGGCTTATCCGGAAATCTCTTGTGAAAGGCTCTGACAAGTCTAGACGCAGAAACATCATCCGCCCTCACCCATGAGTTATCCTCGGGTCCATAACCCTTCCAAGCGACGAGGTACTGCAAACCCCCTCTATACCGTCTAGAATTTAGGATGCGGGAAATCTCATATTGCCCGTCCTCCACCACCAGGGGAACAGTGACCGAGACGTCTCCATCTGAGACCTCAGCTTTTTTCAAGAGAGAAACATGAAACACCGGATTAATCTTCCAGGAGGTAGGAAGCTCCAACTTAACAGCAGATTGGTTTAATAACCTGAAGCACCTTAAAGGGCCCTACAAACTTGGGACCCAATTTCTTAGATGGAATCCTCAAGCGCAGATTCTTAGAGGACAACCAAACCATGTCACCAATAGCAAACAAAACCTCTTGTCGTTTTCTATCAAAATACACTTTGGATCTTTTGTTAGCCTCCTGAAGATTACCACGCACATCAGTCCAAACTCTCTCCAAAACACCAGAAAAATTCTCCTCTTCAGGTACAGCCGATCCCAACTTGGAAAATGACCCAAATGACGGATGTCTCCCAGAACAACAAAAAAAAGGCGAACAACCAGCAGAAGCGGATGTATGGTTGTTAAGAGCAAACTCAGCAAGTGGCAGAAACTCAGACCACCCCTCTTGATTATCAGTCACAAAACAACGCAAAAACTGCTCAACATCCTGGTTTTTCCTTTCTGTCTGGCCATTAGACTCAGGATGATATCCGGATGAAAACGACAAATGAACTCCCAACCTGTCACAAAAGGCGCGCCAAAAACGAGCCACAAACTGAGGTCCCCTATCAGAAACAATGTCAGTAGGAACACCATGTAGTCTGACTATTTCCTTGACAAATTTCCTTGACAAAGGCCTTAGCGAGAGTCTTAGCGCAGGGCAATTTGATGAAAGGAACCAAGTGACACATCTTGCTAAAACGGTCCATGACCACCCAGATGACAGTGAAACCCTCAGAGGGGGAAGGTCAGTAATAAAGTCCATAGCCAAATGTGTCCAAGGTGCACTAGGAACCTCCAGAGGGCAAAGCAACCCCGCAGCAGGAGTATGAGAAGACTTAGATCTAGCACACACAGTGCATTGACGTACCCACTTAATGACTTCCTTCTGCCATCCTGGCCACCAAAAACTGCGACCCACAAGTCTCTTGGTCTCAGAGATTCCAGGATGACCTGCCAAGCGAGAGTCATGACATTCAACAAACAAATCTCTCCTCAGGGTACCAGGCACAAACAACCTCCCATGAGGCATGTTAGATGGGGCATTCTCCTGTGCTTTAAGAATCTCATCTTCCAACACGGAGTCCAAAACAGCAATAACAACCCCCTCTTGCAAGATGTTTTCCTCCTCCTCAGTACCCACCATAGGAGAAAAGCTGCGAGACAAAGCATCAGCTTTAACATTTTTAGTACCTGGGATGTAAGTAACGGTAAAATTAAACCGTGAGAAAAACAGTGCCCACCTAGCCTGACGGGCATTCAAGCGTTTGGCAGCATCAAGGTAGATCAGATTTTTATGATCGGTGAAGACTTGAATGGGAAATTCCGCTCCCTCCAAAAAATGACGCCAGTGTTCAAATGCGAATTTAATTGCCAACAATTCCCGATTACCGATATCATAATTTAGTTCAGACTCAGAAAATTTATTTGAAAAAAAAGCACAGGGATGTACTCCATCCGTCTTTGCCTGAGACAACACTGCGCCGACCCCCACAGAAGAAGCATCAACCTCAACCAAAAATGGTTTAGTCACATCAGGCTGTGTAAGGATGGGAGCAGAGCTGAACCTCTCCTTTAGCAACACAAAAGCCTCAATGGCCTCAGTAGTCCACTGAACCGCATCAGCACCTTTCCTGGTGAGATCGGTCAGAGGTTTGGCAATCACAGAAAAATCTTTTATGAATTTTCTATTATAATTGGCGAACCCCAAAAACCTCTGTATTGATTTCACACCAATAGGTCTAGGCCAATCCTGCACAGCTTGCACTTTCACCGGATCCATCTCAAAACCTTCACTGGAGACAATGTAGCCCAAAAAACTAAGTCTCTGTACAGCGAACTCACATTTTTCTAGTTTGGCAAAAGTGAATTATCACTCAGTAACTGTAATACTTCACGCACACTCCTCCAATGAGACTCCAGATCCGGTGAATAAATCAAAATGTCATCCAAATACACAACCACACTTCTGCCGATCAAAGGTCTAAGGATGTCATTAATAAGATTCTGAAAAAATGCCAGAGCACTGGAAAGTCTAAAAGGCATAACCAGATTCTCAAAATGACCCAGTGGAGTGTTAAACGCAGTCTTCCATTCATCCCCCTCCTTCATGCGCAACAAATTGTATGCCCCTCAAAGATCAATTTTCGAGAACCACTTGGCCCCCACTAACTGATTAAACAAATCAGGAATCAATGGCAGTGGGTAAGGATTGCGTACAGTAATCTTATTAATTTCACGAAAGTCTAGACAAGGCCGTAAACCGCCGTCCTTTTTTTTAACAAAAAAAAATCCAACCGCCACAGGAGATTTGGAAGGCCTAATGTGACCGGCGGCCAAGCTTGTCTGTATGTATTCCTCCAAAGCCTTTCTCTCAGGAATAGTCAAATTAAATAAACGACTTTTAGGAAGAGTCGCTCCAGGGACAAATTCAATTGCACAATCATAATCTCTATGAGGAGGCAATACCTGTGATTCCTTATCAGAAAAAACTTTCCAAAAATTCTGAATAGGTACAGGTAACTCCCCCTTAACTACAGCAGCAATACGCCCGTTACAACACTTGTCATAACAATTGGGACTCCAGGACTTAATTTCATTGGTAGACCAATCCAGTACTGGATTGTGCAATTTTAACCAGGGTAACGCCAAAATCACCGGTGAGGGCAAATTATTCAAAACTACCAAATCCAAATTCTCTTGATGAACACCATTAATAGTAAGAGGAAATTCACAGATATGGTGAGTAACATTTTTCAAGTGAGAACCATCCACAGACACCACATTAATAGGGGAAGACAGAAGTTTGGGTTTTAATTTTAGTTTTTCCAAAAATTTCCCATCAATCACATTGAGAGTTGAACCACAATCCACAAATACCCGAAACTCCATTAATTCCTCCTCACCAGCAGTGGTAGCAGAAAGAAAGACACCTTTATTGTTTAAACAAGCTATACGGGCGAAACTGACCTCATTTTTTTTTTTTCTCTTTATTCATTCGAAGCGCACAGTTCTTAATGAAATGCTCAGATTTACCACAATAGAAACACAAGCCCTTAGCAAATCTGCGTTCTTTTTCCCGAGAGTGAGGTGTCATTGCTCCAATTTCCATCGGCTCTGCAATGTCAGTACATTCCTTCTCCAAACTTGGAGCTGACAAGGCAGATTTACTCTCATTAACCCTTGCACGCAGTCTCCTATCCACCCGTATGGCTAATTGCATAGCCTCTTGCAAGTTACCAGGTATAGGATAAGCAATCAGCAAATCTTTAACCCTTTCACTTAACCCTGCAAGAAATAAACTTTTCAAAGCTGAATCGTTCCAGCCCACCTGTGTGGACCACCTTCGGAAGTGAGTACAATATTTTTCCACATTACCTGATCCCTGTCTCAAACGTCTCAATTCTGTCTCAGCTGATGAAACACGATCCGGATCGTCATATAACAACCCCAAAGCAGGAAAAAAACTATCCACAGATCTAAAGCATGGATCACTAGACTGCAGAGAAAAGGCCCAGTCCTGAGGTTCTTTGCGCAAAAGTGACATTATGAACCCTATGCGCTGTGATTCATCACCAGAGGATCTGGGTCTCAAACGGAAATACAACAAGCAAGCATTTTTAAAAGAAAAAAATCTTGTTGTTCACCAAAAAATAAATCAGGCAAACGTACCTTTGGCTCCACGAAATGTGCTCCAGAACAACTACTCACGTGTTGCTGGATTTCAGCCACCTCCAGAGAGAGACCCTGCAGGCGTTCAGCCAAATCCCGAACCGACACCATGATGGAAAAACAAAAAATCTTTCCTTAGATTTTTTTTTTTTTTTTCTTTGGGCTGGACTTACTGTTATGATCTGCTACAAGCACTAAGGAAAGGTGGGAATTCTGTCCCTACAATAGGACTGAGCTGGATCCCTACGATGTAACGGGGAACCTAATCCTGCGACCAGACCCGCTAAAGTCCTCAGCTAGTCTGAACGAAGACCTATAGTTGCGAGGGAGGAATCCCTACAAGATCTAGGGACTGGGTGAAAAGGTGGACTCCTCCTAACAGAAATTGCAGCAAGGAAAATAAAACAGAAAACAAATACTAAGAGATCCTAAGATCAAGCAAAACTGACAGAGTAAGGCACCTAAGCACCCGGCTAGCTTAAGAGTAGATAATACAATGAAGTCCAGCAAAGCCAGAAGGAAGGAGCCAGACTAAATAGGGAAAAAAGGTCATGTGACAGCAAACTGAAACAAAATCTGACAAGAGGGTTATAACACACTGAGGACTCTCAAGTCTAAATATTTTTCTATCTACTAGCTAACATGGTACGAAGATATACATCTTTCCTCTAGTCAGGGCATATATAGAAATCAGGGGGCTCCATAGCAGAAGATGTAATTGACCCCTCATAAAAAAATAATATTTGGTGGGTTCACAGAAGAGCATATCTCAAAACTTTGCAGCCTTACAAGTAATTTTCCTCCTATTGAAGCCCTAAATTCCATTTTCATTGCCCCATAAAGTATGATGCCAACAAAAGTGCCCCCCAAACACTGCATTATATCCCCAGAGTGCATTCCTCCACAGTACCCTCTATACACTCAGTATGATGACCTAACTATACCCCTCCTCTCTGGCAAAGTATGATGACTTGAGCCATGTCTGTTATTGGAGGCCTGTTGAATTGATGGCTATGCTACAGACAATACAAAATCAGTATGAAAGGATATATCCAGATTTCTTACAGTCAATGGCGTATGCCTCTCTGCACCGCCACAGATCAGATGTTTGAAGGCACTGAAGCAATTGATTATTGTTTCCATTGGCCCGTAATGCATATCATACTTTTTGCCGCAGTTCTGCTTGATATTGTTGCTTTTTCACCATTCAAAGGATATTCCAAGACCTGAAATTGAGGCCCCATTTATTTTCTGGCCTAGCTTTCCCATCTCCAAGATCCTATCCTAATATGTCATTTTTGTAATAATAATAATAATAATATCAAATACCTCCAATTAGAAATGTACTATACTTCTTCTGATTCACTATGTCAGTTACCCCATGAGCAGTAGCTTAGGTATCCATGGTTACGACCACTCATATAAGGACAGTTAGTTATTATTGGTCATCATAACCATGGATACCTAAGCTATTGCAATGCCCTGCACATGGGGTAATAGACTTAGCAAATTAGAAGAACTATACTACATTTTTAATTGGAGTGTAATGTATGTAGTACAGTTCATATAGCGTCTTGTGCTTGGGTGCGATGAAAACACAGGAGTCACAGGTTTGATATAGAAAAGTCCTGTATTACTTCATACAAGTTGGCAGAAATAGTCACACAGTTTGCAGACACAGAAACAGGAGACACAGCAGGCCAGAGTAATCCAAGCTCAGCAATCACTCTCCAATACAGATTCAGGATCTTCTTCTCTGTTACCGTAAGTCCATGCAAACGTGGGTCTTTCAAAGAGCAGGGTTCAGAGTCCACAAGTGCTTCAGAGTTCCTCAGTAGGAATAGCTGGAGTACAAGGTCCAAGGCTTACAGGAGTCAAGTCACAGGTTCACTGCAGGCTAGATTCTGAAGCACTGATTGCTCAGCTGTGGCTGCTTAAGAAGCAAAGGAGAGAATCAGGGCGGGAACATGCAAGCTGGAAACTCCATTTTGACTGAGGGCAAGATAGCTGCAGCAAGACAGAAAGTAAAATGGCTGACGAACAAACTGAGTTTCAGGAATATATACATAGAACCTTACATTACTCCCCCCTTAAGGACAACCTCCGGATGACCTCAGACCAGGCTTGTGTGGGTACCTCTGATGAAACTGACGGAGCAAGCGAGGAGCATTAACGTTATTGACCGGTTCCCATGAGTTGTCCTCCACTGGGTAGCCCTGCCATTTAATCAGATATTGTAACTGATTTCTATACAACCTGGAATCTAAAATCCTTTCCACCACAAATTCTTCCTGACCATCGACTAGCACTGGGTCAGGGCAAGGAGAGGAACGTCCAGGAAACGTATTGGGTGTCGCAGCCTTTAGTAGGGATACATGAAAGACAGGGTGGATTCTCATAGTTCTGGGCAGTTGAAGACGACAAGCAACGGCACTTATAATTTTACTGATTTTATAGGGTCCAATGTACGTATGTCCCAACTTAGACGATGGAATCCTTAACTTAAGATTTCTGGTTGACAGCCAGACCAAGTCTCCTACCTTGAAAGCTGGTGCAGGTTTACGAAATTTATCTGCTGCTTTCTTGTACCTTTCTTGAGCCGATTCCAGATTTTCCTTTAGAAGATCCATATTCTTCTGTAAAGACGTGATTCTTTCAGCCACTGCTGGTAAAGGCGTTTCTATGGGAAATCGTGGTAGAATGTTAGGATGATAACCTAGATTAGAGTAAAAAGGAGACTGTTTAGTGGAGGCACTCTGAGAGTTGTTATACGAGAACTCAGCTAATGGAAGTAGATCCACCCAATCATCCTGTAGGTGGCAGATAAAGCAGCGGAGATACTGCTCCAGGGTTTGATTGGTTCGTTCGGTCTGTCCATTAGTCTGGGGATGAAAAGCAGAAGAAAGGTTTACTTTAATGTCCAATGCTGCACAGAAATTTTGCCAAAACCTAGAAGTGAATTGCACCCCTCGATCCGAAATAACCTCATCCGGTACTCCATGTAAGCGAAACACATCTTTAATCATCAAATCTGATGTCTGTTTTGCAGTGGGTAAGCCGACACAAGGGATAAAATGAGCTGCCTTTGTTAGACGGTCAACCACCACTAGAATGGTGTTCTTCCCCTGAGAGGTTGGTAACTCCACAATGAAGTAAATAGAAATGGATCCCCACGGGCGGGACGGGGTGGGAAGAGGCTGTAACAGACCAGTTGGTGAGGAGCGAGGTGTTTTGCATCTTGCACAGACCTCACATGAAGTGACATAATTCAAAACATCCTTCCTGCAAGTGGGCCACCAAAAGAAACGAGAAAGAAATTCCTGTGTCTTTAGAATTCCTCTATGCCCAGCTATCTTGGAATCGTGAATGAGTTGCAATACTCTTAATCTGACTGTTTCAGGAATATACAGACGTTGTCCCTGAATCACACACCATTCTTAAAGACAAGACTTACGTCCCTTGGGGGTTGTGCCAAAAAGGAATCCGCATGGTATGCTTCCTTGATGTCCTTAAGTAGGTCTTGATTATGAATTACTCCTAGGAATCTAGTCAGGAAGAATAGTCTTAGGAGGAGTAATTGGACGTGTCTCTGCTGAGTAAATCCTAGAGAGTGCATCAGCCTTTCCATTGCGCGATCCTGGTCTATAAGAGATGATAAAATTAAATTGGTTTAAGAAAAGATTCCAGCGAGCCTGGCGAGGAGTCAGGCACTTAGCCGACCTGATAAACTCAAGGTTACGATGGTCTGTCAGGACGACTATTTGCTGTGCAGCACCCTGAAGAAGGTGTCTCCATTCTTTGAAGGCGGCAATAATGGCCAACAACTCTCTATTGCCCACATCGTAGTTCCTCTCAGCCGAAGACAACTGCTGGGAAAAGAAGGCACAGGGATGCAAGACATTCTTCTCACCTGTTCTCTGAGAGAGTATAGCTCCAACGGCACAGTCTGAAGCATCCACCTCTTTTATGAAGGCAAGCTCGAGGTTGGGATGTACTAGGATAGGTGCAGTGGTAAATTTATCTTTTAGACGGGAAAATGCTTCCTGGGCTTGGGGAGTCCAGGAAAACCTAGACTCTTTCCGGGTAAGTTGAGTGATAGGTGACACTACCTCAGAGAAATTTCTAATGAAACGTCTATAGAAGTTGGCAAACCCGATGAAGCGCTGTACCTCCTTCACATTTCTAGGACTTGGCCAATCCTTGATGGCTTGGGTTTTGCTTCCATCCATACTAATTCCTTGTGTAGACAGTACATACCCCAGAAATTGAATTTCGGTCCTATGGAATTCACACTTTTCAAGTTTGATGTAAAGATGATTTTGTCTTAGACGTTCCAAGACCATTCTCACATGTCCATGATGTTCCTCTGTGGAGTTAGAAAAAATTAGAATATCATCCAAATAAATTACCACGAATGTATCTAGGAGATCCCTGAAGATGTCATTCACCAAGTGTTGGAAAGTGGCTGGGGCGGTACTCAGACCAAAAGGCATAACTAGATATTCAAAGTGTCCATAGCGTGACCTGAATGCAGTCTTCCATTCATCCCCAGGTCTAATACGGACTAAGTTATAGGCCCCACGAAGATCTAGTTTAGAAAAAATTTTGGCATGTCGCACTCTCTCTAATAACTCAGGGATTAAAGGCAATGGATAACGGTTTCTAATAGTAACCTTATTGAGTTCCCTATAGTCTACGCATGGTCTCAGAGATCCATCTTTCTTCTTTACAAAGAAGATGGGTGCACCTGCAGGAGATGAAGAGGGGCGTATGAAGCCCTTGGCTAGATTTTCATCTATGTAATCCTTTAAAGCCTTTAGCTCGGGCCCCGCCAGGGGGTAGATCTTACCAAAAGGTATCTCTGCTCCAGGCAATAATTCAATTGGACAATCATATGGACGGTGAGGAGGAAGCTGGTCAGCGTTCTTCTTGTCACATAAATCCACATAGTCCTGGTATACAGCTGGTAGTTCAGGGACTGACATGATTCCTTTAGGAACAGAGCAAGCTGAAACTTTTGGACTCATCTGTTTCTCTGGAAAGTGTAATTCCTTGGTCTCCCAGTTAATGGTAGGATTCTGAGCCTGCAGCCATGGTAGCCCTAGAATAATGGGAAAGTGGGGAGAAGAGATAAGCATAAAGGACAGTTTCTCTTGATGATCTTTACCCATAAGAACCCTCAAAGGCTCTGTTTCCTGATCACATGGTCCAGAGGTCAGCAGGGAGCCATCCACAGTTTTCATCTGTACTGGAGTAGCCTTCTGCACTGAACGTATTCCCTGTTTCAGAGCAAAGGAGACATCCATAAAATTTCCACTTGCCCCTGAGTCGATCATAGCAGAGCTAGACACCCAAGCTGAGTCAACCCAGAGTTTGATGGAAAGAAAGCAATGAGAATTGTTTTTCTTACAACTCAGCTGGGACACCGCTGAGGAAACTTGAAAAATGGCAGCATTTACACAGTCAACGTCCTCAGAGGTAACGGAGTTTAAGTCCGAGAAATCAAGATCTGTTGCTGCAGATCTCTCTGGAGCCTGAGGCTCGGACCTGACAGATCCCTCTCGCAACACTCACAATGAATGAGTGCTGCAGTAGTCTTACGAGAACGGCTGGGGCAGTTTATAATGAAGTGCCCTGACTTACCACAATAGAAACATAGATTCTCCTTAAAACGATGTTCCTTGCGTGCATCACTAACCCGTCGTTGTAAAGAGTCTACCTGCATGGGTTCAGGTTCAGGTTCCCGTGTAATCCTACTCAAAGGTTCCTTAGCTGGAGAGGAAGGTAGGAAAAGGTTAGTACGATTGCTTTCGAACCATCTCTCTTGCCTGCGTTCAGTCAGACGAGTATCAATACGGATGCAGTAGTTAATAAAGTCACCTAACGCAGTGGGAGGGTCGGCACGAGCAAGTTCATCCTTAATCAGTGGAGATAACCCTTTTCGAAAAATAGATTTTTTGGCGGAACTGTCCCAGGTGGTATCAAGGGCCCATCTCCTGAAATCCAAGGCATATTCAGCTACCGAGTGCTTACCTTGGCGCAAAGCTAACATGGCTGCTTCAGCTGTTGCACCTCGATTGGGGTCATCAAACACCTGCCCCTTGGCTGAAATAAAAGCATCAAGGTGATTCAAACAATCATCCTCAGTCTCAATCAGAGGGTTTGCCCACATTAAAGCCTTGTTGGTAAGCAACATAATTATAGTAAGCACCTTAGATCGTTCAGTGGGAAATTGTGAAGCATGTGCAGAAAAAAAAAGATTGCATTGATTAATAAATCCCCTGAATTTCTCACGTTCACCGCCAAAACGAAAAGGGGGCAACTTGGGAATCCCAGCACTCGGGGCTACGGCAGGAGCCTGGACTCGCCCCTCTAGAACCTCAATCCTGGCTCGCAAATCCTGGGTAGTCTGTCCAACCACTTGCAAATTGTGATTATTGAGGTCCTGTAGATTTGTAAAACGGGTCTTTATATTCTGCAAATCTGCAAGGATATTATCAGTCACTCCGCAAAGTTCCTTTATGCGGGCCTCCATTTTCCAGATCTTTTAAGACAGGATTACTGGAAGAAGAGGAGAGAAAAAAAAACAATAGTGTTCACCTGTGGCAACACTGCAGAGAGAAAAAAAAATTAAGGGAACTGCTCACCTGGAATGGTTGTGAGAAGTCACAACCACTATCATCACAGAAAGTTTCAACCAGACATCTGATATCCAGAGTTACAGCAGACAAAAAAGAGAAAAGAAAGGAGAAAAAAAAAAAAACAATAGTGTTTACCTGTGGTAACACTGCAAAAAGAAAAAACTTAAGGGAATTGCTCACCTGGAATGGTTGTGAGAAGTCACAACCACTGTCATCACAGAAAGTACAACCGGACGTCTGATATCCACAGTACAGCAGACACAGCCTTCCAGACCCAGCAGACACTAACGTTTTGGCTTCAGAATCTTGTAATGTATGTAGCACAGTTCATATAGCGTCTTGTGCTTGGGTGCGATGAAAACACAGGAGTCACAGGTTTGATATAGAAAAGTCCTGTATTACTTCATACAAGTTGGCAGAAATAGTCACACAGTTTGCAGACACAGAAACAGGAGACACAGCAGGCCAGAGTAATCCAAGCTCAGCAATCACTCTCCAATACAGATTCAGGATCTTCTTCTCTGTTACCGTAAGTCCATGCAAACGTGGGTCTTTCAAAGAGCAGGGTTCAGAGTCCACAAGTGCTTCAGAGTTCCTCAGTAGGAATAGCTGGAGTACAAGGTCCAAGGCTTACAGGAGTCAAGTCACAGGTTCACTGCAGGCTAGATTCTGAAGCACTGATTGCTCAGCTGTGGCTGCTTAAGAAGCAAAGGAGAGAATCAGGGCGGGAACATGCAAGCTGGAAACTCCATTTTGACTGAGGGCAAGATAGCTGCAGCAAGACAGAAAGTAAAATGGCTGACGAACAAACTGAGTTTCAGGAATATATACATAGAACCTTACATGGAGGTATATGATAATATTATTATTGTTACGCCTACTACATATAGCCCTTTTTGGATTTAAAAACATAGGATCGGTCCATGAATTCTAAAGCAGAAAGTGTTAACTGATGATTCATAAATTCCACTTTATACAATATTTGTATAATTCCCAACAACCTCTATCTTTTTTAAAGTCATTAAAAATGTAACTCTACTTAGAGGGTAAAGACAGGGATCTGCAATATAGCAGAATGCAAAAAACGAAATAAATTGGCAGCTATGATGTCCGTGAAGTACTTTCGAGACGTATTACCTGGAAATGAAACACAGTCATGAAAGACAACAATTGTGAAACCTCATTGTGGCTGCTCAATTAAGCTTAAAATATTGAATCATTAAGATTACATAGATATAAGAAGGTATGTGACATTTGGGAATTTTCTTTAATAACCCCATTATTAATCAATTAACATTAGTTGTTATTAAGCAGTAAATGATATTTCATGGTCAAAATGTGCCCTATGGTTCTCCTCGTTCTGTGTCATAGATGTGTACAGCATCAGCTGGATAAATAGTTTGCATATAGACATATGTTAATATCTCTGTGATCTCACAGAAGCCAAGTCTTTGGCTTCCCAATGTCATCAGTTTCCTATTTCTGAGCCCCCCTCCCTTCCTGTCTTTTTCCCTTTTCATAAAATCACCCTCATGAATGATTTATACACGTCTCGTTATCTGAAGTGATTTTCAGGAGACCTAAACCCATTGCTGCATAATTGTTAATTTTACCACCATAATAGACCGAGATGGAAAGCAGCGATTATACATTTATTGCACAATTAAATAAAACATACTTGAGAATTACAAAAGGTTCCGTAATTATTTCAGACCATTAATAAAATGGGCATTAAATTATAGAAGACATAATAGAGAAAGGAAATAGATTTTCATTGCAGAAACAGAAGCTGAGAGGGGTAATAGATCCTTGTTGAATTCTTTTTTTTTTTCTTCTTCTTCTTCTCTCTCTCTGAAATTAATTGTTGCCCAGTTTAATTCATAGAGGAATGAAAGAGAATCTAAAAATGCATTGAAGAAGCTCAGATGAAAAGGCTATTGTCTGGATGGACAATAGCAAGTGAATCACTCCACTGAGAATTGAAGCCACACTTCATTTTTGATTTCTCCTTCCCAGTGGTGACGAGAGATCACGTTCCACCTCAGACTTTTTTCTACCTGACCCTTTAACTGTTTTGCATAGGGGTATAAGAATGGAGTATTTTAGCCCCAATATAACATTTACCGCACAGGCCATGGGAGATTTATAATAATGGTGTCTTCTTATATGAGAGAGTAGACTTGGAGCCACCTTTGGACTACCTCTTCGTCTCCTATAGCGGAGCTCAGCATTCCACTTTCTAATGGGAACCTAAACAAATATTGGGTTCACTTCTCCAAAAATGAATTGGACCTTGAGAACAAACCTTGTACAGGGCATACTGTATAACTTACCATTCCTTTGCTATCTTTGACCTTAAAGAATACAAATAAATATCTCTTTAATAAGGCAACCCAGAACTTCTACATGAAGCTGAAATAACAGGTTGTGAATGGGATGAATGCTAAACCATCCCATGCCATAAATGTATAATATTTAGTGGGACCCATATCTACTACATATTTATGTAATATTCTGTGACTTTACCATGAATATCCAACATCAGAATACCATTCAATTTCCATCAGCATTGTTTTGATTTTAGGTGGCCTGGATACCACAGAATGATATGTTATTCTATCCAAATAAAGGTATCCCAATGCATGGTAGAACAAAACATGTCCATCTTGTCTTCCATTGATCATGAAAAATAGAAAGTATGATACCAAGAGCTGTTCAAATGTCTTGGAACGATCCGTGGATATATGTATCACTCTAAAGGAACCTTTTGACCCACAGATATCAAAGGTGTATGGATGCCTTCTGAGAGTAGCAACTTCTTGTAATGCAAGCTGACAATGGATTCAGCATAGAAATAAGCAGATTAATCTGCAATTGATTGAGTTTGAGTCAAATTTCCTGAAATTCACAGTTCCACGCAAATTTGAACACCTTGCAATATAATTTATTGTGTTCACATAAAGAAAACTTGCCCAGCACCATTTATGAAGCATGCGAGAGTGAGTGGGGTAATATAACTTTCTATGGCTGTGCAGGCTTCCTATAATTCCTGCAGTTATGACATCTAGCGAATTATCGCACCTTCTACAGTGGTGGTCAGTATCGGGCCATCACAGATCAGCAGTTTTCAGCGGAGCACAGTCTGTATGGAAGGTTCATTTTCCATCTCCAGAGTCAATGGGAAAGTTTCTCTCTTATGGTCGGTGGTATCCTTTCTCTTCTGTAGAGTGTAAGCTCTTATGGTCAGCAGGGTCCTCTCTTTCTCTTTCTTCTGTAGAGTGAAAGCTCTTATATTCGGGGGGTTCTCTCTACCTCTTCGTGGTGGAGTGTAAGCTCTTATGGTCAGCAGAGTTCTCTCTCCTCTCCGCGATAAGTATTTTCCAGTAATTACAAGCTTTCCAGTATTGAGATTTGCGCAAATTTATCTGCCGCAAATCAATTTGGGGGGGAAATTTTTGCAAGGCAGCCGAGTTAAAGTTTAAAAAAATCAGCTCATCTCTAGTCCAAGCCAGTAAAAACAAAAAATCTATACATTTTCTGTATTTGAAAATGGGAGCAATGAATTATTGAAATACTTTATATTTTGTGCCAATGTGATACGTTGTTGATCTCAGATTATGTTGAGCCTTGATATAAAGGTTATGCCTATGTGATTTAGTCATATTCTTCTTCTGTGCTGTGAAAGTGCTAACCTTGTGACCTGACTATAATAAATTGTATGAACTTTGTCTCGGAAGCTCGGAAAAATGAGCAGAGTGTGAATTACACACTCAACACTCATTGGTTCCATTCATGGGGTTCTTTAATAGAAGAGATCCCTTGAATTTCAGATTAGAATGTCAGCACCTCAATAACAATTTGTGCAGTTAGATGAGCATGATTAATTATACTGTGACACAGATTCATATAATGCTGTACAATATGACAAAGGGCAGTCTATACACAAGGCGATCATCTCTAATTACAGCACATATAGTATAAGCGGCCTCAATCTACGCAAAAATAATTTTTCTTTGTCTGCAATTTTTGCATTATTAATGGAGAAGTTTTTAAAAATGTATTTTGGTATCCCTTCCAAACATATTAATTACACATAGATTTGTAGTTCATGAGCCCCTGATTATCATGTGATATGGTGTTCTTGCATTTCTGTTGAGCATTTGGGTCCACAGAAGGTCCTAGATGAAACTACTATATTCGCATCCATTGGAGACATTGGTACACAGAATCTAAATAAGTCATACTCGCTATTATAAGGCTTCCTCTGCCATGTAGTTCATGCTAGTGTGAGTAGACTTTAGGGCTTGCGGACTTACTGCCTCTTCTGCTGCTTCCTGTGTTTAAAATCTGGAAGGAGTGGGAAAAGAACAAGAATAATACTACCTCACACACTGTTAGAGTCGAAAATGTAACAGGGGGTATAGGAGACATTAAACTTGAGCGCAAACCCAAACAAGATGAAATGACATGTCAGACTATATCATCTTAGTAGCCATTTCGAAACTGTGCAGAAGGGTGCAGAGATCCTTCATCTGTGCCCACTCTGTAAACGTGATTTTCACCACGTCCATACTGCATTTGCCCAGGTTATGCAAAAGGACATACTGCACCAGGGCTCGTCGCTGCTGCAACATGTGCAGAGTGGAATTCCACAGTGTCGGCATATCGCATATCAAGCGGTTAACCAGTAGGCCGAAAGATCTCAATAGCAATGCAAGTCGATGACCTGAGGGGTATGATTGGCGGAAGTGATCACACAGCGACTGTGCTTTCTGCAAAAGTGCATCCAGGCCGGAATAGTGGAAGGGAAATTGCTGTACCACCAGTTGGAGGATGTGAATAATGGAAGGCACGTGTGTGAGGTTGTTCCAGCGTAGGGCCGCCACCAGGTTCGCACCGTTATCGCACATGGCATTCCCTGGCTCCAGGTTCAGTGGAGACAGCCATTGCTCTAACTCAGCCTGGATAGCTGTCCACAACTCTTGGGCTGTTGTGACTGCGAACTCCAAGGCATATTAATTTAAACACTGCCTGATTGCCATGAGCCCTGGCTGTGCATTACGGAGGTGAGGGGAATCTCTATGCACTGTTGAACACATGTGTCATTAAGAAAGGGGTTGAAGACGCAGGTGGAGGCCCTAGACGAGTGGAGCTAGAAGCAGTGGAGGAAGTGTAAGATACAGAGGTTTGTCCCACAAGGCTTGAGGATTCTAAGACTTTTGGAGCAGACCCTTGACCATCTGCCCCCATCACCAGAGTCACCCAGTGTCCAGTCAGCGACATCTAATGCCCCTGCCCATGTTTGCTCATCCAGGTGTCAGTGGTGAAATGCACCTTGGCAGACAGAATTTTTCAGGGAATGAGTGATGTTGTCTACGACATGCTGGTATAGCGCAGGCATAGCTTCTTAGAGAAGTAAGGACAACTGGGCAACTGGCACTGGGGTACTGTGACGGCCATCAACTTTCGGAAACTATGTGTATACACCAGGTGGAAAAGCAGCATTTCATTGGCCAACAGATTGGAAATGGTGGAGCTCAAGCTCTTAGCTTTCATATGTGTAGGAGGAAACATTCTTCTACGTGACCACAACTGCAGGACTGAAAACTAGCTGCTGTGCTGAGAGAGGGTGAAGTAGGGGGAGAAGGAAAAAGCTCTGGACTGTGAGTAAGGTGTAGGCAGATGATAGTGGATTGAGAAAGATGTGTTGTGCTATGTGAAACAAAAACAGCAGGCATCTCCACTTCCATAACAGCTGACGGGCTCTCACTAACCCTGACAGTAGGGAGCAAACAAGTTGAGGTTCTGTGGCTGGAGACTTGTGTGAGAACAGTTGCCATGGTGATGGAGGAAGAAGAAGCAACAGATGCAGTTGATGGGACTGCCAGTGGTTGGCGAGGCCCGTTAGTCCACATTTTAGCACAGTGTGATTCCCAGACTAAGACATGTTAATTGCGCATGTGCCATTTCATACATGTAGTAGTAAAATCAGTGGAATTTTTGCCGCTAGTGAATCATTTTTGTAAAGTTGACAGATAACATGAGTTGGGTTATCCTTTGCGGTCTCAAAAAAGGCACAGGCTAGGCAAACCTTTATGCCCCTGCGAACTGCAGAATCATGACCGGTGCTGGCCACAGTTGTGGCTGAGGATGCAGTGCTTGTTGTGGTTGCATCACTCCATGTCTGTGCAGCAAGCCACAATGTAAACTCCTCATCTTCCTCTACCTACTCTGCTGAGCTACTACGCTCTGTGTAACCTCTGGGTTCACAGCTAGTGGGATCTGCAACCTCATCGTTATCCTCTCTGTTGTCCCACTCCTTGCCCTAAGAGTCATCCTCTTCTTCTTACTGCCCTGACAGCACAGTACAGACTGCGTGCACCTCAGATATCTGAGTCTCATCAGTATCACCTCCTCCCCAGGGGTTAACGTCTGGTGATGAAGGTCTGAATTCTGCTCTGACCCTAATTTGTACAGTCCCGGATCCAACAGGAAAACTTTTGGGCACCGGTGCAGATGCTTTTCCTCATCTGGATTCTGTGAGAAGACCTCTGATGCCCGTGGAATGGAATGTGTGAACAGCTCTGCAGACTGGCCCATCTGTGGTTCCCCACAGTCAGTTGGGTGGTTGAAAAGTTGTGATGGGAGGGGAAACAAGGGTGATTGGGGTGCCACCTCTGAGGTTTGTACTGTGTGTGATGTTAAGGTGGAGGAAGAGTAGAGGCCACTTGATGCAGAGCTTGCCATCCTCTGTGCGGCTTAAAAAGGAAAGGGAGTCGGGTAGCCCATCAAGTAACATGTCAGTTTCTTTCAATAGGATGAGACGGTGTTTGTTCAGTAAAACTTTCAGTAACATTACCACCTAACCCATGTACACGTCAAACATCAAGCTTATTCCCCATTCCACCACAAGCTTGCTTTTTCCCACTCATGCTGTATGTACCATTCCCCTCTTTTAACCAGCTGTTTCACAACTTTAGGCCGAAACCTGTCAGTCACCTGTCACAAAGTGAACAATCAATTTTAATTTTCTGAGATAGTGTGTCTGAACAACAATATTAGCGTCAACGATTTTGATTAGCACATGGTGCCTCCTGAGTCCTGACTGCAAAACAGTATTAGCCCAAATTATTTTGAGTAGGAAATGTGGACTATGGACCGGAACAATACTATTAGCCCTAACGATTCGGATTAGCAAATGGGGCCTCCTGGCTGAACCCCAATATTAGGCCTAATGGTTTTGATTAGCAAATAGGGCCTCCTGAGTCCTGACTCCTGACTGCAACACAGTATTAACACAAATGATTTTGTTTAGGAAATGTGAACAATGGACTGCACAACACTATTAGCCCTAACGATCTGTATTAGCAAATGGGGTCTCCTGGCTGAGCTTCAATGTTAGGCCTAACGATTTTGAGTAGGAAATTTGAACTCATGACTTTACAACACTATTAGTACAAACAAGTTAGATCCTGGAATGTCGATTTCACACAGGACAGAATCCTATTTAACTATATGACAAGTTAACTTGCAGCAGAAGCAGGAGCGGCCTCTCTGTGCTGTTACACTGAGAAAATGGTGCCAGCAAAACAACATGTTTGCTTTTTATATGGAGAGGGATATGTGACTGAGGCAGCTAATGACAGAAGCCCTTGTGTCACGATATTGTGAATGGCTTCTGCACCCTGATTGGCTGCCGGGATGTACACAAATTAAGTTTTGAAAAAAAAAAAATTACACTCCACCGCTCATCTGACCTAAACACACCCACACCCCTCATAAAACACATCCCCATGTTCATCATACAGAACCACTATCCTAGCCAAAGTCTTAACAAAATCATTAGTGGAAACGCAATATTTAACGATCTGTGACCGAATTTGAGCTTAGTACTGAGGGAAATGAGGTCAGTAATTGACAGACCACTGTATCTTATATCTTTAGACTCTTTTGTAACAAGGGTGGTGCCACAGGATTGGAGGATGGGTGATTTGGTACTGAGATTTAAGAAAAGTAAGAAGGTGGATCCAGGCAAGTACAGTCCGGTAAGACTGACATCAGTAGTGTGCAAAATTTTTGTGGGCATTATAAGAGATGACCTGCGGAAATTTATTGTAGATAATAATATAATAACTGACAACCAGCATGGATTCATGAAAGATAAGTCCTGTCTAACTAACATGTTGGGTTTCTATGAGGAGGTAAATGCAAGTCTGGATGTTGGTAATGCGGCTGTTGTGATTTCTCTGGACTTTGAAAAGGCATTTGATATTGTACCACATAACAGCCTTATACTGAAGCAACAGAAGCAAGGACTGGGGGAAACTATATGCAGATGGGTAAGGAAATGGCTACATGATAGAAAATAAAAAGTCATCATAAATGGTGCATTCTCTAAATGGGATATAGTCAGCAGTGGGGACTGCAGGGATCTGTGCAAGGACAGATTCTTTTTAACCTCTTTATTAATGACCTAGTGGATGGTATTAAGAGTAAAGTCTTTGCTGACAGCACCAAACTATGTAGGATACTAAAATCTGACCTTGACATTGCAATATTGCAAAACGATATGGATAAGATTTCTGAATGGGCAAACACTTGGCAAATGAGGTTTAATGTAGATAAATGTAGAGTAATGCACCTAGGATGGAGTAATCCTATTGCTGTATATACATTAAATGGGAGAATATTGGAGCTACAGAGCAGGAGAAGGACTTGGGTATTCTGCTTACAAGTAGGCTGAGCAGCAATATTTAATGTCAAGCAGCAGCTGCAAATGCAAACAAGATTTTAAGTTGTATAAAAAGAGAGATAAAATCCTGTGATCCCAATGTATTATTACCTCTTTATAAATAACTTGTGAGGCCACATCTAGAATATGGGATCCAGTTTTGTGCCCCACATTTTACAAAGGATATTCAAAAACAAATCAATAACGTCTTAGGAGACAAGGAGGTCTACGAGACAAGAGTGAGAGGGAAAAAGAAGGGGGCGCAGATCTAAGTGTAGAGTTTTAATTATGTCAGATAGAAATAGAGATTCATCTCACTTTTTTGGTGTCTTGTTGCTCAGCGTGTAACCCTGTGTTTGGGTAATGGAGTAATCGTCCGGATCTGCTGGCCTGTTGCTCAAAACAGGTGGAACGAACTACCTTGTAGGAGATTCGTCAGGGAGTGCAGAAAAGGAATTCCTGTTTGTCAAGGAGCGCTTCCGGCTGATTCATTGATTACTCCAAATATTTCAAGGAATATCCAATTTATTATTAAACATACAAGCAAAACGCGTTTCGGCTATTCATAAAATTAGCCTTCATCAGGTAAAATCATATAAGATGCCCAGAGACTTTGTCTAACGTTCCCACGGTGATTCCTTCACCGGCTGCACTGAGGTTGCTGGTACCTTCCACACTTCTTGTGTCAGCTGCCCACGGCCCAAGAACAAGGACGTCCTGACTCTAGCAAGGTCCACCCCCGACTGACTTTAACTAGAAAGTCCCTAACAATTTGTCCCGACCGACCCATCTCCACTTAACCCCCTGGTGTCCTGATATGAATGTGCTCAGTGCCCCCCATCTTGTGTCCATCTTCACTAACTGCACTGTACTTAATATATCTATATATATATAACAGACTATGGCAGTAAACACATATAATGGACAGATAGGTACATACGGTACATTCAAACATGACAATAATCTACAGGTAAACAGTGGTAACAATATTTACAGGGCCAAGCCCTGACCTCCTTACAGATGTTTGCGCCAGCAGGGCCATGGACCATGGTCAGAGTCGAGGGGAATATGGATAGTGCATAATACTGGGATATTCTTGAACTAAACCTGTTTCAGGTTGTCTGTGATTTACGACTGGGACTGAGGTTTATCTTTCAACAAGACAATGACACAAAGCATACTGCTAAAGCAACACTCGAGTGGTTTAAGGAGAAATGTGTAAATGTTTTGGCGTGGCCTAGTCAAAGTCCAGACTTTAATCCAATTAAGAATCTGTGGTCAAATATGAAGATTGCTGTTCACTAGAAAAAAACATCTAACTTTAAGGAGCTGGAGTAGTTTTGCCTTGAGGAATGGCAAAAATCCCAGTGGCAAGATGTGGAAAGCTCATAGAGGCTTATCCAAAGCAACTTGCAGTTACAATTGCTACAAAAGTAGGCTCTACAAAGTACTGACTTTTGGGGGTGAATAGTTTTGCAAACTGAAGTTTTCAGTTATTTTGCTCTATTTGTTGTTTGCTTCACAAGAAAAAGAAAACCAAATGTTCACAGGTGTAGGCATGTTCTTTACATGAACTGATGCAAACCCTCAGAATAAAACAGTAAAATTTCATGTTGTGAGGTAGAAAAACCTGACAAATATTGAAGGGTGGTGAATACTGTCACAAGGCACTTACCCAGAGGCTTTACCACCTATTCTTGTGGTGATACCTTGCTACAGCTGAAAATATTCACCTAGTGTAAGGGGTGAAGCACAGGAAGAGTTGGAAGGGCGTTGCCTCCTTTACTCTGTGTCCAGAACCTTGGTGCTGTACAGCAGTTTCCCGGGGAGGACATTCGGGGACGCAGACAGGAAGCGAGAGAGACTCAGGGCGGGAGTTGGGTGCGCTGACCTGAGATCAGTGTGTGCAGCAGACAGAGGTACAGAGAGCTGCACGTGAGGGAGGGGGGATTCCTCTCAGTGAGAATGCTAAGAAAGAGGAACGGAACAGATTGGCTACTGACTGTGAGTACGTGAATACAGAGTCCCCTGAGATTGAAACCAGACTCGCTCCTGACCGCACAGGGATGGAGACTCACTCGAATAGTCTCCGCGGCCACAGTGACGGGTCAGAGCCCCTGACTCCAGCAGAGCAGCTTAACAAAAGACTGAGCCTTGTTCCAGCGGAGAGACTGTTAGTTCTGAAGCAGAGACTAAGAGCAGTGGACATGCAGTTGTCCCAGTCTTCCCCTGCCTCTCACATTAACCTTTGAGGACCCGGTTACCAGTTCACAGAAACTACAGCGCTCCCAGAGATGACAGCGCACACAGAGAGACTACAAGTGCCGCTGCTGTTGGCGCCTACGTTAGAGAGGTTGACCCGGCGAGGGCAAGAATTCTTCAGACTGATAAGTTTCCTGAAACTCCCGTAAATTATCGTTATTCTGCTCGACTGTTTGATTACTCGTATGTAGACTTCATATGCTGAAAATATACTGTTATAATATTAGTTTGATCCCCACTATTTTCTCCCTGCGAGGAGAATCTTAGCCTTGTAAATAAATCCTTCACTGTTGATCTGGCTCTGTTCCGTCGTGACATACCCTGCACCTGCATGTTATTACACTTGGCGTAGTCGGCAGGATGTCACACAGTAATGCGGAAAGGGCAGACCAAGCAGTTGGGGAAGGCCCCAGGTCTAGCATTTCACTGGGAGCCATGTTGAATAATTTGCCAAAGTTTACTAGGAGTAATGTGATATTGTGGAGTTGGACGGAGCGTATCCGGGGAATGATGCGTATGCATCCCATGACACCGGCCCAGGAGGCAGAGATAGCATTAATGGCCCTGGAAGGGGAGGCACGGGATTCTGTTATGCTTAGGTCCCCCCCAAGACAGAGATACCCTGGACAAAGTGTTGCGCATACTTGAGGAGACGCATGGGGACCCCACTGACGTAGGGAAACTGCACATGCGACTGTTTCACCGGGTACAAAGAGAGGGTTAGACTGTGACACAATTTATGAATGCCCTGCAAGAGCTCCATGCTGCCATCAGACGGAAGGACGGCATGGGTGTGGGTCAGTAGATATTGTGCTCCGGTATCAGCTGGTGACGGGGATGTGCGACGTGTTGATGAAACAGGCCCTGCGGGAGCGCATGCGGGTAAAGCCAGATATGACTTTCTCTGAAATTGGCAGTGAGGCGTGTGCGCGAGAGCAAGAGCAGGGAGTGACAGGGCCAGTGGGGAAGGTACGGAGCGGGGAGGTAACCGCCACTGTGGATGCTATCCCTCAATGAGTGGAAGACCTGAAGGCGGAGATTAGACAGGTCCGTGAAGAAATGGCGGCCTCAAGAAGTACTCGGGCGGTAGAGTCTGGCTCTTTGATACGGGGAAGAGAAGCTGCCACCTGGCATGGGATTGCTGCCATCCGGAAGAGAAGCCCTCTTACGTGTTATACCTGTGGAGAGCCCAGCCTCATGGCCCGGTGATGTCCCCGTAAAAGCCAACCATCCCCACCTCATCAGTTAAACTAGGTGGCTCCGAGCCCGAGGGACGCCGCCCGGAGCGTGAAGATTGGAGGAAGAGTAGTAGAAGTCCCATCAACCTTGTTTCCACGTGCCCCTGGTCTGGGCTGAAATCAATTGAAGAGCATTGCGGTGTCTGGTAGACACCGGCTCTCAAGTGACCACAATGCCTGAAGGATATTTCCGCCGTCACTTCTCCGAGGCACTACGGCCAGAATGGGACCCAGTTATCAAACTTATGGCGGCCAATCACTTACCCATCCCAGTCGCAGGGGTGGTATGGATGAATACAGAAGTCTGCGGTAAAGATGTGGGAAGAAGAGGCATAGTACTGGTTGATGGAGAAGCAGCTAAGGACCATACCGTGACCCTGGGCATGAATGTGCTTTAAGATCTTGGAAGCCTTCTGTTCAATGAGTCCCCAGAGCAGTTCCTGCAGCAATGGAGCATCCAAACCCAACAGAGAAGGGTCTTTCAACAACTGATACGGACAGCTCAGGTCCAGTAAGCATACAGTGATGGGAAGGAACTCGGCAAAGTCATCGCTCTCTGTTAATCGAGTGTTGCCCCCTGGACAGACTGTGCTTCCCCTACCTGTTTGAGCCAGTATTCCCCTGAAGGGGGTGGAGGTTCAGATCGAACCCAGCAGAGCCGACCAGCTGCAGTCGGGAATAATGGTCGCTCGGACCCTAGCTACCATGTGGGATGGCACTGTCCTAGTACACTGTTTAAACTTGGGGGAGACTGATACAACTTTACCCCCCAGGAGTGAAGTCTCCCATGTCCTGGGCCTCCCAGATGAGCTGGTTCCCACTGAAACCGTACAGCTGACTGCAAGGACAGAAGATCCATGGCTGGTGACCGTCAAGGCGGAGGCAGCCCCGGAACCCAGATTGCTACAGGAGCGGCGACGGATACTGGAACACATGAGGGCAGAGCTCTCGGAACTGACCCCTCAGCAGGTGTCCCAGGTGGAAGCCTTGTTGGGAAAATACCAGGAAGTGTTTGCCAAAAACGAAGATGACTTTGGGCACACCACGGCCATCACCCACAAGATACCCACAGGGCACCAATCCGGAAACGATACCGCCTGATACCCCCCACAGATGTACCAGGAGGTGAAGGGAATGCTGTCGCAAATGTTGCAGAAGGGGGTTAGACGTGCGAGTCAGAGCCCGTGGGCTGCCCCCATAGTCTTGGTGAGAAAGAAGGACGGGTTCCTACACTTCTGTGAGGACTGCTCAACGCTTGCACAGTGCGAGACTCGTATCCACTGAAAAGGATAGAGGAGTCTCTGTTGGCGCTAGGGAATGCCAGGTACTTTTCCACATTAGATCTGGCCAGCGGTTACTGGCAAGTACCAATGTCCGAACGAGACCGAGCCAAGACAGCCTTCATCCTCCCGATGGGACTGTACGAATTCGACCGCATGCCCTTCAGCCTAGCCAATGCCCCAGGAACGTTTCAGCACCTCATGGAGAGATGTTTGGGGGACCTGAACTTTGAAGCCACTTTGATTTACTTGGACGATATCATCATCCTTGTCCCCACCTTTGAAGAACATCTGCAGAGACTGGAGCAGGTTCTGAGTCAGCTACAGAAGTACAGGATAAAAGTGAAACCCCAGAAGTGTCACCTCTTCCGAACTGAGATTGAATACTTGGTACAAGAGTGGCCAACCCCACAAACTGTGAAAGATGTACATGCATTTCTGGGACTCACCGGATCCTTCTGGCGCTTCGTAAAAGACTTTACCCGCATTGCAAATCCTCTTTGGGAGCTGTTGAAGGGAGTACCCTCTTGTGCCAAAAACAGGAACCGACAGTAGAGAAAGCGTCAGGAAGAAGCATTCCTAGCCCTCAAGAAGACTTTGACGGAGGCCCCTATGCTGGCCTATGCTGGCTTCTCGCAGCTGTTCATCTTACACACTGATGGGAGTCTGCAGGGGCTCGGAGAAGTGCTATCCCAGATGCAGGACGGAAAAGAGCGTGTCATAGCATACACCAGTCTGTCTCTACATGACTCGGAAAGGAATCCAGAAAACTACAGTTCATTCAAACTGGAGCTGTTGGCGCTGGTGTGGGCGATGACTGAGAAGTTTGCGGAGTATTTGGTTGGCTCAGAACTTCATGTACATAGGGATAACAATCCGCTGGCTCATCTAGAAACCATTAAGTTAGGGGCACTAGAGCATCGATGAGTAGCCTGGATGGCCAAGTTCCAATACAGAATCTCCTACAAGAGAGGAGCAGAGAATGTTCATGCTGATGCCCTTTCTCGAGTGAATTATCGCAAACCAGCGCCCAGTCATGAAGTAGAGCTGGAGGCCGTGGAAGTCCCAAACTTTGGAGAGACTGCCAGAATAGTGGCAGCTACGCGGGAGACTGGTCAAGAAGAAGCACGTGTGAGTTTGCTGGAGCAGCCCCGTGATGAGTGGGTCCGAATACAGCAAGAGGATAAGGAGATAGCCCAGCTGAGACGGTGGGTCATGTCTAAACAGGCGCCCAGTCAAAGCGAGAGGAGGTCTGCCTCACCTGAGATGCTGAGGATGCTGCGCCAGTGGGAAAGACTGTGGTTGCGGGATGGTATCCTGTACAGAAGAATGTTCTTCCAATCGGAGCTCGGCCTTGTCTGGAGATGGTTATCCCCTCGTCCCTGGTAGACCAGGTAGCTACCGAAGTGCATGAAAAAGGAGCGCACTTCGGGCCGGAAAAAACCTTCCAGTGGTTGCAGCACCTGTTCTATCATCCCAATCTGAGGAACGGCGTGGAAAGGGTCTGTCAACAGTGTTGGAGTTGTGAGCTGGTCAAACTGCCGGAACAAAGGGCCCCCACAGAGACGGTGAAGTCCTCGGGCCCCATGGATCTACTGGCCATAGACTACCTGACCATTGGACCAGCACATCAAGGCTATGAGCACTGTCTGGTGATGATAGACCATTTTACTAAGTTTGCCATAGTGACATGAACACGAGACCAAATTGCCGAGTCTGCTGCTCACGCAATCTGCAAACACTTCATTCAGGTGTACGGGTGCCCCAAACGCATCCATTTTGATCAGGGGGCCTGCTTCCATGGAAAAGTGATGGAGGAGCTGCACCAGCTGTACAAAATCAATAAGTCTCGGACAACTCCTTATCATCCACAGGGGAACGGATCTTGTGAGAGATTTAACCGCACCCTGATCCAGATGCTGAGGACACTAGAAGAGGATCAGAAGGCACGTTGGACTGAGTTTGTCCCTGAATTGGTGTGGGTGTATAACTATCGGAAACATAGCACCACCGGCTTCACACCCTACTCTCTGTTCTTCGGACCGTCCGGGAAGGAGTTGGGGAGTTAGAGTTGGAGCCCGAGAACTACTCACGAACGGGGGTGTACTCCTGGGTTCAAGAACACCGTCGTCGGCTATGGACTATCCATCGGCTAGTGCAGGACCGGCTGCAGGAATTGGAACATCCTCAAGTCATTCCTCAAAAAGGGACAGCTCTGCTGCCTGGAGACTGAGTCTTGGTGAGAGAAAAGTACCCACACAACAAATTGGAGTGCCGGTGGGAGAAAAGGCCGTACAGGGTGAAGTGGTGACTTGGCAACAAGGATCCTGTCTATGAGGTCCAGCCAGAAATGGAAGAAGGGGCTCCCACTCGCACGCTGCATCGGAATATGCTGCGTCCTTGTTTGTCCTGAGATCCCGAACCAGTTCAATTGGCTCCAGTACCCTCACCGGCCATACCAGTTGTCAATGTTGAGGTTGAAGATGAGGAAGACACCCAATATCCCCCAAGGAACCTGGAAGCAGGGCCGGAGCCTGAAATTACCAGCATGCCAGCAGTGGTCCCGACTCCGGTTCCTCCCACAACGGCTGAAACTGTTGTCCCTGCTGAGCTGAGACTCTCTGAACGTTCAACGGCTGGTATACCCCCCATTCGCTACAATCAGGATGAGTTCATCTGGCAGCAGATTGTGCAGGGATTGGAAGATTGTCAGCAGGAACTTCAGAACCTCTCGCCCGTGGAATGGCGGGCTAAAAAAGTGGAATGTAAGGAGGTGAAGCACAAGAAGAGTTGGAAGGGGGTTGCTCCATATCCAGAACCTTGGTGCTGTACAGCAGGTTTCCCAGGGAGGACGTTCGAGGACGCAGACAGGAAGCGAGAGAGACTCAGGGTGGGAGAGTTGGGCACGCTGACCAGAGATCAGTGTGTGCAGCAGACAGAGGTACAGAGAGCTGCACGTGAGGGAGGGGGGATTTTTCTCAATGAGAAAGCTAAGACAGGAACAGAACAGACTGGCTGCTGACTGTGAGTACGTGAATACAGAGTCCCCTGAGATTGAAACCAGAATCGCTCCTGACCGCACGGGGACGGAGACTCACTCGAATAGTCACTGCGGCCACAGTGACGGGTCAGAGCCCCTGACCCAAGCAGAGCAGCTTATCAAAAGACTGAGCCTTGTTCCAGTCGAGAGACTGTTAGTTCTGAAGCAGAGACTAAGAGCAGGGGACACGCAGTTGTCCCAGACTTCCCCTGCCTCTCACATTAACCCTTGAGGACCCGGTTACCAGTTCACAGAAACTACAGCGCTCCCAGAGATGACAGCGCACACAGACAGACTACAAGTGCCGCTGCTGTCGGCGCCTACGTTGGAGAAGACGACCCGATGAGGGCAAGTATTCTTCAGACTGATAAGTTTCCTTAAACTCTCGTAAATTATCGTTATTCTGCTCGACTGTTTGATTACTCGTATATAGACTTCATATGCTGAAAATATACTGTTATAATATTAGTTTGATCCCCACTATTTTTTCCCTGCGAGGAGAATCTTATCCTTGTAAATAAATCCTTCACTGTTAATCTGGCTCTGTTCAGTGGTGACATACCCTGCACCTGCACGTTATTACACTAGTAAGCGATGAAACTCATGTAATGTCCCTGCTCATAGTTAGAGCTCATTCAGGCATCAAGTTTTTTTCACATACGAGAAAAACTGACCCTGTTTCATTAGTGTTTTCAGTCAGACTTTTATTTAAGTTTAGTTGAAATTCTTTCTGAGATTCATCAGTTTTTCTCGTATGTGAAAAAAAAACTTTATTGTTTTCCTATCTAACAGTCTTGACCACACTTGGTTGGCATAGGCTTGCATTGCCGATTTTTATCCAACACTCTGATCAAAATCAGACATGTCTCCATGATTGTGAAAATGACCTCTGCAAAGTAAATAGAGTTTCTGACTGACTTTTTTCCATGGTATAAAAAGCAGAAACATGCCTTCAGGAGCAAAACCATCTTCATGCATGACAATGCACCATCTCATGCTGCAAAGAATACCTCTGAGTCATTGGCTGCTATGGGCCTAAAAGGAGATAAACTCATGGTGTGGCCACCATCTTCCCCTGACCTCAACCTTATAGAGAACCTTTGGAGTATCATCAAGCAAAAGATCTATGAGGGTGGGAGGCAGTTCACATCAAAACAGCAGTGAACTGGAGGGTTCTGATGCTTTGGCACCTTAAGGGCTCTGCCGATGCGACATGGCACCTTCAAACCAGTCCAGGCAAAATCTGAACTCCAATTTGGCACTTCTTCCTTTTTGAGCTGTGCATTGTGCCTCAAAAGTCGTTTTTGACTACATTTGGGGTATCTGCGTTCTCAAAAGAAATTGCACAACAAACTTTTGGGTCCATTTTCTACTGCTACCCTTGTTAAAATGAAAAACTTAAGAGATAAAATAAAATTTTTGTGAGAAAATGTGATTTTTTTAATTTTCACGGCTCTACATTATAAACTTTTGTGAAGCACTGGGGGGGTTCAAGGGGCTCCCCACACATCTATATACATTCCTTGAGGGGTCTAGTTTCCAAAATGGTGTTAATTGCAGGGCGCTTCCATTGTTTAGGCACATCAGGGGCTCTCCAAACATGACATGACACCTGGAGACCATTCCATCAAAATCTGCTTTCCAAAGCATAACTTTTTCCTTTCTGAGCCCTGTAGTGCGCCAAAACAGTAGTTTTTCATCACTTATGGAGTATCTGTGCACTCAGGAGAAATTGCATAACAACATTCCTGTTACCTTGTGAAAATAAAGAATTTGGGACTAAAAGAAAATTTTAGTGGAAAAAATGTGATTTTTTTTATTTTCATGACTCAATTTTATAAACTTCTGAGAAGCATCAGGGAGTTCAAGGTGCTCACCACATATCTAAATAAGTTGCCTGAGGGGTATAGTTTTCAAAATGGTGTCACTTGTAGGGGATTTCAACTGTTTAGTCACATCAGAATCTCTCCAAATGAGACATGGTGTCCACTAATTACTCCAGCAAATTTTGCATTAAAAAAGTCAAATGGCGCTCCTTTCCTTTCGAGCCCTGCTGTGCGCCCAAACAGTGGTTTTCCCCCACATATTGGGTATCAGCGTGCAAATAAAACATTTGGGTCTAAAGTAAATTTTTTTGTGAAAAAGGTTAAATATTATTTTTTTCTTCCACATTCAAAAAATTCATGTGAAGCACCTGAAGGGTTAATAAGCTTCTTGAATGTGGTTTTGAGCACCTTGAGGAGTGCAGTTTTTAGAATGGTGTCACTCTTACTTATTTTCTGACATATAGACCCCTCAAAGTAACTTCAAATGTAATGTGATCCCTAAAAAAAATGGCTTTGTAACTTCTGTTGCAAAAATAGCACTGAGGGGTTTAAAGGGAATCTGTCAACAGGCAGGATCTAGGGACAGAGGCCCTGAATTATGGGATGCATCACTTAGTTTACTGGGTGCAGCACCTGTGCTAGAGTCACAGTTTTATCTGTTGCAGATTTAGCATCGCTCAGAAGTTGAGCTGTGTATAACCCTGTTCACATCCTTGGCTGGGGGCAGCTTTCTGTGTACATTGTATAGTGACAGAAGGCTGCAAATCAGTGCTGGGTGTGTGATTGGACCAGTAGACAATAGGCCAGTTGATTGGTTGATTTAGAAAACTCCTTTTAGACCTTTCTAAAGATTATCCTGTGTGTGCAATGATAGCAACAGTGTCCGTGATGCAAAAGTTGACATGCATATGGTCATGGTCATTTCTTTTGGAGGGCAAAATTGTAAGTCTGGCATTCATTAATCATTGATTAAAGCATTTCAGAATATTTACGGTGTTGTGGCTACTGAACTTGTGATGTTAAACTCTGTCTTTGCAGAACTTTACAGGTCCTCATATGCGTTTAAGCTGTATCAGATGATTGGCCAAATAATTAGACACTATTTCCTTCCCAACCCGCTTCTCTAGACAGATGTCATTATGATTTGTCCCCAACAGAAAATCTCAAGTAACTGGTGCAATCCCTATTAAGTGGTACAAGCAGAATTTTTGGCTCCCAAGATACTTAAAGTGATATTTCCATATACAAGATCCTATCCCAATATGTTGTATGTGTAATATTAATAATATTCGCAAACACCTCCAATTAGAAATATAGTATAGTTCTTCTGATTCGCTATATCAGTTACCCCATGTGCAGGGCATTGCATTAGCTTAGGTATCCATTGTTATGATCACTATCAACTAACTAAATAACTATCACAAAATGGGTGGCAGTAACCAGGTACGGACTGGGTCTGAAATTCAGCCCTGGCATTTGAAATCACACAGGCCCATGCTGACTCCGTCCCCAAGCACCAGATGGGATATATTACTAATATCACCCTGGATGGAGGAAAGCAAGTTTTACTACAAGACCAATATTTCTAATGATACCCATGGCCTACTGGGGTAAGTGACGGTGTCAGGTACTTTTACTCCGTCACAACTCTTGTGTGCGTGTCTTGAGAACACCGATTCTGTTAACAACATAGCAGCCAAGCGGCTCACGACCAGACAGGTCGTTCTGGCCATAGCCATGGATATCTAAGCTACTGCAATGCCCAGCACATGGCGTAATTGATATAGCAAATCAGAAAAAGTATGCTACATTTCTAATTGAAGATATTTGCTAGTATTATTATTTTACCTACTACATACTGGGACAGGATCTTGGAGATGGGAATAACCCATTAAACTTTTTTCCTGCAAACTGCTCTACTACCTTACTCTACAATGTCTAATCCAGTGCATGGGTCTTGGAAAACCATGATTTCCTTTCTGTAACCATCGAACAAGAAACTGCCCCAATGAAAAAAGAAACATTGTAATGCTGGAGGGACAATATACCCGACATAGATAAAGATGACTGCAGTAGTGTCCTTGATAGTTACTGTACAGTCCTCCTCATGTCAGTGCTCCAGGCAAAGTGATTCAAGTCACTGTATGATCCTCCTTAGAATTTTTACACTCCCTTATGGTTGTATACACTAATAATAATAATATAATAATAATCTTTATTTTTATATAGCGCTAACATATTCCGCAGCGCTTTACAGTTTGCACACATTATCGTCACTGTCCCCGATGGGGCTCACAATCTAGATTCCCTATCAGTATGTTTTTGGAGTGTGGGAGGAAACCTGAGTACCCGGAGGAAACCCACGCAAACACGGGGAGAACTTACAAATTCCTCAATACAATGGGCAGGCTTGGATCTGCAAAAGATGTCTTCTGAATAATGTAAGTGTTGCGCATGTTTTGAGATTCCATGGCACTTCCAGATTACTGGCATGGAGTTTTGGAGTTTATGAACATCTATGTAAGTGACCCAAGAATTATACAAACTAAGGTTTGTCTGGACTATAAATAAACTACATATGAATTACCTATACCTATATTTACTTCTTAAAATGTCCTGTGTCCAGGTAAAAAATACCCAGTTTTGGCTCGTATTCTATTCCCGTTGCCATCTTGAGTTATTCTTTTTTTTGTTTCGTAAATCCACCGTACAGTTTACTGCTAATTCTAATGGTCTTTACCAAGGGGGCATTACTCATAGGATTCCTTGGGGGCATGACTTTAGCACTGCATAATTATTCTTTGATCATTGTCACCTTGTAACCGCCATTAAAATTAAAATAAATAAAAAGTCTCATCTCTCTGGAACCATATGATGGATTATCAAAAAACAAAAATGGATTACTCATTGAGGCAATGGCAATAAACTAAGAACAGAAACTTACCACTTTGGAAATGGTTACAGGTACTTATTAAATAAAAAAAGGATTTTACAGCATACTTGTGCTGACCTGTCATATCATACTGTCTGATCTTTTTTGATGCACAATGAAGGCCATAAAAAAGAAACCCAAAAAACAATGGTATAGTTGCAGTTTTTTGGATTTTGTTTTGCAATTTCACTGCAGTTGGAATTTTTTTTCCATTTTCCATTACATTGCATATTAAAATGAATAATGTCATTAAAAACTACAATTCATCCTGCAAAAAATTAAGCCATCATATTATGTCAATGGAGAATAAAAAAAAGTTTGACTCTTGGAAAAAGAAAACTAAAAAACAAAAGCTTAAAAAAAAAAAGAAAATTGTTTGGTTAGGCTGGGGTCAAGACTCAGGACATATTTTAATTTGACCTGCTAGATATTCTCCCCCCCCTATCACTGAAAACTGAGAGCTGTGGTTCTTAAAGCTGGAGGACCACTATCATCTGGAATATTTGCATTTGGTAAGAAGGAAAAGTTAAATTTCCTGGTCAACTCCTGAAAAGTTTAACAATCAGGATATGTTCACACGTTGTTTTTAATGCATTTTCTCGCATGTTATTTCTGCTAATGCAACATTTCACTGTCTTAGCAAAGTGAATGAGATTTCTGAAATCTAATGAACATGCTGCTTTTTTTTTCTTGCAGATTTGAAGAAGTTTTAAATCTGCAGCATTTAAATTTTTTCAGCTTCTTTGCAGTGTTTTTCACCCATACTAATGAGAAAAATGGTAAAACGCATTAAAAATACTGCAAAAACATAGCAAAAATGCACTTTTTAGGCAGTGTTTTTTCTGCAAACACATCAGAATTTGCAGCAGATTTTTCTGAATGTGTGCACATACCCTTAAAATTAAAAGAATGACCAGTCATGTAATTAATGTTGGAATTTACACCAATTTTCCTTATCTTGGACTGAAGATTCTGACTACCGTACTTTTTTATCACATCACCAATACTATTGAAATACAGAACTGAACATGAGTTTTGAAAATTTTAGAGATAAGTAACATTTTAAAAAAGATGGCTATATTATATTAATCTATAATTATTTACATATATTTAGTTTTGAGTTTTGACTCTTCATAAAGATGTCTATGACAACATCATTTCTAAACTTTTTTTTTCCTTTTTAGTCCTGCTTAAGTAGATCAGGTTCTATATACTTTATATATGACACTTATGACACCATAAATGAGTAATAGATACATGAAACAAAATAACTAAGAAATCTGTCTTTCAAAAACATGGGATTTTTTCGGAAATTTTAGAAATAGAGCTGTAAATATTTCACCATAAAACACTGAGATGTTACAGGCTGGTTTGCAAAATTTATGACAGTGAAAGTAGCAATTCAGCTAGACTGCAATGTCAATGCACCAAAATTAGGGCTCTTTCAGATTTCAGTTTTTCTAATAAGAGTGGTATTTGTGCTTTTTACGGGTAGCACTCATACCTATGATAATCTATGAGGTAGTTCTTTTTTTTCCCTTGGACCAAGTGGTCCTCACAAAGCAGTGGCATGCTACCAATAGTGGCAGGCCATGCGACTGCTATGTGGCCCAGAGGAGTGAGGGGGCCCGCAGGAGTCAGACCGCAACGGCTGTGCTGTGCCGTGTGCCTTTAATTAAATGTGCGTGCAGCTGTCATTCTGTACCTGTAACTCCTCCTGTCATGACTCAGGATGGGTTCTTTTCATTTCCGTCCTGATCCAGTCAGGGTTAATTTAGTTGCCTCTCTTTGGTTTTGGGGCTACAATTTAACGCTGGTTTTTCCTTGCTTCAGGTCGGTAATACTCCTGTTTATTAAGCTCGAGATGCTGACTCAGGTTAATCTGACTATAATCGTTGTTCCTCTGTGTGCTTCTATTCTGTGTAAGACCTGGTTTGTCCCTGGATTCGTTTCTGCCTTGTGTTTCTGTACCGTCCTGACTTCTCTGGCATCTGATACTCGGTTTACCTCCTGACTACTCTCTCGTCCTGCCCTTCGGATCCCGAGCTCCCTCCTGGCTTTGACAACAAAACACAAGAAAAGATTGTGCCCACATACAAGGAAACACCTCAATTGCATAAAAAGTATAGTACTTTATTATCAGGTATCAAAAATCACATAAGGACAGAAAACACACACAAAGCATATTAAAAACATTTAAAATGCATAATGCAAAAAGACAGACCTATATAAATCATGCCTAAGTATAGAGGCAATGATAGCCCACACTAATGTTCCCCAAAGCAAAAAAAAACAGATGGAAAGAAAGGCTGCTAAATAACTTAATTTTCTATGAAATGTATCAAATCCACCATAAGCATATTCAAAATAACTGCAAAAGAATTGCAGAAAAACATATACATTTCACAGTACAATATGGGCCTAATAAACCATGTAAAAAACATACGAGGAAAAATGACCCAAAATTTCGGTTTCTCATAAGAAGTACCAAAAATAAGTTAGAATGAGTGAGGCATAGAAAGTATACAGATGGGCAGATGGTTATCAAGCCCATTCCTCAAAAGAGAAAATACCCATACTCAGGCATATGTGAATCCTGAAATTCAAAACGGAGCCATAGAAAGCAAAGAGGAAGAGAGGAGTGGGATAGATTCCCACGCGTATCGCCGCACTGAACGTGACTACTCAGGGAAAGACTGGCTTTGTCCCCTGGCTTCGTTACTGGTTTCTCTCTCGTCTCATCCTCCAGCTCCCACAACCCCATCTGGCTTCCAACCCTTGGCCCGTTTCTGACTACTTCACAGTTGCCTCTTCCAGCCTGTCCCCGTTCACTCGAGAGGTGGTTGGCTCCACCCACCATCCAGCCCTCTGACCTCGCACGTCCTGCTGAGGTCCGGCCCTGTGTTCACAGCACTACACGGTGTCTACCGTACTCTTTGGCTGCCTGGTATTCTCCGTTCAGCACCCCCGAGGCTCCTCAGGTGACACACTTTGTGTGTCATTACATTATTACCGACCCATTTTCAAATTTTGCTTGGGGGCACTTTTTGTTTGTCTGAGCAGATGACAAATCTGACTCAGATGATGCAAAATCTTTTGGTGGAGCAAAGGTCCTTAGTGACATCTCACCAACAGGTGCAGAGAGAACTGGCTGAGACTGTTAAGTCCATTCGGAGTGCTTCTTCTGTTTCTGGCAGTAAGGATGGTGGTGTGTCTGATGTTTCATTACCCTCCCTGAACCCTCTGTCAAACTTCCGGACACCTTTTCTGGGGACAAGAGTAAATTCCGGGTGTTTAAGGAGGGATGCAAACTGTTGTTTTCTTTGCGCCCTCAGTCTTCAGGTGATGAGAACCAGAGGGTGGGCATTGTCATTTCTATTCTGAGGGAGAGTCTGCAGTCCTGGGCTTTCTCTCTGTCTCCCACCGCCCATGAGAGAATGTCTGTTGATCGGTTCTACGAGGCCTTGGGGTGATTTACGATGAACCAGATCGTGTGAGGTTGGCTGAGGACACAATTATGAGTCTCTCTCAGGAAAGTTCTCAGCCAAATGGTACTGTTCTGAGTACCGATGTTGGGTTCCAGAGTTATCTTGGAACAACTTAGCACTCAGAGGGTTGTTCTGAAGAGGGTTGTCCAACCACCTTAAGGACGCATTGGCTCTGCATCCACTACCCGACTCTTTGGAAGAGACTATGACGCAGGCCATTCGGATGGATCGCAGGCTTCGTGACAGAGGAGTGGTGCAACTTGGGACTCCTTTGTTTTCTACCAAACATGAACCCGCATAGCCTGTTGAACCCATGGAGGTAGGATCTGTCTCAGTGAAAGAGAGAGAGAGGAGATCTCGCAGGGAGAATAAGCTCTGTTTCTACTTTGGGACCACGGGACATTGGAGAAAAGACGGTCCTTCCTGCCCTACGTCTTCCAAGGTGTCGGGAAACTCCTAAGTCTGGGTAACTGTCGAGGAGGTTGTCCAGACTCTCAGGTACATTTTTCCTTGGTGTCCAAATTATTGATTAAAGTTGAACTTGGTGTTAACAACTGTTTTTTCCCCCTGCGGCTTTTATGGATTGCGGGTCCACGGTGAATTTGATTGACTCCAGGTTGGTGGCCCAGTGTAGGATAGGGACAGCTAGGTTGACTACTCCCAAAAAATTGTGGCTATTGACTCTACACCCCTCACCAAGAACGGAATCAGTTCTGTATCAGAGGAGTTGGTCCTCAAGGTGGGTCCCGTACACATCGAGCACGTCATCTGTTTTGATCTGGACAACTTGCCTGTGGGGTTGGTGTTGGGGTTCCCTTGGTTGCAATGTCATAATCCAGTCATCAACTGGGAATCTCATGACATTGTTAATTGGGGTCAAAATTGTGTTAATAAATGTCTGATATTTGCATCTGTCTCGTCTGTCGGTCTGGAGAGTATTTTGGAGTACCTAAAGGATTTTGAAGATATGTTTTCCGAAAGTAAGGTTGAGGTTTTACCACCGCATCGCCCTTTTGATTGTGCCATTGACCTGATTCTGGGTACCAAATTGCCCAAGACCCGTCTGTACAATCTTTTGGGTCCTGAGCGGGCCGCCATGAAAGATTACATATCCGAGAGTCTTCAGAAGGGGCACATTCGCCCTTCTGTTTCGCCTGTGGTGGCATGTTTTTTTTGTTAAGAAAAAATACGGTGGTCTCCGTCCATGTTCCAGTTCTCAATAATTTTTAACCCTGGGTCCAAAAATGTTAAAGCCGATACCTTGTCCCGGAGTCTGGATCCAGTGTCATCTCTCGAACCTCCATCCTCCATTCTTCAACCTGGGGTGGTGGTGGCTGATGTTTCGTCAGGGTTGGAACGGGAGATTCAGGAAGCTCAGTCACATGCTCCTCTGTCCAAACTGGCAGATAAACTGTTTGTTCCGATTCAGTTTCGTCTCAGGGTGCTCCAGGAGTTACATGATTCTTCTCTGAGTGGACAGCCAGGGATTTCAGCTATGGGGCCATTGCAAGGTTTTATTGGTGGGCCTCGCTCACTTTGGATGTGAGGAAGTTTGTATCTGCCTGTGAAGTGTGTGCCCATGCATGAGCTCCCATAACCGGCCAGTGGGGAATTGGTGCCTTTGCCAATTCCTGATAGACCATGGACACATTTGTCCATGGGTTTAATCACTAACCTTCTCTCTTCCAAGGATAATGCAGTCATATGGGTGGTGGACAGGTTTTCTGAACAAGCACACTTCATACCCTTGGTAGCTTTACCCTCTGCTGACACCTTGTCTATTTAATGCATAAAAACGTTAGTGGGAGGGCTTCTTTAAGACTGGGGACACTAACTTCTTAACACCAATAATTGTCTTGGAGGAGAAACTGCTATCTTTTTAACACTGGAGAGTAGGACACTAAGTGAATGGATAGAGAACAAGCCACACCAAAACCCTATATCATAATCAATTAATCTAGAGGCCATACCTATCCACAAGGATAAGAGGGCACAGAGTTGGCATTTCATGTATCCTTAATTTGATTTTGGGTTTTTCATTTATCTCTTTCTGAAGAAATGACTTTTTGCATTCAGGTCATTATTTCCATAGACGTACAGTGTATGTTCGGCAATTGTGTGCCTTTTGTAGGATAATAATGAATAAGCATGATAATATAAGAAGAATGGGTTAATAGCTGAGCCCTTAATTCGTTCGTGCAATCGGAATGTCTTTGCAATTAGTAATTGCTTCTATATCAAGAAGCTTTTATTCATTTCATGGTAGCTCACAGGCCTCCAGAGTTTTGCCCTTGGGCTCCATGGAGACTCGTCCTTAGCAAAGCACAAAAGACGCAAATCAGTCCAGAAACTGTAAAACCTTGATTTATTTATATAAATGCTTGTTGCAGCCAGAGATAGAAGCTGAACAAACAAGACCAAAAAATACACAACCGCTGAAGCAGTTTTAAGACATAAAATCATACTCAAATGGCGCAGTCAGGGAGTTCCTTCATATTAACATAGTAATTTCCTTTTGATTAGTGCATTGTATATCTGTGCATGATATGGCATAAATAGGTAAAAAAAAAAAAACATTTCCTCGTACGCTATATAATGAGTAATTGACATGGTAGTACTAATACTAAAGGATGTTTTTTCTGTACTGCATAGTTCTAAAGGAGTTGTCCACCTCTGATGACATTTTTTAAATTACTTAAATGCATTTATTTGGGACCGAAATTTATTTTTGCAATTCCGTTTAATTAAAAATGTTCCTCCATTTGTTTCTTACAGGCTCTTTGTTTCCTTGCACATTTAAAGTTGATGTGGTCTGTGGTTATAAATCAGCTGAGAGGAGCTCAGAAAACAATAGTTAAAAGTTACAAACTGACCCTTTGAATGATTAGGGAACCTCAGGCCTGTGGCCTTGGTGACCTTTTATCCAGCCCCCGGGCAGATTCCAAGGGACCACAGTACTTGGGCCAGCAGCTGTATTTTGATGGCCACACAGTGTTCACTACTGAATGCTGAGGCACTTGCAATGAAAAATTACATCCTGACACCAGTGCCAGCGTCAGGATGTACTTTGTGGGCAGAGTTAGGGCGCAATTTGTACGGCCCCCGATGGATGGTATAAATATCCAAATGGCCCTTGACAGAAAAAATATTCCTCACCCCTGGATTACAACAATCTAATTGACAGAATCTGAGTACAACACAAAGGTTAAAGATGGTGCGTGCAAAATTTTAATTGACACCCGATAAAACATTTTTAGCCAAAAATGTTTGCATTTACAGTTAGGTCCATATATATTTGGACAGAGACAACATTTATCTAATTTTGTATCTAGACATTACACAATGAATTTGAAACAAAACAATTCAGATGCAGTTGAAGTTCAGACTTTCAGCTTTCATTTGAGGGTATCCACATTAAAATTGGATGAAGGGTTTAGGAGTTTCAGCTCCTTAACATGTGCCACCCTGTTTTTAAAGGGACCAAAAGTAATTGGACAATTGACTCCAAGGCTATTTCATGGACAGGTGTGGGCAATTCCTTCGTTATATCATTCTCAATTAAGCAGATAAAAGGGCTGGAGTTGATTTGAGGTGTTGTGTTTGCATTTGGAAGGTTTTGCTGTGAAGGAAACATGCGGTCAAAGGAGCTCTCCATGCAGGTGAAGCAAGCATCCTTAAGCTGCAAAAACAGAAAAAACCCATCCGAGACAAATTTCTACAACATTAAGAGTGGTAAAATCTACAGTTTGGTACATCCTGAGAAAGAAAGAAAGCACTGGTGAACTCATCAATGCAAAAAGACCTTTACGCCCACGGAAGACAACAATGGTGGATGATCGCAGAATACTCTCCATGGTGAAGAGAAACCCCTTCACAACAGCCAACCAAGTGAACAACACTCTCCAGGATGTAGGCGTATCAATATCCAAATCTACCATAAAGAGAAGACTGCATGAAATTAAATACAGAGGGTTCACTGCATGGTGCAAGCCACTCATAAGCATCAAGAATAAAAAGGCTAGGCTGGACTTTGCTAAAATACATCTAAAAAAGCCAGCACAGTTCTGGAAGAACATTCTTTGGACAGATGAAACCAAGATCAACCTCTACCAGAATGATGGAAAGAGAAAAGTATGGCGAAGGCGTGGTAAAGCTCATGATCCAAAGCATACCACATCATCTGTAAAACACGGCGGAGGCAGTGTGATGGCTTGGGCATGCATGGCTGCCAGTGGCACTGGGTCACTAGTGTTTATTGATGATGTGACACAGGACAGAAGCAGCCGAATGAATTCTGAGGTATTCAGAGCCATACTGTGTGCTCAGATCCAGCCAAATGCAGCCAAACTGATTGGTCGTCGTTTCATACTACAGATGGACAATGACCCAAAACATAAAGCCAAAGCAACCCAGGAGTTTATTAAAGCAAAGAAGTGGAATATTCTTGAATGGCCAAGTCAGTCACCTGATCTCAACCCAATTGAACATGCATTTCACTTGTTAAAGACTAAACTTCAGACAGAAAGGCCCACAAACAAACAACAACTGAAAACCACCACAGTGAAGGCCTGGCAGAGCATCAAAAAGGAGGAAACACAGAGTCTGGTGATGTCCATGAGTTCAAGACTTCAGGCAGTCATTGCAACAAAGGGTTTTCAACCAAGTACTAGAAATGAACATTTTATTTACAATTATTTAATCTGTCCAATTACTTTTGGTTCCTTTAAAAACAGGGTGGCACATGTTAAGGAGCTGAAACTCCTAAACCCTTCATCCAATTTTAATGTGGATACCCTCAAATGAAAGCTGAAAGTCTGAACTTCAACTGCATCTGAATTGTTTTGATTAAAATTCATTGTGTTAATGTCTAGAAGCAAAATTAGATAAATGTTGTCTCTGTCCAAATAAATATGGACCTAACTGTAATTCAGAATGGACAATCACTTTATGGAAATTCAAAAGAATTTCATAGAAATCTTTGATTTTCAAAATGTTCCACCACTTTCTATTAAATGTACAATTATTTTTTTAACGATTTTCCTAGGAAGACTGTCCCTGTCAATACCTGCCACTTATTCGTATGGACATTTTTGAGGGGTGTCCTTTATTCAAGATGCACGTCTAAGGGCAGAGTCAGACGGCCATATAACTCGTGCCAAAGTAGCAAAGGAAGTTGAAGCCAAAGGAGCAAAGGAAGATAAGCTTCTTTTTTGGCCTATTCAGCCGAGACACAAATTGCATGTATACTGATAGTTATAACTTTTTAATTGTCAGTCAAAAAATTCACATGACAGCTTTTTTCTCTGTGGAATAAGATATAGTTTTAAATGACACCATTCCTTTTATTTTTTAATGTAACATTCCAAGTAACAAAGTGATGCCATGACACAAAAACAGCAATTATGCCATTTTGCTTGTTCTCTTTTCATTTCAGTGATTAACTTATTGATTACATAATTGTATATTATGATAGATCAGACTTTTGTGGACTTGGTGACACCAAATACATATATATATATATATATATATATATATATATATATTTTACTGGTGTGGGACTTAACATTTTTATTGTTTGCACTTTATGCTATATAGTGTAAAGTATTGTATACAGTGAATTTTCACTATAGTATATAGTGAAATTAGCAGTCACTTTTGAAGCCCAGCCATTGCTATAGGAGTACAAAGATGGTGGCGATGTGAGCCTTCAGTAGGCCTCCAGCTGTATTGACAACCCATCGGCACCCTGTGATCATGATGGACGCCTGAACTGATATCTCACCATGACCGCTCCAGTTAAATTATGTTGTCAATGATAGCAGAGGCCGGTGCTGGCTGTATAACACAGCCGACATTTGCATGTAAAAAGGACTCAACTACTGAGCCAGCTCCATGCACGTGCAACCAAAATTTGTTTCACATGTACAGAGGATGTAGGTGAGGGATTAAAACAATAGTGCCCTGTTGATACAGTCCTCTTAAAGTGGAGTTCTAACAAAGACAAACTTTTCCATCTTTTGATGCATTATTAGAGAATATTTACGTCATAAAAGTATAACAAAACCGTAACCCCTTCAGCCTTCAAGCCTGTTTTCACCTTCATGACCAGGCCACTATATGTGGCAATAACTCTGGAACGCTTTAACAGATCCCACTGATTCTAAGATTTGTTTTGTGACACATTGTACTTTATGACAGTGGTAAAAAAAATTTGATAAGACTTTGTGAAAAAAAACAGAAACTTGGCAAAAATGTTGAAAATTTTGCAATTTTCAAACTTTGAATTTTTAAGCTCTTAAACCAGAGAGATATATCGAACAAAATAGTTAATAAATAACATTTCCCACGTGTCTACTTTACAGCAGCACAATTTTTGAAACATAATTTTTTATTGTTAGGAAGTTGTAAGGGGTAAAAGTTGACCAGCGATTTCTCATTTTTACAACAAAATTTATAAAACCATTTTTGCTAGGGAACACATTACATTTGAAGAGACTTTGAGGGGTGACATAAAGTACCGAAAATTGATACCATTCTAAAACTGTACCTCTCAATGTAATCAAAACCACATTCAAGAAGTTTATTAACCCCTTAGGTGCTTCACAGGAATTTTTAGTTTGTGGAAGAAAAAAATAAACATTTGACTTTTTTCACAAAAATTTTACTTTAGACCCAAATTGTTTTACTCTTAATGGTAACAGGAAAAATGGACCCAAAAATTTGTTTTTAAAGTTCTCCTGAGCACGTTGATGCCCCATATATAGGGGAAAACCACTGTTTGGGCATATGGCAGGACTCAGAAGGGAAAGAGTGCCATTTCACTTTTTGAATGCAAAATTTGCTGGAATAATTAGCAGATTCCATGTCTCGTTTGGAGAGACACTGATGTGCCTAAACAGTGGAAACCCCCCACAATTGATACCATTTTGGAACCTAGATCCCTCAGAGAACTTATCTAGATCTGTGGTGAGCACCTTGAACCCCCAGGTGCTTCACAGAGGTTTATAAAGTAGATCCATGAAAATAAAAAAAAAATCACATTTTTCCTACAATAATTTTCTTTTAGTCCCAATTTGCTACAGTGGGGGAAATAAGTATTTGATCACTTGCTGATTTTGCAAGTTTGCCCACTGACAAAGACATGAACAGTCTATAATTTTAAAGTTAGGTTAATTTTAACATTGAGAGATAGAATATCAAAAATAAAATCCAGAAAATCACATTGTATAAATTATATAAATTTATTTGCATTTTGCATTGAGAAATAAGTATTTGATCCCCTACCAACCATTAAGAGTTCTGGCTTCAACAGGCCAGTTAGATGCTCCTAATCAACTCGTTACCTGCATTAAAGACAGCTGTCTTACATAGTCACCTTTATAAAAGACTCCTTTCCACAGATTAATCAGTCAGACTTTAACCTCTACAACATGGGCAAGACCAAAGAGCTTTCTAAGGATGTCAGGAACAAGATCATAGAGCTGCACAAAGCTAGAATGGCCTACAAAACCTTAAGTAAGACGCTGGGTGAGAAAGAGACAACTGTTGGTGCAATAGTAAGAAAATGGAAGAAATACAAAATGGAGCACGATGCAAAATCTCACCTCGTGGGGTATCCTTGATCATGAGGACGGTGAGAGATCAGGCTAAAACTACAGCGGAGGAACTTGCTAATGATCTGAAGGAAGTTGGGACCACAGTCATCAAGAAAACCATTGGTAACCCATTATGCCGTAAAGGTTTAAAATCCTGCAGTGCCCGCAAGGTCCCCCTGCTCAAGAAGGCACATGTGCAGGCTCGTCTGAAGTTTACCAATGAACACATGGATGATTCTGTGAGTGATTGGGAGAATGTGCAGTGATCAGATGAGACAAAAATTGAGGTCTATGGCATTAACTCAACTTGCCATGTTTGGAGGAAAAGAAAAGCTGCCTATGTGTCACGCTGTCTAATGATATGTATACAATGTCAGTAAACTATTAATACAGGAACAACACTCTATACAACAACTAGTATAGCAACATCAGCATGTAAGTATAGAATAGATTTACCTGACACGATATCTGCTGAACTCAGGGTTAATCTTGAGGACTTGATGAGCTGAAACAGGAAAGAGGTGGACCGGGATCTAACCTGACCCTAAACTGGGGTCCTAACTAATCCCTCACCTTGGAGGTACTGATAATGGTTCAGAGGTCCAAGTCTCCAGCCTAACCCTGTCTCCTATCAGACCCTGAACCCTGTAATCAGTCCTAAGAAGGATCCTGACTACCACCAAAGGGATATGGGCTGATCTTAGCTAAATACACAGATTAGACATATAAGACAGACAGGATAACACTCGCTTGCATACACACTCAAACACCAAAGGAACATAAATGGTCTGGGAAATAAACTCTAACCAAGTTGAGCTTAGAACAACTAAGGAGCTCACAACTAAAGTCTATACAGATTCATTCCTATCTGTGGTCTGCATGAAGGTTTCACTGGCAACTCCCCAAGCAGACAACCAGGAATTTAAAGGAAACCAATCAACAAATAATCAATTGCAGCCGGGAGAAACTGCACCCAGTCCCAGCACCGAGCACAGACAGAATTAACTCCCTAGCTGCCAAACACAAAGAAACAGCAGCTCAGCTGTGAGAAGTCAAAATGTGCAACCGCGACGATCTTCGTGGCAATGCACACATGACAGTACCCCCCCTTCTACGAGGGGCCTCCGGACCCTCAGGGCCAGGCCTGCCCGGGTGAGTTCTGTGGAAGGTCCGAACCAAACGATCTGCGTTAACATCAGACGCAGGGACCCACGTCCTCTCCTCTGGACCATACCCCTTCCAATGCACCAAGTACTGAAGGGACCGGCGATTCAGACGTGAGTCAATGATCTTTGATACTTGAAATTCCAAGTTACCATTGACCAACACTGGAGGAGGAGGTAGAGGTGACGGTATGACTGGTGCCACATACCTTTTAAGTAATGACTTGTGGAACACATTATGAATTTTAAATGTAGGAGGGAGGTCCAGACGAAATGCCACAGGATTAATTATGGAACTGATCCTGTACGGCCCGATGAATCTGGGACCCAGTTTCCAGGAGGGCACTTTAAGTTTTATATTCCTGGTAGACAACCATACCAGATCGTTCACATTCAGATCTGGACCAGAAACTCTCCTCCTATCAGCCATACGTTTGTAACGGTTCCCCATCGCACTCAGATTATTCAATACACCTCTCCACACAGTAGCAAGTGACGACGAGAAACGCTCCTCCTCAGGAACCCCAGAAGGGCCCCCCCCATTGAAAGTACAAAACTGGGGATGAAAACCATATGCCCCAAAAAACGGGGACTTACCAGTGGACTCGCTCCGCCTGTTGTTAAGAGCGAACTCTGCCAGAGGCAAGAAAGAAGACCAGTCCTCTTGGTTCTCTGAGACAAAACACCGGAGATATGTCTCTAAGCTCTGATTCAGACGCTCTGTCTGACCATTGGTCTGCGGATGAAAAGCCGAGGAAAATGACAATTGCATCCCCCGACGTAAACAAAATGCCCTCCAAAATTTGGACACAAACTGAGACCCCCTATCTGACACCACATCAGAAGGCAACCCATGAAGTCTAACGATCTCCCTAATGAACACCTGCGCCAGAGTTTTAGCATTAGGGAGTGCAGGAAGAGCAACGAAATGTGCCATCTTACTGAACCTGTCAACAACCACCAGTATGACAGTATTCCCTGACGACGGAGGAAGGTCCGTAATGAAGTCCATAGATAAATGAGTCCATGGACGCTCCGGAAGTTTCAAGGGTAAAAGGGTCCCAGACGGACGGGTATGAGGGGTTTTAGAGCGAGCACACACCCCACATGACGCGACAAAAGTTAAACATCTTTATTAGCATTAGGCCACCAAAATAGGTGAGAAAGGAGATCTAAAGTAGCCTTACTCCCTGGATGTCCTGCTAAAGCAGAATTATGATGTGCCTCAATAACCTTTTGTCTCAACTGATTCGGGACAAACAGTCTCCCTGGAGGTCCTGCAGGGGCGTCCCCCTGAGCCTCTAACACCTCCTCCTCAAGCTCAGAAAATACAGCCGACACTACCACCCCCTCCTGAAGGATAGGACTCGGGTCATCCGTTTTCCCGGCCCCTGGGAAACTGCGAGACAAGGCATCAGCCTTTACATTCTTAGACCCCGGGCGATAAGTGACGACAAAATTAAACCTGGTAAAAAACAACGACCATCGAGCTTGTCTGGAATTCAGACGCTTAGCGGATTCCAAATACAACAGGTTCTTGTGATCAGTAATAACGGTAACCGGGTGGACTGCCCCCTCCAAAAAGTGACGCCATTCTTCAAAAGCTAACTTAATGGCCAAAAGTTCCCTATTGCCGATATCATAATTCCTTTCGGCGGACGACAATTTCTTAGAAAAGAAAGCGCACGGATGCCATTTACCAGGGGACGGACCCTGGGACAATATAGCACCCACCCCTACGTCAGACGCATCCACCTCCACAATGAACGGCTGAGATGCATCTGGTTGGATGAGAACGGGTGCCGAAGCAAAACATTTCTTCAAAGAGGAAAAGGCTTGGCAAGCTTTGTCCGACCATTTAGAAAAATCCGTCCCTTTTCTTGTCATGTCAGTGAGAGGTTTGACGACAGATGAGAAATTACAAATAAATTTCCGGTAGTAGTTAGCAAACCCCAAAAAATGCTGCAGAGCCTTAAGATCCCCTGGCTGATCCCATTCAAGCACTGCTCTCACCTTTTCAGGGTCCATACGGAAACCGGAGGCTGACACCAAAAAACCCAAAAACTGAAGTTCCTGTACGGCAAATACACACTTCTCCAGTTTGGCGTATAATTTATTGTCTCGCAAGATCTGCAACACCTGTCTCACATGCTCCTGATGAGACACAAGATCTGGTGAGTAAATTAAAATGTCGTCCAAATATACAACCACAAACAGCCCCACAAGGTGACGAAAAATGTCATTAACAAAATGTTGGAATACTGCTGGTGCAGTAGTCAGACCAAAAGGCATGACTAGGTTCTCATAATGTCCCTCCGGCGTGTTAAACGCCGTTTTCCACACTCTCCCCTCTTTTATCCTAATCAGATTATACGCCCCCCTGAGATCCAATTTAGAAAACCATTTGGCGCCAACAATTGATTGAAGAGATCAGGAATAAGAGGGAGTGGATACGGATCTCGAACAGTAATCCGATTAAGTTCGCGGAAATCCAAGCAAGGGCGTAGGCCTCCATCTTTCTTCTTCACAAAGAAGAACCCCGCGGCTACTGGGGAAGATGAAGGTCTAATATGCCCTTTGGCCAGACTTTCAGAAATATAATCTTTCATAGCCTGCCTCTCAGGACCAGAAAGATTATACAACCTAGCTTTAGGCAACTTAGCATCAGGAAGGAGATTAATAGAGCAGTCATACACGCGATGAGGAGGCAACTCCTGACACCCCTCCTCAGAGAAAACATCCCCAAAATCCTCCAAAAAAGGAGGCAATGTACTAGGCACGACCGCACTGATGACTGTGTTCATGCAGTTGCTTTTGCAAAACTCACCCCATTGGCTTATTTCTCTGGACTGCCAATTAATCACAGGGTTATGTTTAACCAACCAAGGAAGTCCCAACACAATGGGAGTAGGTAGACCCTCCAACACATAACAAGATAATTGTTCCCTATGTATTGCCCCTACCCGAAGGTCAATGTTATGAACCTCATGAACAAAGCTACCTTGGCCGAGAGGCCTGGCGTCAATGGAGAATATAGGGATCGGTTTGACCAATACACTCAGATGCATACCTTGAGCCTGAGCAAACTGAGCGTCAACCAGATTAGCCCCGGAACCACTATCAAGAACAGGGGTGGGCAATTAATTTTGCCAGGGGGCCGCATGAGAAATTGGGATGGTTTTAGAGGGCCGGACTAATATACTTAACTCCGTTCTACCCAATACTGTATATATTCATATATACAGTGCCTACAAGTAGTATTCAACCCCCTGCAGATTTAGCTGGTTTGATAAGATGCAAATAAGTTAGAGCCTTCAAACTGCAAACGAGAGTAGGATTTATTAACAGAAGCCTAAATCCTACAAATCAAAAAGTTATGTTGCTCAGTTGAATTTTAATAAATTTTAAACATAAAAGTGTGGGTCAATTATTATACAACCCCTATGTTTAATATTTTGTGGAATAACCCTTGTTTGCAATTACAGCTAATAATCGTCTTTTATAAGACCTGATCAGGCCGGCACAGGTCTGTGGAGTTATCTTGGCCCACTCCTCCATGCAGATCTTCTCCAAGTTATCTAGGTTCTTTGGGTATCTCATGTGGACTTTAATCTTGAGCTCCTTCCACAAGTTTTCAATTGGGTTAAGGTCAGGAGACTGACTAGGCCACTCCAACACCTTGACTTTTTCCCTCTTGAACCAGGCCTTGGTTTTCTTGGTTGTGTGCTTTGGGTCGTTGTCTTGTTGGAAGATGAAATTACGACCCATCTTAAGATCCTTGATGGAGGAGCGGAGGTTCTTGGCCAAAATCTCCAGGTAGGCCGTGCTATCCATCCTCCCATGGATGCGGACCAGATGGCCAGGCCCCTTGGCTGAGAAACAGCCCCACAGCATGATGCTGCCACCACCATGCTTGACTGTAGGGATGGTATTCTTGGGGTCGTATGCAGTGCCATCCAGTCTCCAAATGTCACGTGTGTGGTTGGCACCAAAGATCTCGATCTTGGTCTCATCAGACCATAGAACCTTGAACCAGTCTGTCTCAGAGTCCTCCAAGTGATCATGAGCAAACTGTAGACGAGCCTTGACATGACGCTTTGAAAGTAAAGGTACCTTACGGGCTTGTCTGGAACGGAGACCATTGCGGTGGAGTACGTTACTTATGGTATTGACTGAAACCAATGTCCCCACTGCCATGAGATCTTCCCGGAGCTCCTCCCTTGTTGTTCTTGGGTTAGCCTTGACTCTTCGGACAAGCCTGGCCTCGGCACGGGAGGAAACTTTCAAAGGCTGTCCAGGCCGTGGAAGGCTAACAGTAGTTCCATAAGCCTTCCACTTACGGATGATGCTCCCAACAGTGGAGACAGGTAGGCCCAACTCCTTGGAAAGGGTTTTGTACCCCTTGCCAGCCTTGGGACCCTCCACGATCTTGTCTCTGATGGCCTTGGAATGCTCCTTTGTCTTTCCCATGTTGACCATGTATGAGTGCTGTTCACAAGTTTGGGGAGGGTCTTAAATAGTCAGAAAAGGCTGGCAAAAGAGATCATTAATCCACACATGTGAAGCTCATTATTCTTGGTGCCTGAACTACTTCTTAATACTTTAGGGGGACCAAACAGAATTCTTGTGGTTTGAGGGGTTGAATAATAAATGACACTCTGAATTAACTTTTAACGTTTTTAAAAAAAAAAAAAAAATTATAACAATTTTTTTTGCTGCAGTGCATTTCCCACTTCCAGGCTGATCTACAGTACAAATGTCACAATGCCAAGTTAATTCTGCATGTGTCAACCAGCTAAATCTGCAGGGGGTTGAATACTACTTGTAGGCACTGTATATATATATGTATATATATATACTGTATACTGTATACTGTATATATACATACCTGCCCATTATCATCATCTTCTCCCCATCATCATCAATGCCTCCCCATTATTAGCAATGCCTGCCCATCATCATCTTCTCCCCATCATCA